>JAVGVS010000399.1:0-384959 GCA_032718565.1 Distichodus sexfasciatus | reverse complement strand
GCTAATGTACACTATGTTAGCTGCTAATGTACACTATGCTAGTTGCTAATGTACACTATGCTAGTTGCTAATGTACACTATGCTAGTTGCTAATGTACACTATGTTAGTCGCTAATGTACACTATGTTAGCTGCTAATGTACACTATGCTAGTTGCTAATTTACACTATGCTAGTTGCTAATGTACACTATGGTAGCTGCTAATGTACACTATGCTAGTTGCTAATGTACACTATGCTAGCTGCTAATGTACACTATGTTAGTTGCTAATGTACACTATGCTAGTTGCTCATGTACACTATGCTAGTTGCTAATGTACACTATGCTAGTTGCTAATGTACACTATGTAAGCTGCTAATGTACACTACGGTAGTTGCTAATGTACACTACGCTAGTTGCTAACGTACACTATGTTAGTTGCTAACGTACACTATGTTAGTTGCTAACGTACATTATGGTAGTTGTTAATGTACACTATGTTAGTTGCTAACGTACACTACGGTAGTTGTTAATGTACACTATGTTAGTTGCTAACGTACACCATGTTAGTTGCTAACGTACACCATGTTAGTTGCTAATGTACACTATGGTAGTTGCTAACGTACACTATGGTAGTTGTTAATGTACACTATGTTAGTTGCTAACGTAAACCATGTTAGTTGCTAACGTACACCATGTTAGTTGCTAATGTACACTATGGTAGTTGCTAACGTACACTATGTTAGTTGCTAACATACACTACGGTAGTTGTTAATGTACACTATGGTAGTTGTTAATGTACACTATGGTAGTTGTTAATGTACACTATGTTAGTTGCTAACGTACACTACGGTAGTTGTTAATGTACACTATGTTAGTTGCTAACGTACACTACGGTAGTTGTTAATGTACACTATGGTAGTTGCTAACGTACACTATGGTAGTTGTTAATGTACACTATGTTAGTTGCTAACGTAGTTAGAATCTACACTTTTGGCAAACGCACCCCTGGCTGGTTTTTAGGCTTTCTGTCACACACAGCAGAGCCGTTTCAGCAGAATGACCAGTCTTGAAGCCTGACCGGTTAGGAACCATGACGTCATTCATGGAGAGGAATTCCAAGATTTGTTTGAGAACTGCCCTCTCAATGATTCTGGACAGGAATGAAAGCAGCGAGGGTCGAGCGATGGCTTTTTGAGGTCAGGCGTTATCCGAGCCTGTCTGAAGGAGACTGCTCTGTGAAAACGTAAGACGCTCTGAATAAGAGAAGTTACTAAATGATGTCACTATAACAGTAACGGTCAACGTAAGACTTAGTAAACCTTCAACCGCAATCATTTTCTGGTACTTAAAGGCACAAGAAGAGCGAGCTTTACTCAACCAGAAAGTTCTGTGCCCTTTTTGAACAACACAGGATTTGAAATTACGATTCTGAATATAGATCTCCTGAAAGCACAATATTCACCAGCTCTGCTCTAACTACATTCCCAGCCACTGTGTTGGAAAACTCAACAGCCTCAAATCTAATGTAATCTATTAAAGCTGTCACTATAAAACTCAACTTGTATTAAACGTTTTGCAAACTTGATCCCAATATTCATGATAATGTCATCAGTCTGGCCAGACGTCTCAGTTTCTACTGAAGATGCGCTTTCCCCGGTTATGGAAGATCACTTGATTCATCCTACTTCTGGGAAGACCACGTAAATCCACATTGCTTTCTAGGACTTAGAAACGGGACGCTTGTTTATATCTGTCGGACGTCGGCTTGGCCACTCACCTGACGCGGCTGGAGTGGAGGACGAAGAGGAGTGCGAGGAGGAGGAGGAGGCTGAGGAAGGGCTGCAGTCTCCCGCTTCAGGGGCTTTGGGTTTCTTCAGGCCGTGCCTCATTACCACGAACGTGTCGAATCCCAGCGCGGCGTTGACTATCAGCTACAACAACCACAACAGAGACGTTAGGATCAGGCAGCTTCGTTTGCTCGAGAATTGACGGACACGCACTAAAGGAACGTCGACATCTCTGTCAGGTTCAGGCCAGTAAACCTCAGTTTTCCAATGAAGGATGCGCGTTTTTACACGTACACAAAAACTACACACGTCCTGCATAAGCTCTGCACGGCCAAGCACCAGTGGAACTTAAGAGTTGTTTTTAAGAGTTAATCTGCTCTTATAACTCTTATTTACGTTGTTTTTCATTTGATTTTTCTTTTTCGCAGCGATAAAACAGAACGGTCAAAGGTTCTCTCTCTCGCCATCGTAAGTCTGGGACTTCCTGTTTTTGGAAGGAAAATGTAAGAATGTTTCCAAAAAGTGCGAACAAAAAGTGTGCTTACGTATTTCCATGTGACGTTTTGGTATGTTTACAGGGGGTCGAGCTCACCTTTTTGTGTTTTTTTTGGGGGGGGAATTTATTCGAGTTAAGTTGCATGTTCTGGAACCAATTAACGCCGTAAGGTGAAGTATTACTGTTTTGGGTTTTTTTTAGCTGTTCTATAAACATCTGAAAAACTAATAAAGATGTTGTTGGAAAACTGGCTAATCCCATGTTTAGGAAACTGACTAATCGAAGGTCAAAAGGTCAAAATACTTGAAATGCATGAAATTTGTTTGTGAAACATTTGGAATAAACATTTTTTTAGATTTTAAGTATGAACTCATTTTTAGGGGTACTTGAATCGTAAGTCGAAGAAAGCTGAAGGGTAGGGTAAGTAGGAATGTAGGAAGTGTGCCGAAAAAAATCGGAATGATGGGCCTATAATTGGCGCTATAGCGAAGATATGTGTTTTGTTGCATTTTTTGGTGCTAAAACGCTACATAAAAAGTGCGATGTCATAACAGAGCTTTTTTGTGATTTATTTTGCGACCGTTGCTTGCACCACTGACTCTTTTTTGACACTTACAGCCTCAGCTACTTTGCGACTTTTGCTTGGACCCCGCTTGTTGCCGCTTACTGCTATTTTTAATGAACGCAACTGTTATTTAAATGCCTTTTTTTTTTTTGGAAAATACACCCAGTCCCCAAAAACACAGATAAAAATGTACTGATCAATAATCAATGCATTCATATTTTATTTAGAATTGAATAACGACCCCCAAAACTCTTTACCGTCTTTACCAGCCTCCAAATAACATCCGACTGCTGTGAGATAACGGGCAAAATCCGCGTTCACGCCGAAGCCGGTTCATTAGCACTCCTCCAAGACTGGGCCTGATCCATGTCTGGAAATCTGGTCTTTAGAGAAGCAGAAGAGGAGGAAAAGTGTGCGAGTTACCTTTCTCTGGCTAGCGGCGATGACGGTGGGAAGCCATCGGCTCTCCCGGGTGTCCATGAGCAGGAAGACGACGTCGTGGGCCGAGATCAGCGCCTCCAGCTGCTCCACGTCCCGCCGCGCCTGCGCCAGCGTCACCGCCGAGAAGTTCACCGGGTGGCCGGGCATCGGGATGCTCATGTTGAAGCCCTCGGCCACCTGCGGGAGATCCGGCATTAAAGTTTAACCCGCAGAATGTAATGCCGTGTACTGGGTGATTATTAAGGACAGCGTTACTGTACAAAACGGCCAAGATTTCTACAATGCAAGCTGTGTTTTTCGAAACAATTCGTTTAATTTGAATTCAATTAAAACATGAATAAATTAATAACAAAACACAAAGTTGAAAACAAGAAAAAAAAAACCCACAACATATACAGATGGTCCATCGCTGCCGGGATGTACAGATCTCTCGACATGTGAGATGCCTCACTCTTGCCAGCGATCGAGTTCACTTGTCTCGGCGTGAGAGCGTGTTTTTGTGTGTTTTCGGTGTTTTGAAGCCCAAGTTTAGTGAAAAAAAGCATGTCGTCCAAATGCCCACGTTTGTCTCCTGCTCGTAGTGACAGCTGGGGCTGTAGTATGTCTCGACTTACCATATGTGACTCTGCACGACAAAACCAGTCGCTTGTCGCAAATGTTCAAAATTGAGTGCATAAATCAAGCTTCAAAACGATACCTATATGGAATAAATCGGACGACATATGACGGAGATATCAACATTCAAAGGAGTCGGGTTTCTCCCGTCACGCCAAGTGAGAAACGGAGAAATCTGCCTTTGAGGTTGACTATCGCCGTAGCACTCGCAGACGGGATTCCGGAGAAATATCTTCACGCTAGTCAACCAGTGGATTTACCGTAAATATTGGAGTAGAGCGGTCAAAACGGAAACTTTTAACATTCTGCTGGAATTGAATTCCTCACCTCGAGAAAGTCACGTTTTTACGGTGGAAAGGGTAAGTTTTTCAGCGAAATTTATTCACAACAGTACAGTACAGACCTTCCAAACTCCAAAAATTTTACCCCACGCGACATAACCGCTCGTTTTTCTCGGATACCTCCGTATCCGAGTCGCATTTTTGTATTTGTTCTAATTAATATGCATCACGCAACATGGGTCCTGACCTTGTACCGGACGACGTGACACCTGTTTTACTTCAGGTCCCATCATCGCTGGACGTCATTACACGCATTCCACTGGCTAATTAGACCACAACGCAATTATAGACGACCGTCCGGCGGCGGAGCTGATGTCTCATTCCAGTCTGCGGCAAGACGGAAGCGCTGAAGGACGTTAACGTTAACGGTTACGGCTAAAATTTCACTTTATTTCGTTTTTATTCCCCAAAAAATGGCATTTCGGAGCACGCTGTTTGTCCCTAATAATTTCCCGCATCTCGTGCAATTTTCCCTCCGTCCTTCACACGCATTGAGACTATAACAGGAAGCGCAGAATCCGTTCACGGAGCTGCGCACACACACACACCCAAAAAAAGCAAGACAAAATTGCTAATTGCGAGTCCGTCACACTGTAATCTCGTACCACACTGGGTGTGAGGGTCTCCGAGTGTGTGCGTGTTGGTGAAGGAGGAGTAGCGAGGACGGGGCTAATTACGGCTTAGATAAGAGGGCAGGGTCTAATTGGCTCTACGCTCAGGGGTTTTGTAAAGGTAAAGTATGTGGGGCTCATTAGCTGAACAGGAGGAGACGATCAATACAAGACGGAGGAATTAATAAATAATGACCAGTGTGTAAACAGAAGCGAGCGCCGGCCAGAATTACGCGGACAGACGGGAAAGGGATTTGCCAAGCTAACGCCCTCGTTTCCGCGCGGCGTTAATTTCGTTGGTTTTTTTTAGTTTTTTTTTTAAACTATGACGAAAAAGCTTCGTCAACGACTCTGATGAGACGTCGACAGGCTAAAACCAGATCTTTGATTAAAAAAAAAAAAAAAAAAAGCTTTGACAAGATCTATAACAACACAAGACACAACGCTATCTTCATGGATCAGACGTTCAAAATGCGTCAGAATATTCAGGCGATGCATCCTTGTCCTTGGCTGGTTTGGTTGGACTGGTTGAGGGACACGTGGAGACGGTAACTCAATCGCCCTGCGATGGGAAGGTTGCCGGTAGGGGTGGGCGATATATCGAATATACTCGACGTATCTTGGCTTGTTCCACGTGCGATGTAGTAAACGACTGTATCGTGACCAGCGAGTATAAATCCTAACGTGATTGTTAAACAGACAGCATGTACTCCGCTTTCACGTTTTGCTTTTCCGCCCCGTCAAAGCAGACAGCTCGCTCCCCCGCCCGTCCAGAAAACTCTCCTAGCGCATGCGCGTTTTGTGCCGCTTTCGCGTTTCGCTTCTCTGCTCGCTCCCCCGCCTATGGCGTCACGTCAACGCCAAGACTACAGCGCGCAAAAAAAATTCCGCGGGCGTAAACGTCAAAGTCGCGAGCGCAAATGTGAAACTCCACAGCACAACGTTAAGAATCGCGTGCGCGGTCGTGATCCTATTGCGCGCAAACTGGATTTTTCCTTTCTCGAATGTCTTTTTTCCTCTCGATGTGGTAAATGTCCTCGCGCGCAAGGTAGATTACTGACGAGCGGCTTTTTTGCTCGAGTGAGATTTCTACGCGCGATATTATTTTTATGCCGTATCACCCAGCCCTAGTTGCCGGTAAAGGTGCCGCTGAGGCACTCACGAGCAAGTTACCCTACCGTCCAAATGCGCCATGTCCTTAACCGTTCTGACGTCCAACGTCAGTGCCTGACGAACTAACCATGCTTTTCCAGACGAATGGGCAAGAATTCCCGCAGACACACGCCAATATCTGTCTTCCCAGAAGGGCGGAGGGTTAACGCGAGCGATTTAAACACGGCACGATACCATTTTTATCAATGTCCGATACCGATATTTTATATTTTAAATTTGGAAATCGATACGACGCAGTCTCTTTTTAAACAGACAATAACGTGATATGAGATTTGCTGTCCTTCAAACCTGCCGGTCACCCAGGCCGCACCGGATCGCCCCCCTCGCCCCTGCTTTATTCTAGTCGGCTTTCATCCCTCTTCAATGAATCAAGGAGCGCTGCCCTCTGACCTGGACGAAGAATGAGAGAAATGGATTGGAAAAGAGGCCGGGCTAACGCACCAGGGTTTTTTTGGCTCGTGATTGGCGAAGGCGGATTGTCTGATTTCTGCCCGAGATGCGACGGGAGTCTTGGCGATTCCAGATTGCTTCTCGTTATGGGATGCGGCACCGTTGGGGAGATTGGCTTGCGCTCAAAGTAGTCGCCTCCCGTTTTTTCCTCTGTGTACGGAACACTACTCATCGGTTCGGCCTGCGCATAGAGGTGCTGCGGACGTGGCTTGCTTTAGGGCCTGTTTACACGGATGCAGATATTTTAGACGTTCTGGGCCTTGCGTTCACACAAAAAAATCGCTGTTTTCTTGAAACGATGAGGTCACGGACCTTGAAAGATCGAGGGGAGGGGGGCTTAGCCTCTAGGGTTAGGGTTACGCCGAAATATTTCCGGCGCACCTACATAGGCTTCATCGATTACTTCATTACTCGAAGAGCATTCATCAGGAGCTGTTATCTGGCTCACTTCCGTTGCTTCCCAGCCTTCTCTGGAAGACACCGCCGACCTCAAGAACGTTACCTTTGCTTAACAGAGAAGCAACGACATGCAGCTTCCGCCTGGGTCCGTATGCCTGGCGCCCACCTGCCTAGTATTCGGGCTGGGAAACAGAAACAGGCCTATTATTATTATTATTATTATTAATTTCCCCTCATATTCTTGCTGGTTTGTGTTAAGCGGATGCACTCTGCGCGGCAAAACCAGTCGCTTGTCGCAACGGAGGTTTCCGAGGAAAAACGAGCGTTTATGTCGCGTGGGGTAAAATTTGGGATTTTGGAAGGTCTGTACTGTACTGTTGCGAATAAATTTGGCTGAAAAACTTACCCTTTCCATCCTAAAAACGTGACTTTCTTGAGGTGAGGAATTCAATTCCAGCAGAATGTTCAAAGTTTCCGTTTTGACCGCTCTACTCCAATATTTACGGTAAATCCACTGGTTGACTAGCGTGAAGATATTTCTCCGGAATCCATCTTCGTCTCCCGAGTTCAGTTAACCTAACGCAGGTAGGCTATCCGTGTGGCTGTGAATGCAGCGTAGGCTACCGTAAATGCAAACGTAGCCGCGACCGCACCGAGCGTCTGTGAGTGCTACGGCGATAGTCAACTTCAAAGGCAGATTTCTCCGTTTCTCACTTGGCGTGACAGGAGAAACCCGACTCCTATGAATGTTGATATCTCAGTCATATGTCGTCCGATTCATTCCATATAGGTATCGTTTTGAAGCTGGATTTATGCCCTTTCATAGTCACATTTGTTAAAAGTCGGCCTAGGAATGTGCTTGTGTTACGGTACCGGACGTGATTGCTATTTGGTAATTTGATCATGAAGTTTTAACCAGACTTCCAGCGTTGATTCCAACATAGATATACCGAAGCCTGGTTCATACCCAACGGGTTTATACTCAAAACGCGCTGTAAACTTTTTAATTGCACGGGAAAACTCGCCCATTTACTCTTTTCTGCGTAGTTTTTAGCCGTGCAGCAGGAGAAATATCCTATAAACCACACTTGAGTGACTGAAAGGTGCTAATCAGGCCAGGGGAGGATGTTGGATGTAAATACTGAAGTGACCAGCTTTTTACCAACGTTTACATGGGATCAAAAATATTCTTATCTACAGTATAGAGCTGTAACGATTATTCGAATAATTCAAATACAGAAAATGGTCGAGGCAATTTTTCTAGATTTTTTAGAATTTTTTTGTTTCAAACGGACGCTTATTAATGACGTTTTCAATTCCACAATCAAGGCAAGATCTGATCCCTCTGTATGTGAAAGTATTTGTGAGATATTCCGTGCACAAAAACCAGAAGCCGTAAAAACTTATAAACATTTTTCACGATATAAACACAAGCTTCTTTGTGAGCGCCATTACTCACTAAAACGCTACATTTCGGTCGAATCTTCCCCGTTATTACAGACTTATTCTGGAATGAGCATCCATCGCTTTATAGTGAAGTAGCTCCGATTGGCGCGTGGGGGGACTGTGGGAAATGTAGTTCTTGTCCTTTTCCCGTTCAACTCTGGCTGCACAACGAACTAAATTGCGCGTCTGTCTCACTTAGCGCACGTGAGCTCGCGCGTGGGCCGCGTTCCGAGCCGCGCACTGCCGCACTTAATAGTAGGGTAGGTACGGTGCTCTTTTCATACTTTCCTAATTGGTAGTATGCATCTCAGGAAATAGCCGGGGTTGTAGCGTAACGGCTCTCTACTCACTAGCTAGTGCACATGGAGTGTGACCCTGCAAGGCAAAACCTTGTCGCAAATTTTCAAAATTGAGTTATGTTTTCAGAATAACTCCAGTTATCCACTGTTTCAAAACAAAAAAATCCAAAATTTTACCCCACGCAACATAAACGCTCGTTTTTCTCGGAAAGCTCCGTTGCGACAAGCGACTGGTTTTGCCATGGAGGGTCAAAGCGCAGCTCCCACTGTCTCACTAGCCTCGAACTCCGAAGATTCTTCGCACGCGACACGTATCCAAAAAAAAAAAAAAAAAGAGTCTCGAGTCCAGTCTTTTCTTTTGTTGTCTTTTTCTTTACTACAGCTTAGACTTTTACAAGCAGAAGATGAATTCTTAGGACTCCCGAGTTCTCGGCTTCAACACACTTCTACCGTCTGTGTACGTTCTTACTGCTTTGTATATATTTCAGGAACCAATCAGATGACGACACGTAAGGCCGCTACGTATAACTTCTGTTGTTACGTACTAGTACGTTTAACGCGTATACGTATTAATATAACTCCGTTACGTAACACTGTACGGAAAGTTTATACGGAAAGTTCCGGAAACATTCATATTAGCTTTACAGCTTTCATTTCTGCTCCAAATAGTTATGAAATATTAAATCCAAATATTTCAAACATTCGTGCTACACAAAACGGCTCGAACGCTAACGACGTCCACGGATGAGGTGTTTAGTTCTTTTGGACGCGTGCCTTCTTTCCGTCTCAAGAGTGACCACAAAGAAGGCTACGGTATCGTGGTCCACGCCAGACATGACGCCTGCTATTCACCGACGGAAACAAAAAAACCATGACGCAGACAAAAGGTAAACACTCGAGTTTGGAATCGTTTTGTGTTCTAGTGCGTGGGGAGAATTTTTCGGTTTACACCGAATGTCGCGTAAACGCAATTTAAAAACAGACAGCCGCGTACGTGGGAACGGGCCCTTCGTCGCCGGGGATAAATAAGCGTGAGCAGACTTTACCGTAAGGGCTCGGCTCAAAGGACATAGCAACGGGAAGTTTTAGACCCACTGTGGTTTCTTTCTTCGCCCTGTCGATGTGATGTCCACTTGACGGAGCCGTTGACAGACGTGCAATCCTTGGATCCCTAACCGGGCTTGAGGGTTAGTTTTACGTGAGAGTGCGGGTTAACGTTATTTCACCGCAAGGTTCAGACGTGGTCTACCTCCCGCTCGCATTCGAATTCTCATGGATGTGCTTTTTATCTCAAATACGCCTTTGCGTTCGATTGACGGAGAGCCGTCACAGCTAGAGGCCAGCGGGCGGAAATCCGTCGTAGTTAGGGAGAGCTTTAATCCCTAAAAATGCGCGTACGATGACCATGTTTTTTCACGTTTCTATCAGGTTAACGTCGGGCGTAGCGAACTATCGCGGTCCACCTGGGTGTATCGAAGCGAACGGGGCGTACCGATCGCTGCATCCGCAATATTTACATATTCACCTTTATTTGCGGTAGTTGGTGGCGTAGCGGTAGGGCGTTCGCCCCGTGATCAGATGCTCGCAGGTTCGAATCCAGGGCCGGTAAAGTTACCACTGAGCTGCTGATGAGCAAGGTACCGTCCCCAAGCACTGCTCCCCGGGCACTGCCCTTGTTAGCTGCCCGCTGCTCCTTCACGGATGGGTTAAATACAGAGGTCGGATTTCGTAGTGGTGCACTGTGTGCTGTGCTGTGGTGGGTTCATGAGTAATGGCTTCACTTTGTGTGTAGCACGTTTTACCATAATAATACCACAGCCATAATCGTTTCTGCTCACAATAAACATGATATTTTCAAGTCCTACCGCTTCATCTGAACTACAAAACAGGCTATGAATATTATTAAAAACGTCAATCGTTCCGACTTCAAAACGCAATTGGGCAATCCGGCAGAACCGGAGCGGCCTCGGAAGGCCGTTTGCGTTTTTGTTTTTTTTTCCCTCGGCCCGTTTGTGTCCAACCATATAATTTGTCTCCGAGATTTCAGCGCTTTCTGGTCTGCGATTCTGACAGGGCCTTGGAGAGTGATTAATCTCGGTTAGGACAGAAAGAGGGGGCTGATGAAACGGCGGATGAACAGATGGAGTCAGAGGAGGAGGAGGAGGAGGAGAGGCAGGACAGAATGGAAGGTTGGTCTGTTGGAAGGGAGGAGGACGAGGAGGAGGAGGAAAACGGGGACGTAAACAACGGCAGACAGCGCGCCGACGCCGAGGCGTGAAAGAAGCGCAGCCTGGCTGAAAAATCGCTTTCGCACCAGTCAAGTGTTACTTCACCCTCGCGCTGTTTATGCATAAGGACGCAAGTACACCGCTGACACGCAGGGAAAACCTGCCTCCGTCCAGTTTACGGCTTAGCGCTTCAAGTTGCACCGCATCTCGTTAGAAAACTAGAATTTCGACACCCGTTTATGACGAGGCTCCGCGCGATGCCGCAAAAACGGCCTCGCGTTGGTTCCCCCCGCCTTTTTTTTTCTTTTCTTTTCTTTTTAAAAAAGAGGAACGAAGAAGCCGTCGAGCGTCCTTAAACCTTCCCTGACAAGGACTCGACCACAAAGCCAGAAAAACGACAATATTTTACGTGGGTTTAGAGCCAGCTGGGCATTTTAAGCATGTGGTGATTGAGAGAGAAATACGCTGACAAATGCTGTACTCGGAATCGAATAAAATGGATCTGGCAGAAAACCACAAATCAGCGTTTTTCCAAGAAACGTCGGCCGTGACGATGCTTGAGCAATCAACCTCTTTTGCACAGCGTTTATGTTGCAACGGTGATTCAGGGCTGCACTGCACGCTCGACCGTACTAAATAACCAAGCAGTAACTCAGGGTTGAACTAGGGCTGGGCGACGTGGCCTAAAAAATAACATCGCCGTACACGATATATATTAATATATATATATATACACACCTCGACATACTGTATATTCTCTCTTTCTGGGAGAGAACTACATTTCCCACAATCCCCCACACATGATGAGTCGGAGCCGCGTCACAATAGCGCGTGCGGAATAAATACTGAAAATATCCAGTAAACAGTCGTTGTTAATTATTCGTTTGAAAAACACACTTGTGTAATTTTGAGACGCTCCCTGAGCATGTGGCGCTTCAACAGCATAATTGTCTGATATGCTTTTGGGGTTGTAATGTGGTGGTGCTTAGGGACCGTCACAAAATTACAGAACTGTGTTTAAACAAAGAATTTTGAGATTTTATTTTATTAATAAATAATTCTGCACACACAAGATTCTTTAAAATATGCTATATTATTTATTACTATTTGAATATGCTAAATGATTAATTTTTCTTTCATCACAAAATTATTCGTTTAAACACACTTGTGTAATTTTGAGACGCTCCCTAAGCAATATGGCGCTTCAACAGCATAATTGTCTGATATGCTTTTGGGGTTGTAGTGTGGTGTTGCTTAGGGACAGTCACAAAATTACAGAACTGTGTTTAAACAAATAATTTTCGAGATTTTATTTGATCAATACATAATTTTGCATATACAAGATACAAGATTCTTTAAATATGCTATATTATTTATTATTATTTGAATAAGCTAAATGATTTGTTAATTTTTCTTTCATCACAAAATTATTCATTTAAACACACTTCTGTAATTTTGAGACGCTCCCTGAGTATGTGGCGCTTCAACAGCATAATTGTCTGATATGCTTTTGGGGTTGTAGTGTGGTGGTGCTTAGGGACCGTCACAAAATTACAGAACTGTGTTTAAACAAAGAATTTTGAGATTTTATTTTATTAATAAATAATTCTGCACACACAAGATTCTTTAAAATATGCTATATTATTTATTATTATTTGAATATGCTAAATGATTAATTTTTCTTTCATCACAAAATTATTCATTTAAACACACTTGTGTAATTTTGAGACGCTCCCTAAGCAATATGGCGCTTCAACAGCATAATTGTCTGATATGCTTTTGGGGTTGTAGTGTGGTGTTGCTTAGGGACAGTCACAAAATTACAGAACTGTGTTTAAACAAATAATTTTCGAGATTTTATTTGATCAATACATAATTTTGCATATACAAGATACAAGATTCTTTAAATATGCTATATTATTTATTATTATTTGAATAAGCTAAATGATTTGTTAATTTTTCTTTCATCACAAAATTATTCATTTAAACACACTTCTGTAATTTTGAGACGCTCCCTGAGTATGTGGCGCTTCAACAGCATAATTGTCTGATATGCTTTTGGGGTTGTAGTGTGGTGGTGCTTAGGGACCGTCACAAAATTACAGAACTGTGTTTAAACAAAGAATTTTGAGATTTTATTTTATTAATAAATAATTCTGCACACACAAGATTCTTTAAAATATGCTATATTATTTATTATTATTTGAATATGCTAAATGATTAATTTTTCTTTCATCACAAAATTATTCATTTAAACACACTTGTGTAATTTTGAGACGCTCCCTAAGCAATATGGCGCTTCAACAGCATAATTGTCTGATATGCTTTTGGGGTTGTAATGTGGTGTTGCTTAGGGACAGTCACAAAATTACAGAACTGTGTTTAAACAAATAATTTTTGAGATTTTATTTTATCAATACATAATTTTGCATATACAAGATACAAGATTCTTTAAATATGCTATATTATTTAAATAAGCTAAATGATTTATTAATTTTTCTTTCATCACAAAATTATTCATTTAAACACACTTCTGTAATTTTGAGACGCTCCCTGAGCATGTGGCGCTTCAACAGCATAATTGTCTGATATGCTTTTGGGGTTGTAGTGTGGTGTTGCTTAGGGACCATCACAAAATTACAGAATTGTGTGTAAACAAAGAATTTTGAGATTTTATTTTATTAATAAATAATTTTGCATACACAAGATTCTTTAAAATATGCTATATTATTTATTATTATTTGAATATGCTAAATGATTTATTAATTTTTCTTTCATCACAAAATTATTTGTTTAAACACACTTCTGTAATTTTGAGACGCTCCCTAAGCAATATGGCGCTTCAACAAGATAACTGTCTGATATGCTTTTAGGGTTGCAGTGTGGAACCGTCACAAAATTGCAGAACTGTGTTTAAACAAATACATTTTGAGATGTTATTTTAATAATAAATAATTTAGCATAAACATCTGGGTGTATAATTATTATATGGTTTTAGTGCGTATTTAAGTCAGATATTTACAGAATAATCTCAGGTCATTGAGTCAGACATTTATTTAAAGCATTATTTTCTGTGTAAAAAAAAAAAGACTGTTTTGGATTTGTATTGTACCGTATCGGCAGATATCCAAATGTACAATGTCGGTATCGGACATTAAAAAAGTGGTATCGTGCCATGTTTAGTATAAACCTCACCCTGAAGCTATATATTAAAACCTCAAAGAGTAAATCTCATCCTCCACCACAACTTTGAAAGAGGCGTAAGAGAGCAGAAGTTCCAACGGGGGACAAATTGGGATGGAGGGGATGGAGGGGATGGAGGGAGCTCTAAGATTAGACGTACTAGTTTAGAGAGCCGCCCCTCTCATCTCACCGTTACTGTACATATACTTGAATTTGAATGACGCTCACATGCAAGCGCAGTGTGAAGCTTTGAGAAGGAGAAGAGGAGAGTTTCCGCTGAGCTTGGTGTTTGTAAAACTCATTTTCTTCTTTTTTTTTTTGCATATCGGTTCCAAAGATCGGTTATCGGCCTCGTCAACCAGCAATAATAGGTATCGATATCGGCCGTGAAAAACCCAATATCGCTCGGCCTCTAGTTACAAGGCCCAAACGTCTACACGTCAGTGGAAATACAGGAAATAATACACTCACCACGCCGGGGAAAATCTTCTTTAATCTGTCCACTGCGGCCAGAGCTTTGGACTTCCCACCGCTCAAGCAGTCCTCGAACTCATAAAGGGGCTGGCGCACCGGGTTCGAGTAGGAAATCTTCGCGTTGTCCACGAAGGTGATGTGCCGAACTCCCCAGCCCTGCGCGAGAGTAAAAAAATGAGTTTTTTTTTTTAAACTACAATGAGCATCTTTTTACTAGGGGTGTTGAAATTAATCTTATAATCGATGCATCGCGATGCAGATGCGGACGATTCTGCATCGATGCAGTGGCAGGACATAATCGATTATATCATAATGACATTGTTTGGTGATTTTCTGGCGGCGGCATAAAAATTCTAGTTAAAAAGTAGTTTAGGTAGTGACTGTGGCTGCCTGATCAGAGTACAGTCCTGCTCCGGGTAGAAGTAACTCCCATCTCACTGAGGGCACTCACCGCATGCGCGGCAGCCGAGAATGGCGGAGAGAGTAAATTTCGCGTAATAATATAATATTGCGCGCAAACTGTATTTTTCCTCATTCAAATGTCTTTTTTCCTCTCGATGTGTTAAATGTCTTCGCGCGCAAAGTAATTACCGACGAGCGGCTTTTTTGCTCGAGTGAGATTTCTACGCGGCGGGTTTGAAAGGGGCGGGGTTTGGCAGTTTGGGGCGGGGTTTTGGCAGTTTGGGGCGGGGTTTTGGCAGTTTCTGCCTGCGAACCCTATTGGCCGATGGCTCCTGGTTTTGTGATTGACTGCACGCTACAGACAGTTTTTACAGAAAAACCAAAGACGACGGAGGAAGAGGAACAGCGGCAGGTAGGTTAAACGCAAGTTATAGTTTATCGACCTTATAATTATAATTTAATAGTTAGGTCTTACACGTTTAATAAGCACGCAATCAATGGCTCCCCTTGCCCACTTGTCTGTCCTCAATTCAACATAAATACAGATGCAGTTACAGACTGCAGCGAGGCACATCATTGGGATGCTGGAGCAGGCGTTACAGCTCCATCATTACACACACACACACACACACACCCCAAGACTGATGGCCCAGAATTATACTTTTGTAGTATCTGCATAATCATCCATTACGTTTCGTGCTTCGTTGGTCCTCTGATGGTATGTAAGGTTGACGTACTTATTATATTAGTTGTAATCCTCAAACAGCTTGCAGACGAGTGTCAGAATACTACACAGGTAAACTGCCAAAATGGTAACATACCATTGTAACATTTATGGTAGCGTTACAAAGGCCTTGGTTACTTCACCTTTTTCCAAATCTAACGTCTGTGTTTATGTTGAATTGGGGACAGACAAGGGAGCTTCCATCTCACTGCGTGTATTTGTATTTGAAAACAATATGAAGTAACGCATAAAAAATGATGGGCTGCATCGTGATGCATTGCGATGCATCGAGATATCGAATCGAAGACCTGATCATCGTAATCGAATCGAATCCTGAGACCAGTGACGATTCACACCTCGACTTTTTACTACTGGAGGTGAAAAAAAATATCCTAGACACAGTGAGTGATTGTCATTGTGAACACGGTACAGCGCACCACAACGAAATGTGACCTCAGCATTTAACCCATCCCTGAAGGAGCACTGGGCAGCTGAACATGGCCAGCGCCCGGGGACGGGACCTTGGACTGCGATACACTTAACGCTACGTGATGCGTAGAACTGACTATACTTGCGCACATACTTTTTGTTAATATTGAAGACTCCAACAGGTGGCAGCGTACGCTATAAAAGCGTTCAGTCTGCCGTAAAGTGACAGAAGAAGAGGAAGAAGTAGTGCGAGAAAACATCGGTCGGTTTTGCTGTGAAATGAGGGGGGAAAAAAGACCAAAACCGTTTGCATTCGGATGTTACGGAGGTGCAAAAAAGACGGCGAAACCGTTCGGCCGTGTTGATGGTAAACAACGGTGCCGGCGCGACGTACCGCAACTTGAACGCGCTGCCCACGCCGTTTTTTCCGCGTTCATTTCTGACGACGTGCAGGTTACGACGTTACTTCGCAAAAAGGCGTTTCTAGGAGCCAGTCTTTCAACTCTTTAAAGTGAGTTTTGGATTTTGGATGAAATTTGTGACAAGTGAGTGATTATGTGTCATGGTGAACACAGCACAGCACACAGTGCGCCACAACCAAATGTGACCTCTGCATTTGACCCGTCCATGCCTTTTCACAAACTTCATCCAAAATCCAAAACTGTATCTCGATCAGTCATGAAAAACGGGAACTTTCTGTTTTCCTTTTGTATCAAGCGGCAAAACAAGTTATAGCGCGACATGTTTCGACTTTCATTTGGACGTTGTACGTCCTGTGATGCGAGCACTGCGAATTCACACCAACGCCGATGACGACGAAACGCGACGTTCCGCTGAAGCTTCAACATTTCATCCAGAATTAAACAGTGTTAATGAAATGGCATTTATTCTTGATTAAGCAGCTCGAGTTTTCCGCCGTCTGCGGAGTTATTGGCGAAACTGAAACGTGCTGAAGGCAAACGCGCTTGACGGCCGCTCTGTAAAGAAGAAAACAGCTGCATTTTGACTGTAATTCCATAGATTTTGACAAGAAGATACGCATTGTGTCGAGTCATTTCCGTAGAAATGTAGATGTATGAAGCAGCAGCACGATTCCTGGAGAACGGGAGAGGGATTTATAAGAATAAACTTGCGCTGCGGCTCTGCGCTTGTGTGCATCAAAGCTGCGTCACTCCTTTTTGAAGTGTGGAAATGTGGAGGGCTTTTTGATGACGCTTTTAATGTATTCACGTGCGTGTGGAAGGAAAATTCACTCCACGAGCTCACGCACAAAGAAAGTGAGTTCATATTATGATTGAAGCGCTAATGACTAGATCCATATTTATGAACCTACGCCACACTTACACAGTTCACGCGCATCTAAATGAAAGGTTTAATACATCTCGAAAAAACGAAACAAAAGCCACTGCCACTAAAAAGAAACTGACGGTTATGTTTCGTGGTGTTGAATTGAGGACTTGAGCGACTTGATTACTGACAATGTAAATAAACGACGCTTGGCTTCAAAGCCTCATTTTATACGGACAGCTCCAGCTCAGCGAGCTCACTGTGTTTCGCACAAATGATCATCACTCTCACACATACACGCTTGGACACATGACGAGACAATGACCTTATTTGCTGCTGCAGATTGCAAAAAAACATGGGGAAATACAGTGCAAATCAGAGGAAACGGTCAGACACAGTGTATGTTAGTTGCTAACGTACACTATGTTAGTTGCTAACGTACACTATGTTAGTCGCTAACGTGCACTATGTTAGTTGCTAACGTACACTATGTTAGTCGCTAACGTACACTATGTTAGTCGCTAACGTGCACTATGTTAGTTGCTAACGTGCACTATGTTAGTCGCTAACGTACACTATGTTAGTCGCTAACGTACACTATGTTAGTCGCTAACGTACACTATGTTAGTTGCTAACGTACACTATGTTAGTCGCTAACGTACACTATGTTAGTTGCTAATGTACACTATGTTAGTTGCTAACGTACACTATGTTAGTTGCTAATGTGCACTATGTTAGTTGCTAATGTACACTGTTAGTTGCTAATGTGCACTATGTTAGTCGCTAATGTGCACTATGTTAGTTGCTAACGTACACCATGTTAGTTGCTAACGTACACTATGTTAGTTGCTAACGTACACTATGTTAGTTTAACTGAACACATCAGTGCTTGTTAGCTGCCCGCTGCTCCTTCACGGATGGGTTAAATGCAGAAGTCACATTTGCTTGCGGTGCACTGTGTGCTGTGCTGTGGTGCGTTCACAATGACAAATAATCACTCACTTTCACTGATCACAAACACATCATTAATGACGTCCTGAACTCATTTATTACTGCTCCTCTTTCTCAAAAACTCCCTGCCAGAATGTCTATTTTGTTGATCTTTGCTGTATCGGTCTTAGCAGCCTTGGAGGCGGCGTTTCGCCTAAACACCACTAACAGCAGCTTAGAAGGAACACAACCGATCCCACTGTCTTTCGCTTATCGTTTGCCACGCTATCAAAATGCTCACCATGAGTGTGCGAGCCACGTTACAGCCCAGCGTCCCGGCTCCGAGCAGCAGGCACTTGGTGGACACGACCTTGTCCAGATCCAGCGAGGGAACCAGCCTCCAGCGCATCAGCTTCAGGTTGAGATCCACAGAGGATTCTGCAAGTCTATAAAAATGTCCACACGTTGGAGGGGAAGTAGTAAGCGTGATCACGTTAGGACCTTCTCTAACTGCAGCGCTCAGGCTTAATGAGATTACGGAGGAGGTTTGGGCCTGTGTGCGATTACAGCAGCTATGATGAGCTTCAGCAAAACTCTAACAGTACTTCAGAGCTCTGATTACAGATCGGAAACGTCAGATCTATAAGTTGTTGCTTTGAAATGACTTTTTGCCACGTCTGCGTCGCCTCAGCCACGCCCCTGGCAAACCCGGTCACCGGAATTGTAGCCATGTTGCTAATGTACACTGTTAGTCGCTAACCTACAGTACGTTAGTTGCTAATGTTAGTTGGTAACGTAGACCACGTTAGTTGCTAATGTACAGTACGTTAGTTGCTAATGTTATTTGCTAACGTACACTATGTTAGTTGCTAATGTACACTATGTTAGTTGCTAATGTTAGTTGCTAACGTAGACCATGTTAGTTGCTAATGTACACTATGTTAGTTGCTAATGTACACTATGTTAGTTGCTAATGTACACTACGTTAGTTGCTACTGTTAGTTGCTAACGTACACTATGTTAGTTGCTAATGTTAATTGCTAACGTACACACTAGTGTACATGTTGCTAACGTACACCATGTTAGTTGCTAATGTTAATTGCTAATGTACACTATGTTAGTTGCCATGTTAGTTGCTAACGTACACTATGTTAGTCGCTAATGTTAGTTGCTAACGTACACTATGTTAGTCGCTAATGTTAGTTGCTAACGTACACTATGTTAGTTGCTAACGTATACTATGTTAGCCGCTAATGTTAATTGCTAACGTACACTATGTTAGTTGCTAACATACACTATGTTAGCAGCTAATGTTAGTTGCTAACGTACACGGTTAGTTGCTAACGTACACTATGTTAGTTGCTAATGTTAGTTGCTAACGTACACTATGTCAGTTGCTAATGTTAGTTGCTAACGTACACTATGTCAGTTGCTAATGTACACTATGTCAGTTGCTAATGTTAGTTGCTAATGTACACTATGTCAGTTGCTAATGTTAGTTGCTAATGTACACTATGTTAGTTGCTAATGTTAGTTGCTAATGTACACTATGTTAGTTGCTAATGTTAGTTGCTAATGCGTTCCGGATCATTTTAGCGCCACATGCTTAGGGAGCGTCTCAAAATTATAGAACTGTGTTTAAACGAATAATTTTGAGATATTATTTTATTACTAAATAATTTTGCATATACATAAGGGTGTGTAATTATTACAAGGTTTTAGTAGGAAAGCTGTTCTTAAGTCAAGTATCTCCTTCAGTATCACAACAGAATAATCTGTTACATGTTCAGACGCTTTTTAAAGCGCTATTTTCTGTGTAAAAAAGACTCAGAGACTGTATCAGATTTGTATCATATTGGCAGAAGGAATCCTGTACTTCCTGTTATTAACAAGTCATAAAATACTACTTGTAACAGAAACCTTTATTAATTATGAAACTCGAGACCCTCTTTGAGACTCCTTCAAACCACGACATACCGTACCCTGAAACCGGCCCATGGGTACCTTCACTTTTTCATGTAAATGCATGTCATGCAACTAAATTACTCAGTAATACCTTTTAGGGTCCATGCATTCGCTGAGGTTGACGCTTCTGGGGCCCATGGCTCCTTTCGGGTTCTTCTCCCAGCCCACACTCTTGGGACAAGCTTTGAAAAGTGATTCAAAAGGTTATTAATTACAGTTAGAATATTATGTCATAGTGACAAACGCAACTCATAAGTCCATAATGACCATGAATGCAGAACGCGACGCTGTGAGATCTCGCGAGAGCTGTGCGTAGGCTAACATGGCGGCTTCCTCTTGAACAAAAGCAACGTTTCATTTGCCAGCTTACCCAAGCCCAAAAACAACATTTGTAGTAACTATATCGGTGAGTTACATTGATTCATCCCATCCTGGAAGAAGAAACCGTGGAGGAGCTACAGATTTACATAGACGAGTGGTACGAACGCGTCAAGAAAAAAAACCCAAGCGGCTCCATCCTCAAAAAGGACGCGCTCCCAAGGTCTTTCAAGCAGCCCCACTTCACTGGAGAAAGAACGTGGGGACATATTAGAATCTATTAACAGCAAACTCACCAGCCTCGACACTCGTCTAGCACTGCTCGAAATCCTTCACAAGGAATTTCAAGTCAGCAACAGGCGGAATCGCTTGCGGCGGCGAACTATATGCTCAGAGAGACCGTCAAATCACTAACCGAAGATATGATGGAACGAGGAAAATAAACGCATGAAGGAATCCATCATGGTCCATAATGACCATGAATGCAATATAACAGCAGTAGTCCGTGGCCCACTGTGGGTGTTTTGGGAGGGCGGTTTACTGCTATTTTTTTTAGATATACGCATTAAATTCATTACTGAAAACGATGCCCAAATCACATGATTTGAAAACCAAATAAAATGAAATCATTTTGGAAAAGTGATTTCAGTAGTGGGTGGCAAGGTGGCGCAGTGGTTAGCACTCCCGCCTCACAGCGAGAAAGTCCTGGGTTGGAACCCCGGGGATGCTGTAGGGCGTTTCTGTGTGGAGTTTGCATGCTCTCCCCGTGTTCGCGAGAGTTCGCTCCGGGTGCTCCAGTTTCCTCCCACAGTCCAAAGGCATGTAATGTAGGTTGATCGGTGACTCTAAATTGGCCCTGTAATATGCGAGCGCGATTGTGTGAGTGTGTATGTGCCCCGCGGTGTGTTGGCGCCTGCCCAGGGTTGGTTCCCTCTTTGCGCCCGTAAGTTCCCGGGATAGGCTCCGGTCCCCCCGCGACCCCCAGTTGGGATAAAGCGGTTCGGAAAATGAATGAATGAATGAATGAATGATTTCAGTAGTGGAACTGGATTGCATGATGCGGACCACCGGTTGAAAACCCCTGCAATATATAACTGGGAACTAAAAAAAACCCTAATAAATCTGATGTTTTCATGCCTTCTCGGTATTTTGAATAAATCTCATTAGGTCAGAAACTGATCAGGAAAGAAACGAAACGTCTGTAACATGCTGTAGCACGACCACTCTTGTGCAACGACGCAAAGGTGACATTTGAAATCGGAATTTTCTACATTTCAGTTATGTGGCCTTTAATTATTAACGTCAGAGACGAATCAAGGGCCCTTGATCTTACTCCTGGTTCAACGTGGCACAAGTTTTTGCCAGTATAAGGGCAGCACGGTGTTCGTTTCCCCAGCTGACCGCTACTGTGTCGAGCAACTAGCAAATGATTTGTGCCCATGGGCGTGACCAGCGCGACTTGCTTTAAAGAAGAGTAACTTGTACAACATTTTGAGACCATGCATCAGGAGTGATGACTACTGTCCACACCTTTAAACTAGCAAAATTAGATTTGGGGGCACAACTGGGTAGGAGAAAGGTATGGAAATGTCAGATCTGTAATATTTTCTGATATCACGTACCCCACTTGCATATTTACATCTGCCAATAAGTTCCACTACGTGCCCAGGGACTACGGCCGTAAAATAGCATTTTTGCTAAAAACCTGGTGCAATGCATCTCTCCTTGTATTATACGAGGTTAATGTTTTATTGTGCACAGACCCTGTTGAAATAAATAAAATTACAATTACAACTACATTTTTGCTCATGATGGCGTTCCATATGAGAGCCACGAGCGCTAAGGTGAGTGTTTACATCGCGAATAAGGTAACTAATGCGTTTCTACGCAATTACTTCAGTTTTTGTGCGTAGAATTGCTCAGAAATAATTTCACACACAGAGGAATGAATATAATGTGTGGTAAGTTCAAAGTCTTGTGAATCTGTCGGTATGTGTGTGGTTTCTGTAAGTTAAAGGGATGCTGAGTTATTAAAACACTAATTAATCAACAACGCAAAGTGCCGGCGGCGATCTCAAAGAGTTTAAACAGTAATATTCTCAGAGTTGTGGTCTCGGCTGGTCTCCAAATGAAATCCTGAGTCCTCTTTGTCCAAGTCCATGACAAGACTGAGTACAAATACAGCCGAGTCCATGACAAGACAGAGAACAAACACGGCCGAGTCCGAGACAAAGACGGAAGAGTCCGAGACAAAGACCGTGTACAAACACGGAAGAGTCCGAGACAAAGACCGAGTAGAAACACGGAAGAGCCCGAGACAAAGACCGAGTACAAACACGGCCGAGTCCGAGACAAAGACCGTGTACAAACACGGCCGAGTCCGAGACAAAGACCGTGTACAAACACGGCCGAGTCCGAGACAAGACGAAGTAGAAATACGGCCGAGTCCGAGACAAAGACCGAGAACAAACACGGCCGAGTCCGAGACAAAGACCGAGAACAAACACGGCCGAGTCCGAGACAAAGACCGAGTACAAACACGGCCGAGTCCGAGACAAAGACCAAGAACAAACACGGCCGAGTCCGAGACAAAGACCGAGAACAAACACGGCCGAGTCCGAGACAAAGACCGAGTACAAACACAGCCGAGTCAAAGACATGACCGAGAACAAACACGGCCGAGTCCGAGACAAAGACCGAGAACAAACACGGAAGAGTCTGAGACAAAGACCGAGAACAAACACGGAAGAGTCTGAGACAAAGACCGAGTACAAACATGGCCGAGTCCGAGACAAAGACCGAGAACAAACACGGCCGAGTCCGAGACAAAGACCGAGTACAAACACGGCCGAGTCCGAGACAAAGACCGAGACCTGTTGTCCTAGATAAAGACTGCAAATCAAAAAAGACATTTGAATTAGACATTCATCTCTAAATATGGAATTCTGAATTCAAGCTAATCCGTAGTCACCCTGTTCAGATCGTGTGCTAGACCAGAAAACATCCCAAAGCTTTTCTAAGCACGTTTAGAATTAGAAGTCAGATTAAATATTATTTATTTGTTACGCTGCAGGAACACAACACTTTCTTTCACACTCTTCTCACACCTCATTATCCCGTTCATGACGTATTAACCATTCCTTTATTTGGCCTCGTATTAATATTTCCAAAATACAGAACGCCAGACAAATTCTATTTTGCCCCAAAAAACGGTCACATGACGTGCTGCATCTCCGACACGTCTGGATCGCTTTAGAAACTTCTCTAGAGGTTAATGTCACGGTTCGTTACACTCGACAAAAGCCTTTAAATATGAGCCCCTTTCTGGCGACGGAGCTAAGAATCCCGCATTAACATTTAAATGGTTTTCGGCCGTTTTCTTGCAGCCGGCTTGAAAAAAGGACATGCTTGTGCACGGCGAGAAAAGGGAATTACCTGCGGAGAGGGAGAGGTTGGGAAGCTTCACCTGGAACGCGATGCTGTGCTGCAGGGAGCGCGTGCCTTGGAGAACCCTGTCCCTGAAGCACACGATCTCAACCACGTCAAGCTGCGATCCCCTAAAACACAGTCGTAAAATTGAAATGTGTATATTACAAATTATACAACATATTATAGTAGGTACTAATTAGTAGTGTTGTAGTACTCGAGATCGGTCTCGGACTCGACCGCATCTGTACTCGGTCTCGTCATGGATTTTATTTCGAGACCGGTCGAGACCACGGCTCAGAGAATATTATTATTAATGAGCTGTTTAATGTCGGCTTGGAGAACTTCTTACTTCAAGCGCAACCGACGACGTTAGTGCCGACCGCGGTGACCGACTGCGTCTGACGTCTTCGTTGTCTCAAAAAATGTACAAATTGATTCAATTGGCTTTAAAGCTGTGAATCTCACGATTCAATTCAATTATGATCATCACGTCAACGATTCGACTCGAAGCGTTATCTTGATTCATCGCCATGCGTTTTTCCTACATTACTTCACGGAGCGCAGATCAGGCAGCCGTAGTTACTAACGGCAAGGGGCGTCGGAATGAGTCGCGTAATCCGACACGTCGCGACGCAGACCTTGACGATTCGGCATCGATGCAGTAACAAACCGTTACGGCAAAACCAGTCGCTTGTCGCAACGGAGGTTTCCGAGAAAAACGAGCGTTTATGTTGCGTGGGGTAAAATTCGGGATTTTTTGGTTTTAGTGTTTTGAAACAGTGGAAGGTCTATACTGTACTGTTGTGAAGAAATTTGGCTGAAAAACTTACCCTTTCCATCCTAAAAACGTGACTTTCTTGAGGTGAGGAATTCAATTCCAGCAGAATGTTAAACGTTTCTGTTTTGACCGCTCTACTCCAATATTTACGGTAAATCCACTGGTTGACTAGCGTGAAGATATTTCTCCGGAATCCATCTTCGTCTCCCGAGTTCAGTTAACCTAACGCAGGTAGGCTATCCGTGTGGCTGTGAATGCGTAGGCTACTGTAAATGCAAACGTAGCCGCGCCCGCACCGAGCGTCTGTGAAAGCATGGGATAGTCAACTTCAGCAGCAGATTCGCTTTCACTTGGCGGATAGGGTCTCGACTCGATCAGATTAGATTTGTCTCATTATGGACTCGGAATTTTATTTCGAGACCGGTCGAAATTACTGCCTGTAGTCATTATTATACGAGTTGTTTAATGTCGTGGCTTGATAACTTTCATTTGCTTAACCGACGACAAGTAGCGCCGACCGCGTTACCCGACCTTCACATTAATGACTGGCTACAAGAACACAGGTTGTGGTCTGGGATGTCAGCAAATCGCCATAATCAAATTAGTTGCAATGTAAGAAGAATAGTCAAGAGAGAAGTATTATTATTGGTTACATATTAATAAACATTTCCACAATATATTATTATGAATAAACATTTTGTGCTGCATAGTTGCAAAGTTGCAACCGATACAGTCACAGCCTTTTTTTAAACATAAAAATAATGCTTTAAAATGTCAAGAAAGTCACGTTTTTAGGACGGAAAGGCTAAGCTTTTCAGCCAAATTTCTTCACAACAGTACAGTATAGACCTTCCACTGTTTCAAAACACTAAAAACAAAAAATCCCACATTTTACCCCACGCAACATAAACGCTTGTTTTTCGAACTCACAAGGGCGATTAAGGTTATTTTCAGAACTAAAAATCGAAACTAAGACGAAAAAACTATTGGTTAAAAACATTGTGAACTGAAATAAAATTACAAATTCATAATAACTGAAAAACTATAACTAAACGAAACTAGCAACAGCTATTAAAAAAATAACTAAAATAAAATAATAATTGCCAAAAAATAAATAATCGTTTTCGTAATTAATAAGCCGCTCATCCACTTCGAAAAATCGGACGGTAGTCTGTTTAGTTTAAACCAACAGGTTGCTTTTATTTGCGCATCACCCAGATGGTATGCACGATGCAACTGAGGCTGACAGCGAGATTAGTTAACTGATAGATAAAGAAGACGGACATGAATGATGATTGCCGGTAGGAAACGACAGAGTCCTGTTTGGGACTATTTCGAATTCAATTTAGAAACTGGAAAAAGCAAATGCATTGTTATGTTGAACAACACAAACTGTGGTGTTGAAATGAAGGGGAAAAACCCCACAAACCTAAAGTACATCTCAAATCCAACCATCGAAGAATACAAGTCGTTCATGGCAAAAAGATTCAGGAAAGGAAAAACTACTGATGATAAAGTCGGCGAGAGTATTTCAGCTCTCAAATTCAACTTGGCAAGTACAGCAGATTCCTGACATCGTGTTTAAAAAGCGGAGGTTTGGCCAACAATTACATGAATATAAGAAACGTGAAAACGACTTCTGTAGATCTGTTTGTTGAAACTGGCATGCCTACTAGATTTTGTGATTCGTAGCCTCAAAACTTTTTGTATCGCCGCTTCAGACCTAACACTAAATGTTGCTGAAATAAATACCTTTCTTTGGTCTGCATACCGGAAGTGTTCTGCTAACTGTGCCAAACTATAATTACTAAAACTAAAACTGAAACTAAAATATATAAAAAATAAAATAGAAATGTTGCCAAAAAACAGAAACGAAAACTAAGAGAACCATTAATGAAACAAACTAAACTAAACTAAAAATTCATAGCAAATTTAAAACGATATTAAAATAAAACTAATTCTAAAAATGCAAACGAGTAATAACCTTTGGTTATGCATAAGCGACTGGTTTTGCCGCCGCAGAGTCGCATATAATCGAGCAACGCCTAGTCGTCGCATCGGCGCCGAATCGCCAAGGTCTCCAGTCAGCGACGCTGCGATTACGTGATTCATTTCCACGCCCCTTGCCGTTAGTAACTACGGCTGCCTGATCTGCGGTCCGTGAAGAAATGTAGGAAAAACGCATGGCGGCGAATCAAGATCGGCCGAAATAATCGCTGCCGATGATCGTGAATTGAATTGAAAGCAAAGTGAATCAATTTGTACATTTTTTTGAGACAACGAGGACGCCAGACGCGGGCTACGAATTGAAATATGTGCAAAGCTGAGCAAATGCAAATGCATAAAGTGACCGATGACATCTACGGAGATAACAAAGCTCACACTGGACGTGTAAGCAGATATGAGCTCATTATTTTAGCCCGTTCTGCTGTTGTAAATACACAAATCACATCAGCACGAGCACAAACACGCACACACGCAAAATCTGCATCCCAGAAAAAAACCCCATCCTCGTGGACGGATGGATCAGGGGTCAAATAAACATCATATTCAGCGTTGGCTCTGAACATCTCTTCGGCGAAGCAGGTTATTTTATATTATGAGTTAGGGTAGGTGAAATTTCATGTGGGAACGAGGGAGGATTTCTGAGACATAAACCAATAAGTCGTGTTATGACATGGCTGTGTACTGGCTCACCATTTACTGGCAAGCAGGACCAGGTGTACCACGCAGGGGCCAGCCAGGACAGTGTTGAGACAGCGGTACGTAATATAAGGCACGCCCACGGAGACCTTGAAAACAACACAGAACGGTGAGAGATAATATCATAAAGCAGAATGATCCTGAATAAAACACATATAATAATCATGTACGACTTAGGGATGCACGATAATATCGTGATCGGCCGATCGCCGATGTTTTAAGAAGAGATGGAGGGTCCACTTTTTTTATCATTCGATTATGTGTTCTCAAAAATTGCTGGTTTCGACATATAAATAGGTGGGGCGACATCGAATATACCGGACGGTCTCGCTTGTTCCACGTGCGATGTAGTAAATGACTATATGGTGACCGTCGAGTATAAATCCTAACGCGATTGTTAAACAGACAGCATGTACTGCCATGGTTTTTCTGGCCCACAAAGCAGACAGCTTCGCCTCTACCGGCCCAGAAAACTTCCAGAAGAGCGCGCTGCTTTGTACCGCTGGCGCTGGGCTTCTCGCCTCGGCTGGGCTTCCCGCTTACGCGCCACATCAACGCCAAAACTAGAGCGCTGCGAAACGGCTTAAGGGCGAATTCTGGTAAAGTTGCGAAAGCAATGTGAAACTCAAAAGCACAAAATGAAGAATAAGTTAAATGTCCTCGCGCCCAAAGTAGATTACCGACGAGCCGCTTTTTTGCTCGAGTGAGATTTCTACGCCGCGGTTTGAAAGGGGCGGGTTTTAGCAGTTTGGGGACGAGGACGAATCCTATTGGCCGATGGCTCCTGGTTTTGTGATTGACTGCATGCCATGAAAGTTTCACAGAAAACTAAAGATGCAAAGGAGTTATAGTTTATCGACCGTAATAGTTACGCGTTTAATAAGCACGCAGTCAATGACTCCTCTTGCCCACTTGTCTGTCCCCAATATAAAGTATAAAGTTTGGTTGTATTATACTTTTGGTTTAAAATAGTACATTTACTATGTTAAACTTCAGTTAAATTATATTGATGTCATTTATGCAACGAGGGCCTAATTTTTATCATTTATACAGTGATTTAGAGGAAATTTCAAGGTATTGAGATATATATCGTTAGAAAATATCGCGACATATTATTTTTATGCCATATCGCCCAGCCCTACATATAAATATTTCTTCTTTCTTATTGATTACACTACAACATTATAAAACTGGAAATAAAATTGATCAATTGAAAATGAAATACTGAAGTTTGTCATTTTGAACCAATTTGGCCTATAAAATGAGCTGCTTAAGCCGAGAACTACGCTTTCCCATTAACTTCTCCACCGCCACTCCCACCTCGAGCCGCTGCCACAATTATCCCTTCACTACACAGCGGTGTTGTGTGCCGCCGGGTGTTCTGATGTTCGGCCGTAAAAGGAATGGGAAGCAGCCGAGACCGCCCGAAGATTACACTCGACCAGGGACAAGGAGCCGCGATAATACGGCTACAGGTCACGCCCCCTAAACGAACGGTTGTTCGTACGAAGCCCGCAACTTTCAGTTCTTCCCTTATTTCTTCATACACCGTCTTCTTTCTTTATGCACTTTCCAATGTCTGCTGAATCTGGACGCCTATATTGCTAAAACAGCTTTTTAATTTCCTCCGCGCTCTCCGCTATTTTCAGCTACTTATCGCTTCCGCCACCTCGTCACGCTGGGGGTTCTCGCTGCTACACTACAGCAAAGTTTAGGGGCCGGTTCGGAGCTTGTTTTACGGCACCGGCCCCAATTTATTTATTTTTTTGGGGGAAAAGTGCGGTGCCGGTTCCAAAAGTGGGAAGCGGCACGGGAACCAGAGCGCCTGGAAAAGGGGTAAATGAAGCGCTGGACGCGCGTTCCAGATTAAACGATGGAAAATCTAAATAAACGGCAGAACGAGAACGCTGGTTGTTGTGGTTATTTATCAGCTAAACACGTTGGTGTCCGTAATAAAGGGATGTTTTGACCGTATCCGAGCTTTTAGCGAAGTCACGGCGCTGCGTTCTGGCGGTCATTAACACAGCTGCTGCGGTTACATGGCTTAAAATGGCTTTACGCCGTTTTTATGCATTTACTTCTGTTTCAGTGCTGGAACGCTCTACAAATACTTTCACATGCAGCAGATCGGGTCTCGCCTTGATCGCTACTTAATTGAACGCGCAGGCTACTATTAAGCGTCCGTATGAAATACGAACGGCGCATGCTCTAGCGAGTCAAACGGATTAAACCGAGCTTTGATTCTAGAACAGTTACTTTACCGCGGTGCCACTTCCCATCCGGTGAATTTAATCGAAAGTACACGCTTACAGATCGCCCATAGAACGCACCCAATGCCACCAATACCGGATCCGCCGCTATGCTTTTATCGGACCGATAGGGCATCCACATATCGATCGGGGTTACGCCCCTCGCTTAAGGTCAACGGCATCGAGCGACGCTTAAATTTGCCCGATATTTGTGGGTAAAATTCTGAGCTGCCGCGAGGAACGCTCTCGCTTAAACCTTTTGTCTTTTTCGGCTCAACTCGCCAGCAACCGCGCGGCTTGCCTCACTGGTCGAATGCGAAGCTCACAGACGCAATAAGTGCTCCCAACCGCGGCTGCCGCTACTTAATAGTAGGGTGTTAAGGCGCCGTATCATCCTTTTCTATGCAAGTGGCATGCATCCCAGGAAATTTCGCACGCTCACGCTGGTCAGCAGCGCGCGACATTACCGGACCGCGGAAAGGTTTGGGTAAATGAACTGACAGCAATCTTAGGTGTGGTGTTTGATAACCGAGCCATGTTAGGGCTCGTGGTCCAGCAACCACGCGGCGCTAGCGCCACGGAATACAACCGGCGAGCTTCAGCTGCCCAGAGCACTAAGCTACCACAGCAACTGCGTTTATCTCGCCGTCCGCGCCACACCGGCCTGGGCGCAGATCCAGATTTTTTCCCGCGCCGCTGTCAAGACGCCGACATCCCACGCTGATTAGCTAATCAGCAGCACTTCAGCTGTGCCGCGGGTCGGGAAACCGGAATTCAGGCGGAGCGCTCCGGCGAGGACCGATTGGGAACGCTGTGCTACACCCACCGACCTGAAAGGAGCACTTTACAAGGTTTACACTTAAACACAACAAACGCGAAGTGTCCGATAGTGCTTTTTCGCCACTTAGCAAACAAAAGCCGGAAGTGAAGTTTTGACCGGCTTTCTGCGAAACCCCTAAAAACGCTAGCTTTGCGGGACACTAAAGCAGCGGCGCTGCAGCTACAGCGCCGCACCGGCTTACAATTAATGCGGCCGCGCTCCGACCGCTGCGCGCTGCCGCGGCTTAGTTGCAGGGTAGTTAAGGCGCCAGATTATCCTTTCTGTGGTAGCATGCATCTGTGAAATAGCCGGGTTAGAAGTAACGGTTTTCACAAGACTAGGTAGTGCACATGGAGGGTCACAAGCGCTCTATTTGACTTGGTACACCAGCAGGGGGCGGTATGACTTTTTAAAAACGCTATAAGACTACTCGCCTCCGCTTTCGTTTTCACGCTGGCTTGATCTAGTCAGCCGCCATGAAAATGTCCGAATCCAGACAGTCCCGTTTTCTGTGTGCGCTGGCTGGTCCTCGCTCAGCGCACGGAACGGTATGCGCTGGTGGAGCCGGAAGGACGGGATCTGCTTTTGAGAGGCCAAACTGGAGAGGGACGTACATGCTGTCTGTTTGAGGAGTTGTACTCGACCTTCGCGATAAAGTCGTTAACTACACGGCACGAGGAACGAGCCGAGATACAGCGAGCGTATTCGATATATCGCCCGCCTTTGAATAAAAAAACCTTAGTGACGCCATGAAATAATAACGGCTAATTGAGGTTTTTTAGATATCGGTAAAGGAAATGTGATAATGTTTAAGCTTATTCACTGTGTTTTACCGTGAAGATGAAAAGGAAATTATCGCTTTTTCGGTCTCCGCTATTCTTTCTAGGAAAATTTATCTTCCACTTCAGCTACAGCCACGAAGCCGCTCCAGTGCTGGATCAATAAACCCGCGGATGACAATGGGTTTTTCCCCTTTATGCCGCCGCCATCGGCCGTGACTCTTTAGGGGTCAGTGAAGAAGAGCTCCAGGTTTGAGGTGAGCTACCGACGCTAAGCTTCCAGGAGTATCAGCAGGAAATAATGGACGGCCGTCAGGGCGCCGAGAAACAAAGGTCGTCAGACGCCGCTTGCGTAAATCAGAGATCTACCAACAAACGGGAGGATGAGGAGCAGAAAGGAATTGACAGGCCACAAAATGTATATTTACTACGCGATGGTGCTAAACACATATACAGTCGGTCAGGACGAAAAGGTGACAAAACTTTCATCATTAAGTCACCTTACGCTATTTCTCAATACGAGATAGGAGTGGCTCTGATCGCTAAGATTTGAACTTAAGTAATGCTTTATCGGGTCCGTACTTTTATTGGTGTTTTTATCGGCACTTTTGAAGCCAAAAATAAATAACAACAAATTTTAAAAAACCACATTAACAACATACTTAATATTACTTATCTAAACAACTCACTATTATTGCTCAAATACACCGCCACAGTAAGCTGACAAACACTCTCCACACTGGAGTTACAATATTACCAAAATAGGGCCTTGGTGATCGGCGGAAAACGCGACGTGAATGGCGGAACGCACCCACGAAATGGAATCATTGTAAAACGCGGAACGTCAGATAATTCGCAGATATCGGCGCGGGGCAAAGTAAAGCCATGGTTTCTATCAATGGGTCAGCTGCAGTGCCCCCCTGTACGTAGCATTTGTTGAGGCGGGACTCAGCCCGACACACAAACGCACAGACACAGAGGGGGAGATCGCCAACGGTCAGCTACGCTTAAGAGGCTCGAAACACAGAAGTCTCTCAAAAAATGACGGAATTTTACTGTAAGTAAGTTTAGAGCAGAACAATAACCTGAACGATTTTAGAATCGGAGAACAACTCTTTGCACGCTTTTGCCAGCGCACGAAAGACTGGACCCGCAAAAACACGTGACGTCCACTTACGGTCAAAAACTCACATCAGAAACGTTTTGTTTTGCACCAAAAAAATGAATGTTTTTGTTGTTTACAGGTAAATGTTTTACCAAAGCAGAAAATGTTCTGCTGAACCCCAGCACTTTGTTGAAGTTGAATAACAGTCATTTAATGTGATTTTTAAAATTTTATTGCATTGTTTCTTCCCCCAATCCACCCATAATTAGACACTTTCTGAAATAATAAATATGATTTATAACGTAAAAATACGGAATTCAGAAAATAAACATGGAAAAGGGATTCCAGGAAAACTAAACTGAATTTAGCAAAAACTATCATCATAAAACCAAACGTTGACAGTCCTTTTTTCTTAGTTTAAGTTTTATTTTTAATGGGACTTCTAACGGCCTGGCCTGAACGCTGCCCTCGGCTTCCGTGTTCACGCCGCTGACTCGGTGTCAGGTTAGAAACGCTCATTTTATTTTTTGTGGCAAATTTCGAGCTGCAGCGAACTGTGGCGCAGCAAAAGAGGCCTGGCGCGCTTCAATTTCTCGAGTTCCTTAGTTTAACGGCATCGTAGATATAAGCCTGAGAAACATCGCACGATAATTCCTGTATCGTTCGTCCCTACTTTAAATTCACTGCCAGGAAGTGTCGGGTACCGAGGTTGCAATTTTTAAAGGTACCCCACTCAACGATGTCGCCACTCCGCACCGGATCGTCTACCAAATCAAACGTGCCACTTCGTAATGCTCATCGCCGCTGGTCAGCAGCGGCGCGACACACGGACTGGCGTGAAAGGTTTAAACGAACTCGACAGCACCCAGGTGGGTGTTTGATAACCGAGCGCCACAGTTAGGGCTCGTGTCCAGCAACTGCTGTTTGTTGGCGCTGCCAGCGCCTACTTTTAAAACAAATCCTATGAGCTTCAGCGTTCAGAGCGCTAAGCGCTTACAGCACCGCTTCAATTCGGCCCCGCGCAACACCGCTTTCTGCGAGATCCGGTATTTTTCTGGCCGTCAAGACGCCCCACGCGTTGCCATTAGCTAACAGCATCAGCGCCGGGTCGGGAAACTCGAATCTGTGCGGAGCGGCGTTCCACGAGGACCGGGATTGGGAAACGCTATGCTACAATCTACCGATCTGAAAGGAGCACTTTTACAAGGTTTACACGAAACAATAACAAACGCGGAAGTAGGCTTAAGCAATCTAAATTTTGATACCGGCCAAACCCTCTCCCTATTTAACCGCATACGGTATTATCAGAATAATTGTAGAAAAAATTCATTGTGACGTAAGGTCAGATATGAAGGCCACTCAACTGTTGGCTTGTGCCTAAACCGCTCAGAAACTGAATACCAAACACTAATACTGAAACAATAACAAAATAACATGCAGAAATAATATAACAACTTTTGTTAGCAAATAAATAGCAGTTTATAAAAGTGCAAATACAACAGTCAAACAGAATTAAATTAACATAAACATAAACATCCAGAATAGCCAAGAGAGACGCCAAGACACAAATCAATTAAATTAAACTACATCCCTGAACAACTTTAAATAACAAAGAAGAGCAGCTTATAAAAGTGCAAAAGACCCACAAATAGTCAACCAGGAGCTGAATTAACATAAACATCATCCATATTATAAAAAGTATCGCCCTAAACACAGGGATCCAAGTCTCCCAGAACCGGAGTTCCAAGATATTATACGCCTCCCTGATGCCCGCAAATTGAATAAAATATCCCGGAAACTGAGTAAGCAAACAAGAGCCTGCACGCGAGCAGTAAAGCGAAGCGCGACGCGACGGAAGAATCAACAAATCGCCGCGACCTGGCAGAGTGAGAGAGTGAGAATATGCGTGATGTGTGGATCACTGGCGACATTATGTATCCTCACGCCAGTCCCCCGCCTGACGCGGGCGGACTCTCCCGAAATGAGTTTTTGCAGGTTGGGATCCTGTAAACAAAACTTATTTCCATCTCTCGCGTCACCTTTTTTGTTGCACAATTTGCAAATTGCCCTCACCAGATTTACCGCCTTTCCTTCTCGCTCGCTCTAAACCCGAAATACTGTCAAACTGCAGTTGTGTTCTTTTTCGAGACCATCGCCACTTGCGCGACTCGCCATCTTTTCCCCACCTCTTTTCTCCTCCACGCTGTCACGGATGACAACCACGATACGATTTTTAGGCATTAAATAAATTATATTTAATATTTTAACTTGTCTCCTATATAAAATGCATTGTTTTATGACGGTATAACGGTATTGAAAACTGATACCGCTGTTATTTTTAGATCCCGCGTATACCATATTACCGATACCGCCCCAAGCCTACGCCGAAGTGTCCGGCGAGGCTTTTCATCACTTTAGCAAACAAAAGCCGAAGTGAAGTTTTGACCGCTTTCTGGCGAAAAAACCCTTAAAAACGCTACAGGGACAATACTCAGCTACAGCTGCAGCTACAGGCCTGCACCGGCTACAATTGCAGCGTTTCAATCCCAGTCCTCACGACTCACCGCCACATAGATTCGACTTCTCTCACCCGCAGCACAGCTGATGCTACTGATTAGCTGCATCTGAAGGATGAGACCAGCGTAAGACAGTCCAGGAAATATCAATATGTCCACAGCGGTGGCTGCGAGGACTGGACTGAGACACGCCGGTTAAAAGCACTTTCGAGCTCCTCGGAAAAGCGATTGTACGTTCATCCTCTAAACAAGGACGGTAGGGGAGGTGACTAAATTTCTCCCACTTTACCCCAAACGCTGAGAAAGACGAACAGACGCTGGGCTTTCCGAGCCGCCTTCAGAGGACGACAAACAGCGGACGGTAGGAGGTTGCAAAATAAGCTACTCCGAAATAATCACAGATCGCGTGGCGTCCTTTTGTGCGACTCGATGTCGAATTCCGCTTATTACGCCTGAAGCAAAGACGGCGCTACGCATCTGCTGGGGTGAGAACTTCTGGATCGAGCGAGACGGGTCTATCTGGCCAGCTGAAGTTCCTTCCGAGAAGTAGAGCGCCGGGAAGCAGAACCAGTAATAGAAGTGGTACTTCTTCAGGTCCTACGTAAAGGAGAACGTCCGATGAGACTCGAGAGGGAGCGGTCTTTAATCCTTCAAATTCTGGCTGTTAAATTTCACAAGACATCGCACTGCAAAGGTCAACAGGAGGAACTGTTCAGGACTGAAGGAATGACCGCAGCGCCTGGGATCAGACGTGCGTCCCATATATCTGCTCGGGGAACAAAGGAGTCAGACTTAGACACGGCAACATTAGGGCACTGCAAAGTATTTATTACATATCAAAAGTTAAGGACATCAGCGCACTGCATTCGGATTCGATGTGGATCAGACGGGTCTGATAACGACTAAGTGGCTGAATCGCTGTGACGGCGACATTGGGAAGATCTTCGAACAAGAAGTACTGCACACTGCTTCGATCATGAGCCGTGCTCGAATCAGGGAAGTGTGTGGTGCCAGCGCCTCAAGTTTCAAGTTCACTCCTGGGGTTTGCATAATCACCTTCTCAGGCGCCGGTTGGTTTCGCTAACGTCTGGCTTGCCACCCGTGGTTTTGTTTAGTTTCGCTTTCCCCTGCTCAGTTACCTAACGGTGGCACGTCGCCCCGGATTCGCTTTCAGTTTCGGTGTGGACTTCACAACCTGGGGTCAATGTTTTAGTCGGCTCAACCTGCCCCGGCCACCTCTACAGCAGCGTGAATGTTTGCGGCGCTTTTCTGAATTTAGAGTGAAAGTGAGGATTATTTGTCACAGAACACACCACGGCACAGCACACGAAATGTGACCTCTGCGTTTGACCCATCCAGGAAGGAGCAGTGGGCAGCTAACAAGGGTAGCGCCTGGAGCAGTGCTTGTGGACGGTACCTTGCTCATGAGCACTGGGATTCGAGCCGACGACCTTCTGATCACGGGGGGCTTAACACCCCATCACACGCCCACAGGCTCGGGTACAGAGAAGTCCCGCCTAATCGCTGAAGTTTGCATCGCCAGGTATGTGTACCAGAGAGACTGAATAGAGGTGTGTGTGTGTGTGTGTGTGTGTGTGTGTGTGTGTTTCGTGTGAGTTTGAGCATTAAAAGAGGCTGACCATGACTCTTTCATCTGCGTCCTCTGTTTGGAAGGTTGCAAACCCGAACGTGAGACGGGAGATAAATGGATCTCAGTAATTTACGACTGTTATTTTTCTGATAATGATATATTGATATATTGATATATTATATCTGATAATTGAATATAATTCAAATGGTGAAAAATCGAAATTGTTTGAATTATCTTAAGTAAATGCTTTTTGGAATCTAACTTAAAATATTTCTACAGTCGCCACTCGCCACTTCGCATTTCGACTTTCGCGGCTTCACTCTATCGCCTTTTTTCGCAAATGTGACCCTCCACGGCAAAACCAGTCGCAAATTTTCAACATTGAGGTATTATGTTTTCATGAAAGGGCATAAATCAAGCTTCCGAAAACGATACCTATATGGAATGAATCGCGATATATATGACTGAGATATCAACATTCGTGGAATGGGTTTCCCAGTCACGCCAAGTGAGAAACTGAGAAATCTGCCTTGAAGTTGACTATCGACGAAGAATCACAGACGCCGCGCGTCGCTGCTACGCTTGTATTTACGGTAGCCTACGCTGCATTCACAGCCACACGGATAGCCTACCTGCGTTAGGTTAACTGAACTCGGGAGACGAAGATGGATTCCGGAGAAATATCTTCACGCTAGTCAACCAGTGGATTTAGCGTAAATATTGGAGTAGAGCGGTCAAAACAGAAACTTTTAACATTCTGCTGGAATTGAATTCCTCACCGCAAGAAAGTCACTTAGATGGAAAGGTGTTTTTCTGTCAAAATTTATTCACTTACAGTACAGTATAGACCTTCCACTGTTTTTAAAAAAATCCCAAATTTGACCCCACGCGACATAACCGCTTGTTTTTCTCGGAAACCTCCGGAAATTAACTTATCGCGGTAGAGCCTGGAACTGATTAACCGCGATAAACGAGGGCCGACTGTAGCAGACGACACAATCTTTTTTTTTTAAAGCAACTGATCAATTAATCAAAATAAAGGCACTAATTAATTACCCAAATAATTATTAGCTACAAATGTCAACACTTCCAGTCGCTCGATTCAAATGCGGGTGACGGCACTAGGCCCCGTTTGCGTCTGGCATTAGCATGCGTCTCGCGGACCGCCCACAAGAGGCCTTAAAGACGCGCCAACTCACACTCTGGTGTTAGAAAGCGCCTCCAAGGAAAGGCCTCGCGAGTGACCACTTGTGAGCGGATCTCGCTTCCGCTTATATGGTAAATAAACAAGGTATCTCTTTCAGTTTGCAACGCCTGCAGGTAAGCACATGCATGTGTACACAGCTGTTGGAATGAGTTCGGATCGCAGACTGCCCGCGCGAGCCAGATACATTTGCATTACCGCCAGACCGGCCCAGCGGGGGTCTCTGCAAAGCCTGTCGGTTAGTTCACACTTGAGCCGTGGTCACTTCAGGTCGTGAAGGTGGTGGTCACCCAGATCCCAAACCCGATCCCAATTCCCTCTTAGCCCTACCACTTCGCTCTCCTCCTCTGTTCTGGACGCCCACATATGAGGGGTCAGTTTTATCCTAGCCCCGTGAACACCGCTTCTGCATCGGATTCGAGGTTCCCGAATTCGCTGTGGCACAGCGGACGCTACTGATTAGCCTTATTAGGCAATGTTGATCGGGCGTAAGGAGGTCCAGGAAATGCCGATCCGGTGGCAGAGCGGTGTTCCGCGAGGACTGGGACTGGGAAACGCTGGCGTAGGGTGTTCCGGGTTCTACTCCACTACATTTCGACTGAACATTCCATTACATTTTCTTCCATTTCTTTTCCATTTTATTCTACTGCTTTTTATTCTTCTTGTCAAAATGTCGCCACGTATAAAACGGGCAGCGAGTTGGCCCAGAAGTTCAAGCAATTAATCGGGCATCTCCAACAACAGCAGCAACTGAGATGTTCTCTGGACAAGCTGAGGTAAGTAAGGGGAAGTCGGGGCAGTTGCTGGCGTAACGGTCAGCTCTGCGGATCGAAGGTCGAGGTTCGAATCCAGGACCTTTAAAGTTACCACTGAGGTACTCATGAGCAAGGTACCGTCCCCAAGCACTGCTCCCCGGCGCCTGTTACGTTCGCCAGATTCTTCGCGCTGGAGGGCCCAGATGCAGAGGTCATATCGCTGTGGTGCACTGTGTTAGTGGTGTGTTCACGTAATGACTAATAACGCCCACGCTCACGCATATGGGTTAATGTCTCCCGACGCGGCGCATGATATAACGCCATGGTTACTGACATGGCATTAGGTTCCTCGCCCACACGACGTCAAATGAACGCCTCCGAACGCCGTGGCGTTGCGCATAAGTGCTTGTAGCTGCGTTTCGACATGCTTACTGGCGCCGCGAACGGGCGCCGCTTCAAGGTTGCCGATTTTGACGCCAAGAAAACGCCGCGATGCAGCGTTGACGCCAGCCACTGGCGCTGAACGCCTGCAGACGCTTTTGATTTACTCCAACGAGCGAAAAACGGTACATGCTTCGTCGGGCGCCACGTATGCCATTTAACGCCAGAAAGAGACGCCTGGTTCGGACGTCTGCAGAACTGCGGCCTTAGAGGAATCTATGTAATCAAGTGAAATGTAACATGCCAAATTCAATGATTTATTTCAAAGTTTTCTAACCGAAACCCTCATTTCATGATTTTTTTTTCCCCACTCAGTGAGACAACGTGATTTAGAAAACTGGCTAAAACCAATCAGTACATTTCCACTTCCACTCGTCATCTCGTGTTGCGGAGCCTCAGTTGTATCGGAACGGAAGCAGAGATCAACCCGTCTGCGTCAACAACTCCAAACTACAGTCAAAAGACGATATGAGCGCCAGTCGCAAATTTTCAACATTGAGGTATTATGCTTTCATGAAAGGGCATAAATCAAGCTTCCAAACGATACCTATATGGAATGAATCGGGCGACATATATCTAGATATCAACATTCAGCGCGAGTCGGGTTTCTCCTGTCACGCCAAGTGAGAAACGGAGAATTGCTCTTGAAGTTGACTATCGCCGAGACTCTACAGGACGCCGGGTGCGGTCGCTAAGCATTGCTTATTTACGTAGCCTACGCCAGATCTACAGCCACACGGATAGTCATCCCGCGTAGGTTAACTGAACTCGAGACGAAGACGATTCCGGAGAATATCTTCACGCTTAGTCAACCAGTGGATTTTACTGTGAATATTGGGAGAGAGCGTCAAACAGAAACTTTAACATTCTGGTTGAATTGGAATCTCACCTCGAGAAAAGCTTCACGGCGAGATGGAAAGGGTAAAGTTTTTCAGCCAAATTTATTCACGACAGTACAGTATAGACCTTCCACTGTTTCAAAAAATCCCAAATTTGACCCCACGCGACATAACCGCTTGTTTTTCTCAGAAACCTCCGGAAATTAACTTATCGCGGTAGAGCCTGGAACTGATTAACCGTGATAAACGAGGGCCGACTGTAGCAGATTTATTTACAATCTTTTTTTTTTTTTTTTAAAGCAAACTGATCAATTAATCAAAACTAAAGGCAATTAATTAATTACCCAAATAATTATTAGCTACAAAATGTCAACACCTCCAGTCGCCAATTCCAAATGCGGGTGGATTTACCTAGGCCCCGTCAGCTGCCTGGCATTAGCATGCGCTTCGCGGACTGCTCACAAGAGGGCCTCTAAAGACGCCAACTCACACCTGGTGTTAGAAAGCGTCTCCGCTAGCGTCTCGAGTGACCACTTGTGAGCGGATCTCACTTTCCCGCTCTATATGCAAATAAACAAGTGTATCCTTTCAGTTTGCAACGCCCGTGTGTGTTACGATGTGTACACAGCTGTTGAATGAGTTCGGATCGCAGACTGTTCATGCGAGCCAGGATACATTTGCACACGCTCAGACCGTCCAGCGTGGGGGTCTCAAAGCCTGTCGGTTGAGTTCACACTTGGAGCTGTGGTCACTTGTGGTCAGGAAGGTGGTGGTCACCCAGATCCCAAACCCGATCCCAATTCCCTCTTAGCCCTACCACTTCGCTCTCCTCCTCTGTTCTGACGCCCATAGCGTAGGGCCGCGTTTCCCGATCCCAGTCCTCGCGGAACACCGCTCTGCACGGATTCGAGGTTCTAATTACGTACAGCTGATACCGATTAGCTCATTAGCAATGTTGATCGGCGCGGAGGTCCAGAAATGCCGGATCCGCGGCAGAGCGCACCATGGTGACTGACTGGGAAACGCCATGAGGGTAGTGTGTTCCGGTTCTACTCCCCACTACATTTCGACTGAACATTCCATTACATTTTCTTTTCCATTTTTCCATTTTAGCTCCACTTGCTTATTCTTCTTGTCAAAATGTCGGCTACGGTATAAAAACGGGTAGCGTAGCTGGCTCAGAAGTTCACACCAATCGGGTAAGACCTCCAACAAACAGCAGCAACTGAGATGTTTCTGGACAAGCTGGAGGTAAGTAAGGGAAGTCGGGCAGCAGGCGAACGGTAGGGTGTTCGCCTGCGATCAGAAGGTTGCAGGTTCGAATAAAGTTACCACTGAGGTACTCATGAGCAAGGTACCGTCCCCAAGCACTGCTCCCCGGGCGCCTGTTAGCTGCCCGCTGCTCCTTCGCGGACGGCTCAGATGCAGAGGTCACATTTCGTTGTGGTGCACTGTGTTATGGTGTGTTCACAATGACTAATAATCGCCCACGTTCACGTATGCTAAGTTAATGTCCCCGACGTGCGCATGATATATTCGTTTTGTTACTGACATGGTATTTAGGCCTCGTCCACACGGACGTTCGAAATGAACGCCCTCCGAACGCCGTGCGCGTTTTTGCTGCGTTTTGTAGCTGCGTTCGATTGGCGTTTCACTGGCGTTCGCAACGGCGTCGTTTTCCTCGCGTTCGTCGGGATTTTGACGCCAAGAAAACGTCGCATGCAGCGTTTCTTTGACGCCAGCCGAACGCCGGCGCTGAACGCCCGTGTGGACGCTTTGATTTACTCCAACGAGCGAAAAAACGGTGGGCGTTCGGTCGGCGCTCACGTGGCGCCACGAACGCCAGAAAGACGCCTGGTTCGGACGTCCGTGTGAACGAGGCCTTAGAGTGAAATCTGGCGTAATCAAGTGAAATGTACTGCGTTTTCAAATTCAATGATTTATTTCAAAGTTTTCTAACTTGTAAAACCCCATTTCATGATTTTTTTTCCCCACTTGTGCGGGAGACAACGTGGGATTTTAGGAAAAACTGGCTAAAACCAATCAGTACATTTCCACTTCCACTCGTCATCTCGTGTTGCGGAGCCTCAGTTGTATCGGAACGGAAGCAGAGATCAACCCGTCTGCGTCAACAACTCCAAACTACAGTCAAAAGACGATATGAGCGCCGAGTGTCCTACCTCATTGGCTGCTTGATCTAGAAGGGCCTTCTTGTCTGTCTGTTTAAAGGCTTCCAGCGTGTTGGTGTTGTACAGAGTCCCAACAGCAGGACAGCAGCGAGCCGGCGTGGGTCCGTCGCTAGGAAAAATATTCCATATCAGCATCTTACAGCTTGTGACAACCTCACTGTGACACAGCATCAAAACTGTAAAATATTTGGCTTCTGTAAGTGTTTAAATAACGTCCAGCGTGACTCAGTTTGGCCAGTCTTGAGCTTAGCTCCAGTCCACCCTGACCTGCAGAGCGTTAACAGTCCCGACCAGAGAAACCTGTCAGCGTTTTCCATAGGTCCTCGTTTCATTTCATCCATCTCCTGCTCTCCTCGAGTTTCTGGCTTCTTCCCTCAAACAGCCAGGTTTGGTTTTTCCACCACAAATCATACGCTCCAAGTTATGCTTCATCCTTTTTTATTTTTTCTTGTGGAACAGTGAAAGCTTTACATTATGAATCATTCTGTTAAACCCTCTAGAAGGTCTTACGGCGGGGGAGGATGTGTTTATTCTGCTTTCCGTAACCTCGTAAACTGCAATCTATCGCATCTTAAAAACCGACTGCGACGTGCTTCAGTTGGAAGTTTTCACACATACACGTTTTAGATTTTTTTTAATGCATTTGTGTTCCATAAAAACAAAAAAGTAGGGATGCACGATGATGTCGGACTCATATATCAATCAACGGTCGATAGACGCTTTTTTAAACTCATCAGCAGGAGACTGGTGCTTAAATTTGCCCGATATTTTCAGCCGAAATATTAGAACGCATTTACTGTAGGTGGAAAAGGTAGGGCTTGTGCCGGACATGTCCGAAGTCCGAGGTGGGATTTTATACGGCCCGCATCTTCCGTCTTAAAATGTACGGCGTTATTTTCAAAGATGGGAAGTAACAACGTACAAATACTTGGTTACTGTACTTAAGTAGAATTTTCGTGTATCTGTACGGTACCTGACTATTTTGTGCCTTAACGGCTCTCTACTCACTAGGTAGTGCACATGGAGCGTCACTGGCACCTTATCTGACTTGGCACGCCACATAGGGCGGGAAGGCGGGAAGCGACTTTTGATTTTTTTACGTTGTGCGCCACGCTGGAAACGCTCCGCCCTCGCTCCACTCCGCTTTCGCGCTGGCTTGCCTTGGCGCCGCGTTGGAAATGTCAGAACTGTGGCGTTATTTTTCTGCGAAAATACAAACTTTGGCGAGCAAAATATTTTAGCCCTTACGGAGATCGGCGTCGGCCAATAATTCCCCTCATCGTGCACACTATTAATCCGCGCTGTGAAGGAACGTAGGTATCATTTGCCTTACGTCAGCCGAACAAGTCCCATCCCGAACGCTGAGATTCTTGATTTGCTTCTGCTTCTCAACCATGAATCTCATCTTGGGGCTTTTTTTTGACAATACGGTCATACGTCCTGAGCACAGCTGAGGTGAGAGACGACTGTAAATCTCTTGGCATTCTAGTGTTTCTTGCTTTTTTACACCATGCTCTTTCGACGCCTGCAGGCTGGTGACCCCTGGGGAGGATGCACTGCGGGACAAAGAGTCTCTACATTTGTATGGCACAATAAATGAAGCCTCAATAACTCGGGTGTAATTCATTTGGACAATTCTCATTAAAACTCATTAAGCACACTGTTCTTAAGAAAGCATCTTGGTAGGGCTGCGACAAACGACTATTTTTGTAATCGAGTAATCTATCGATTATTTTCTCAATTAATCGAGTAATTGGATAAAAAAATGGAAATAAAAATGACAATACATTTGTTATTAGGCTTATTCTACTGTGAGTAGAAGTTAGTCATATACGGTTTATGTTGTTGTATTCCATTGAAAATGAAGAAACATGAAGTTCAAGGGTCATTTTGAACCAATCTGGCCAATAAAGCGAGTTGCTTTTGGCCTTTCTGGAAGAGAACTGCGTTTCCCACAATCCCCCGCGCACGCCTCGGAGCCGCGTCACAATAAAGGGTTCGGCGTGTTCCGGAACGAAGTATGAAAAAGAAAAAAAAAAAAAATCGATGAGAAAATCTTAACAAATGGCTGTATTGTGAGTGGAACGCTGGTTGTTGTGGTTATTTATCAGCTAAAATATGGGTTTTGTCTGTAATAAAGGGGACGTTTTGACGGAAACGGAGTGTTTTAGCGAGTAATGGCGCTGACAAACAGCGTGCGTGTTTACATCGCAAAAAATGTATGCGTTTTTATGCATTTACTTCCGTTTTTGTGCACGGAACATCTCGCAAATACGTTCACATACAGAGGGATCTATTCTCGCCTTGATCGCGCCACTGGAGATATTGTGCGCCGTTAATAAGCGTCTGTGTGAAACACAAGCGGCGTACGCTGTAGCGATTTAAACGACTTAAACGAAGCTTCGATTCTAGAAAAACTGCCTCGACCATTTTTTGTAATCGAATTATTCGAGTTAATAGTTTCAGCTCTACATCCTGGACAGCTTTAATAAACTATACTTTATATTAAGCATCTCTTTAGTTATTTTGTTGTGAAATCAAGCAACACTTTTTCATTTAAGGCGCATTATTTCTGCATCACAAATATTCCAAGTGAGAGATTCCATATCCCAAAGAAATTCAGTGGAAACGTCACATGCAAAATCTTGTGTCTGTGCACGCTGAACTCTCCGCACGCACTCGTATGAAATATATAGGCATCTAATATTATGCGACTGACAGTGAAACACGTTTTTTACGTTTTTATTCTTTAACAACTGTGTTTCTTGCGGCGCTCTAGTCTACCGGCACTTTTTACGCCATGAAAAATAATGCATTTTGTGGAGTTCTAGTCAAACCCCAATTTTTACCCCCTAAAACGGCTGTAAAAGGCGGTAGCTTTAAGAAGAATTGTGGCAGCTTTGGCTTAGCATAGATTTGAGAACGATCTGAGTGCGCATGGAGTGTTTCAAACGCGTGTGGAAGATTTTGTGACATTTTTGGCTGATTGCCACATTTTTGTAATATAGTTTGTCATTTGTTATGTTGTCTCTATGCAATGACCAACAAAATTTGTATGTTCAGTTCCAGCTCTATTCTACCTTCCGCACTTCCACCACTGAACCCCTGAACAAGGCCCTTAACCCCGAGATGCACCTGGCAATAACAGAAGTCGCTGCATACCATACCATGCACAGAAAAGGTAGTCAGTAGGGCTGGGTATCGTTGCTGATTTCGATTCCATTCCGATTCACAAGGTCATGATCCGATTCAATTCTCGATTCGATATCGATTTCTTTGCGTCAATACTAATTTTGCTTGGTTATAAAATAACTTGTTTTAAAACCGAAGTGTTGCCAAACATCGGGCTTTAGGCCAGACAGTGATTTGAGCGGAGCAGCTTCAGCCAAGGCTCTATTTGGTTTCGGTTTCGCTGGTCTCACGTTTTTATAGCTCTCCTTGCGCGGTCGCGAGAAGTAGTGCATAGCCACAGGAAAAGATGGATCCGCGAATTTTGGAATCGATATCGTATTTTTCGAACGAGAATCGATATTGATCGGTGAAACGATTCTTTGAACCCAGCCCTAGTAGTCAGCAACCTCACGAAGGATGTTTGCATTTGTTTTCCAGTACATTAGTAGCTGGTAAGAAAAATATCATGACTATCAGGTGGGACTCCCAATTGTAACAAAAAACTGGACCAACTCTGCTGTTTCCGCATACAGTCAGAGCAGAAAATATAAATGACGACTGATAAATATAGTAGATGTCAGTAACTTACATATCGAATGCGCTGAACTCCAGCGTTAGACGTGTTGGCAGCCCAGACGGGTCACCTAAGGTCAAACAGAAGTCACTTTTAGTCATCATGATTAGACTGCACTTTAACTCATTGAGACTGACATAGCTCCAGGTTCTGCTAGATTTCAGTTTCACTCCTAAAGCCTAATAAGGACTGTGTGTGTGTGTCACTATGCTTGAACAAACAGGATGTATGTCTCACACAGACGTTATTTCTTCACCGATTCGTACCAAATAACTAGTTTTAGGAAGAACATATAGCACTTCTCAAGAAATTCAAAGGGCCAATTTGGAAAAGTCTATTTGGAGCCACTTCAATCAGAACCAGTGTCCAGCTCCACCTGGATGATGGTCCAGCTGCCATTCCGCATCAGCTAAGGGTGTGAACGTGCAGGAGGGAATTCAGCAATTAGCTACGGGAGATTATTAAGAAGCCAGATTTAAAAGTGGGCAGTTTTAAATGGACATCAGGATTCCACCCCAGCTCTTTTAGAACGATGCCAGGGATCTTTGATCTGCTCAGAATCACGACCCCAATTTTATGCCTCAACTGAGCAACGCTCTCACAGGCTTTGGGATCCATACAAAACACAGAACAGTCCCCCCAGTTGGACAGACCAAAACCTCTAACAGCAGCAACCAACTTGCCTAGTTGGTCTCTCGTCCAGTTATTGGTCAACCCCAAACCGGCTTAGATGAACTGGCAAGTCTAAAATGCAGGTTATATGACTGCTGGCAACTCAAAGCCAAAATGCAAATTCTGCACAGCTCCGGATCCGCTACTCACAGGCAACGGCAAAACTGATGCTTCAGGATTTACAAAAGGAAACAAATAAGTTAAGGCATAATTACACTGCTTTATATATTTTTTTTAAAGCACTTCTGCTCTGGCCAGCATTATTACGTCTGACTGCAAATTAAGAGCAGGTTTTCTTTTATTTGACTGCAAAATTACAGGAAGCTACAAACAACCAAGAGCATTATTAAGGGGCAAGACAAACAAAACATGTACCACTCACCATTATAATAATAACCCTTGATGCTTTTCGGGCTTTCATCCAGACGGTAGTCGTTGAGCTTCTTCTGGGTGAGTTGGTGCCAGAAGCCAGCCTCGAGGGCACTGCTGAAGGGGGCAAACTGCAGCTTTGGACTCTGCGAGCCCTTTTCCACCAACTCATCCGCCATTTGAACACAAAAACCTGGTCTCTCTCAAAACAAAAAAAAAAGCTGCGGAAAAGAGGAAGGTGGAACGAAATGAACATCAGAAAAGATCGTCCTCGGCTATCGTCGTATGATTGACCTTTTAATCCACTGTTAATAGCTATTGGGCTGATCAGTGTAATGTTTAAGAATCGTCACATCGATTCAAACTTGTGCAAAAGTCACAACGAAGGGACCTACAACGTCAGGGTCCGATCCATAAGTACACACAGAATAAAGATGGGGTTTGCAAGAAGTTATTTCACAATGGTTACAATTTTATATACATTTTCTTACATACGTTGTTTCTATACACAAACCCAAATACACCACATACTAAATGACTCCATTCTACCATTATTAATTGACAAGTTTTGCAATGTATATAGCAATATGAAACATAAAGCAATAATAACTGCAACATTTTTATCTTTATAGTGCTTTGTGTGTAATATTGCACGAAATTGCACGAACAAAAATTCCCATTGTCGGCATTATATCTTACATCCAGTTCCACAAAGAGAAATGATACCCATTTCTACAGAAATTAGCAGCTCCTAAGGTCAGCAGAGGAAGGGGAAGATGTCTTTGAGTGCTGCTGGCACGAAACAAATTATTTTGGGACTTTTACAACATTTATTAACATGAATATTTTGGCATGAAACGTGAGCACTCGAACAGTAAGTGTTTGCCTTCGCCTCAGTTCATAATCACCCCCACAGAACGCATTCACTGCTCGAAAGAAGTTGATATGGCATAAATGAGGCACAAAACCAAACAGCTTGGATTCGCAGAAAGAATGCCAACGTTTTATTAAACAAACACAACCGAAACGTTAAGCAAAATCCACAAAACGACGCGAAAAAATGACAAACACTTACCTTCACTTGCTAGCGCACTTCCTTGTTTGGGTCATGTGACCAGCGCGGAGTCAGCTGCTGAAGAAGCTAAGCTAAAGCTACACAACAGTTAAGCTGCCAGGATAAAGTCTCTTAAAGATTCAAGCTAATAAGTGGGCTAACGTTACTCTAAGTGGGTGTAACGCTGACTCTAAACGAGTAACGCGATTTTTTTTTTTTAATGGAACCCGCTGAAAGAAAGCAACGTGGCTGTTCTTGTAGCGGACTAGCTAACTAGCAGGGTGCTAATCGCCGCCTTGCGTACTAAACAGTATGTCCGTCTTCGGCCACCGTTTGCACGCTACCGAGTGTGGTAGTGTGCGCGTAACTTCGCCATCATGTTGGAACGTTTGTGTTTGTGTGTGTGGGGGGAAAAAACCTCGTCTTACATAAAAAATATATCGAGGCTGACATAAAATTGTTTCTCTTTTGCCAAGTTTAAATCAAGTTTGGCCAAGGAGCGGGGGAAAAAAAAAACTGGTGCTGCGATTTAGTCGGTGAGCCCAAAGGAGGCGTTCTTTCAGGGCGCGGAAACTATGGAGTAAAACACGAAAAACCAAAATAAGAAGAGAAACGCGCACACGACAAGGCAGGAGAAGACCGACAGAAAGCGATACGCGCCGTTCCTTTTCATTTTGGAGAACAGTTTCATTTGACGGCGTCTTGAAGCACTCACAAACTGCAGCGCTGCCGTTTTTCCAGTCCCATTCCCGCGTTGTGGCTTTGCTCCAGGCTACAGAGCCTCCCTGCTGCACCCAGCATTAATCACACTGCACCTGCAGAGGTGGCCCTGTTAATTGGCTTGAAAGGTTTATTGTGAAAGTGGCATTGCTTTTCGTTGTAACCCTTATCCCAGATGTAGACCTACATGCATCTTCAGTTGGGATTGTTTTTTAGTCCTCAAACCAGCGAGTGAGTGATTATTTGTCATTGTGAATACAGTACAGCGCACCACAGCCAAATCTGACCTCTGCATTTGACCCATCTGTGAAGGAGCAGAGGGCAGCGTCCCGGGAGCAGTGCTTGATACCTTTACCCAGTCGTGGGATTCGAACCGGCGACCTTCAGATCACGGGGCGAATGCCTTGGCCGTTGCACTACCAACTGTCCCGAAACCAAGTACCCCAAATCAACATCTCAAGTTCTCTCTTCTTTTTTTTTTGCTTCATGTATAACCACAACGGAATGTAAAAAGTCTACAAAGAGGCAGATTTTTCCCTCCACTCACCTACCTTTACTTCTAAAATTGCAATATACGCAATAAGGCTAAGAACAAATCAGGAACGGTGGAGGGTATCTGTGTACACACACACCTTTTGGGGCAGTTGGTACCGTAACGGTTAGGCCTCGTTCACACGGACGTCCGAACCAGGCGTTTTCTTCTGGCGTTTGTGGTGCCAGGTGAGCGCCGACTGAACGGCGACCGTTTTTCTGCCCATTGTATAACCACAACGGAATGTAAAAAGTCTACAAAGAGGCAGATTATTCCCCCCACTCATCTACCTTTACTTCTAAAATTGCAATATACGCAATAAGGCTAAGAACAAATCAGGAACGGTGGAGGGTATCTGTGTACACACACAGCTTTTGAGGCAGTTGGTACCGTAACGGTTTGGCCTCGTTCACACGGATGTCTGAACCAGGCGTTTTTCTGGCGTTCGTGGTGCCAGGTGAGCGCCGACTGAACGGCGACCGTTTTTCTGCTCATTGGAGCAAATCAAAGCGTCCTCACGGGCGTTCAGCACCGGCGTTCGGCCGGCTGCGGATTCGGGTGGCGTCAAATAAACGCTGCATGCAGCGTTTTCTTGACGTCAGAATCCCGACGAACGCGAGGAAAATGACGCTAATGCGAACGCCAATCGAACGCAGCTACAAAACGCAGCAAAAACGCGTATGGCGTTCAGAGGGCGTTCATTTCGAGCGTCCATGTGGACGAGGCCTTAGGGAGTTCGGCCCACGATCGGAAGCTCGCCGGTTCAAATGCCACACTGGTGATGGTACTGTCCCCAAGCACTGCTCGCCAGACGCTGCCCATGTCAGCTGCCCACTGCTTCTTTATGGGTGGGTCAAATGCAGAGGTCACATTTCGTTGTGGTGGACTGTGTGCTATGCTGTGCTGTGTCCACAATGACAAATAATCACTCACGTTCACTTAATAATTAGGAGTGTGACTGTGAGTTGATCAACCACATTCAGTCTTACGTTAAAGACTTGTTAGCATACAACTGACATCTATTAAGAGAGACTCATCTTAAATTTAAGTCGCCTGTGCCTGTGATATAATTATGAAATCATCTTGGTCTCATTTTTGTGCTAAGAGCTTTCAAAACATGAACAGGATCTCATCCTAGAAAGATATTAATTTTGGTTTCATTTTTACCACACAGAATTTAATAGGAATATGCAGACTTTTTATGTCCACTATGTGTAACAAGTTACAATTCAGCAACAAATCGGTTGGGAACACATCAGTGTCTAATGTCAGTATTGATATGATGCATTCTCCATCTCTAATAGCCACATAAACTTACTGAAGCATCAGTCCAACATCAATATTTCTTCAGATTTCAGAGTAAAATGAACATAAATTTAAACTTCGCAAAGCCTATAAAGAAAAATCCTATTCTAAATATAAAACATTCTTGTTTCGAAAATTAAATGATTGATTATTTGCAGTTGTTAACACATCACGGCATAGCACACAGTGCAGCAAAATGTGACCTCTGTATTTGACCCATCCATGAAGGAGCAGTGGGCAGCACTTGGGAACGGTACCTTCCTTATGAGTAGTGGAACCTTTAGCGGTCTAGGATTCCAACCAGCAACCTTTCGATCACTGAGCGAACAGTTACGGTACTACTGTAACTGCCCCAAACTTGAGCTGTGTATTCCAGAAAGTTCAGTATTGACCTATTGTTGGTTATGGCAAAAATACAAAAATATTTTGTTTGCTATTATTTAAATTTGCTATATTGTGTTGGATTTATGTTGGGGTAAGTGGTGTAATTTAGTGTTACTGTAATTTACTGTTGCTTAACTTGAACTTAAATGAGCAATTTACTATATTTTGTGTCTTACAATAAATGATTTCCCATATTTACACAGTACTGGTCCACTTTCCAATTGCAGAATTTAATATTGAGGCATAACTGGGCATTTTTCCATTATTTGAGCTTAAATCCCCAAGCAAAATGTTGTGCACTCCACCACATGCACTTTTCTTCTTCATTTCTGCAATGCATTCCCACCTCACTTTCAAAATGATTTTCTGAAGTGCTGCTTCTAAAGGGCACAGCTCTACTGCTGAGACTCAATGTCCCAGTGGTGCCAAACTGTCAGGAGCTGAAGGCTCCATGAGAATATGATTAGACAGAATGACAGGGTTCCTGTGCCCCTAGTCAATGTAATTGATGAAGCCGGCCATTTGGGCACCGCACAGACAAAATAGAGGAGATTTGAGCCTTCGTTTTGATTCTAATCATTTTGCTGAAAAGCGTCAAGAGTTATGGCGGAGCCGGCCTTCAGATAGATCCTGACCTTGAAAGAGGTTGTGTGGTATTGTACGCATTACAAAAACCAGATCAAAGGGTGCATAATGGATAATTGTTATGTAAATATGGCCCTTGATATTGAGATTGTACATTCAAATCTAGCTCCATCCTTACAGCAAGAACTACTACTACCACTGGACCCCTGAGCACAGCCCTTAATCCCAACTTGCTCCAATATATCCAGTGAAAAGCATAGTGTACAGTAGCTAAACACATTCTTTTTATTTCCCCACCTGCTGAGATAGCAGACATGCTGCGCAGTAATGAAAAGGTCAAACCAGAGACCGCCAGATCGTTGATTGGTGTCACTCTCATGTTAAGTAGGTGAAGTAGCTTCATTGGTACTTTTAGGGCACTTGTTTGGAGCGTTTCATTCGGATCTTGAGCACTTTCTACACACTTGAGCATGTGTCAACAAACCAATACAAGTCAACTCCGTTGTGGGCTAAATTGGAGCCCCAGTTACTGAAATGTGGCCAGAAGATTGTACTGTATAGCTTCTTAACTTGAAATAACACATAAAGGAAAAAAGGAAAACACAGCCGCCCTGTTTTGTCATGAACAGTTAAATAAATAGTTCACTGGCCATGCTGTTCTGAAAGATGAGGTTTGCTCATACAGGAGATTGATTTGTCAGTGTTGTTCTGCTTCCATATTTTGAAAAGGGAAATGGAACTGAACCAAGCGATAAACACAATGACACTGGACTAAGTAATCACACAACAAATCTGGGGACTTTTGTAAGAAATGACATAGTGCTGGAATTGTTCCACCAGTACCATATTGGAAACATATTGGAAAGTTTGGATCATAATTATGGAGGCGAGATATCATATAAATAACAATAATGGTTGGAAGATTTAAAAACAGGGGATTGTAAAGTCATTTGATCTCGGGAGAACTCACTTTATTGGGCTTTGGTAGTTTTATTATTCTTTCTGCTACCACATTGAAATACTGGTTTATATTTGTTATTTTGAGCTGCATTTTGGAGACACCCACATTTCAGACACAGTCCAGTTTTTGACATTCATGCCACATACTTGATGATGGGCAGACTAACTCTGTATACACAGCACCTGGATTTAATTAACAGTGTGTCACATTTTGACATGCCCCTGGCAAAATCCATGCAAATGTGCTTGCTTCTAGACCGGCTGTGGTCGTCGCATGATGTGACCAAATGGAGAACTTTCTGCTCTTTGGAAAAATATGCCCTGATATATGCCTTTACCGGGCCAATATTTGTTGACAAAACTAAACTTATTATTAACCAATAAAGAAATAACGGATTATCACGTCTAAACAAAATATCTGCAAATATTAAGCGAGTGTAAAACAGTCACAGACCTACATTCAAGAGACATTTTCCCATTTTCACTTTGTTACTGACCGAAATTTTCAATGTCATCCTCAAATACATCTGGAATAAAGCAAGAAATTGAAGACGATGTGCAGCATCTAAATGACCGAGCGGACCATTCGAAATTGCTAATTTCGACATCCAGGAAGCACAATATTTCTACGAAATTAAAGAAAAACAGTCTTTGTTTCATGTAAAAGAAACTCTGAATTAAGTATCAAACACCACATCAGTGCCACCAAAACCAGTTGTGATTTTATTTAACATTTACTATGTATTTGCATTTAAATATAGGGTAAAAGGTTAATCTGATGCAGATTACAAGCACAGGAAATGACAAAATCGACACAATCCAGTAACTAAGAAGTGAGACTTCTGTCGCAGAGGAACACCACGCACAATCATCTCCAACATGGGTCTGACAACACAATAGGCCAATGAAGAAGGGTAACAGCCTACAATTTTGTTTTTGGAGCCGGTAATATGTAAAACTGCTTTGTCACAATGACGACTGTAAACAGCGCTATACAAATAAAACCTAAATTGAACAAGGCCACCACAAATATTCAGTCGAACACGCCAGGTCAACATAAGAGAACTACATTTCACACGGACTTGTGATCAAGCTTCACTGTTTGATGTGAAATATCTTTTTAAAAACCCTTTTGAAATTCTCGTTGCAGAGCGGGTAGATAAACGGGTTCAAAGTGGAGTTCATATAACCCAACCAAATTGTGAACATGTGGAGGTCATGATGAATGCAGGTGTCGCACAGAGCCATCACCATGAACGTGATGAAGTACGGGATCCAGCACACCATGAAAGCCCCGATGATGAAGCCGAGTTGCTTGGCGGCTTTACGCTCCTTGTGAACTCTCATGTTCTGGACGCACTGTTTGGACTGTTCACAGAACTTCTGCCACGTTTGTTTCAAAGTTAACGGGTTGCCCGTGTCCATCTCTGGACTACCGCTATGTCCCCAAGGCGACGTAGGCGGATTTTTGACGTCAGCTTTACTGAGAACGGTGTTGTATTTATGAACATCAGTGGTGGGTGTAATCTCGCAAATGTTAGCTACAGAATTTGGCACAAGAACATTACAGTCATTAACGGACACATACATTTTGAGTTCAATGTTCTCTTCATGTTGCAAAAATCCCAAAGGTAAGGATGACTGTTTTGAGGACATCTCGTCATCTTTGTCTTCCTCCTGACTTATAGAGGAAATCTCGTTCGGATCCCTGGTGCTTTTTCTCTTATGTTTTGTGATATTAAAAAAGGAGGTTTTACGCTTTTTGTATTTTTCAGCCAGAGCGTTGTTGATCTCATCCGTGGTGTCCCTTGAGTCGAATGGCTGCTCCAAAGTATATTGATCCAACACACCTTGGTTTTGAGAGTACACTTGTAGAGCCAGACTTTCTTTCTCTGAGGCTTTGTAGAACGTTCTTTGCAACTCTTTCACGCTTTGTACCGTCCCGTCTTCATCTATCGCCACCTTAGGACTTGTGAGGCTCTCCCACTGTTTGTAATGTTCTCGCACAGCAGTGAAAATCTGCGAGTAGAACCAGAGCATCAGAAAGGACGGGATGTAGAAATTGAGTATGGCCGTCAGAACTTTAAACCAAGTGACAAAGCGGAAGTCGGTGTCGCACTTGCTCTCCAGCTCTGGTTTCCTGTCAACGTGGGCGAACACTCGCCAACCGAGAATGGGAATGATCCACGTCATGGAGAGAAGCCAGGCGCCGCAAATCATCAGCGTCGCCCTTCCTCGAGTTCGGTACTTCAGGTAGCGTAATGGCTGACGAACAGAGCGATACCTGTCCAAACACAGGATGAACAAACTGAAGATGGAGGCCGTACTGGCCACATAGTCCATTACTAACCAGAACTGGCATACGACGCGCCCCAACTTCCACTCGTTTTCCAGCAGATAGACCAGGTTGAGGGGCATCACGGTCGCTCCAACTATGAGGTCTGCCAGAGATAAGCTGACGATGTACAGGTTTCCTACTGTGTGCAAGGTACGTTCCTTCCGGACTGCTAGGAGAACCAAGATGTTCATGATGACTGTCAGTAGTGACAGTGTTCCCAGGAGAATTCCCAACATTGCATTGTTCACATGATGGTGGAAGGGAATGGATACATTGAAATAAGTTGTCCAGTTGTTGTGGTCATTTTCTGGAAGAACTCTGTTGACTCCACTTTCTGTTGTCGCCGTGGGCTCCATCAGAATAGTCCAGGTTGGTCACCTAATGTCAAAAGTTTGAATGCTGGTCCAAGCACATCGGCTGTCTGTGGACGTTTCCATAAGAAAACTCCTGAAACACAAAACGAAGGAGATTTTAGTTCAACTATACAATAATAGTAGGGCTGAAATAAGCGGGGCATGGGGCATGTTGATAGCGTAACGCTTAAGCCATTTGTCCCGTGAACGTAAGGTCGTCGGTTCAAATCGCGGACCGGTAAAGGTACCACTGACATACTAATGAGCAAGGTACCGTCCCCAAGCACTGCTCTCTGGGCGCTGCCCATGTCAGCTGCCCACTGCTTCTTCATGGATGGGTCAAATGCAGAGCTCACATTTCGTTGTGGTGCACTGAGTGCTGTGGTGTGTTCACAATGGCAAACTAGAGGCATTTTGCTGCTTTTTTGCAGCAAGAGGATTAGGGTTAGAGTTATCACATATTGACGCAATCCCATAATGAATCTCGTTTATGATGCAAACGGGACCGCTCATAATGCACTCACACAAAGGGGTTTCCCACAAATAACAAAAAAATAATGAAACAAGGAAAAATGGACATTACTCATGAATGAGTGCACATAGCAAAAACGTGAAAGAAAGCACACTACACCCCTATAGCCCGCACGTTTTAGAGTTGAAACGGCACAAAAACTGACGCAATCACATATTAATCACTCACTTTCACATAAGTAGTCAACAAAGTCAATGTTGAATATCCCTACGAAAATGTTGCATGAATAACATCCTTTTTAGCCCTGCCCAGTGGTCAACTCCAATCAACATTTAAAAAAAATATCATGGCATATGCAGCAGTGGTTAAGGTTAAGAGGTTCAGAGTAAGTTTCCAAAGATCCAAGGTTTGTAAAGCATGAAAGTACTTCACTTTAACAGAAAACAAAAAGATGTCCACACTGTGCAAAGTTTCGATGGTAACAGCAGCAAGCTCCTGAAGAGATACTAAAATATCACAGGCGTTATTCACGAGACAAAACTACTCTAAGTCGACATTAGTGGGAGTGATTTTTAATTTTGTTTTACCTTATAACTTCTAAACACATGCATTATAAAAGACATATGTCATTTTCCTGCTACCTTTATAGCTATTTAAAAAAAATATTTAGGTTGGAATCTAGGTTTCTTATATTATTTATTATTATACATTGACTTGCAGTATCCTTATGTGCTGGACTTGGGATGTACTTGCCACAATAAAATGAATGTAAATAAAATGATATTTTTGGTGGAAATTAATTGCTTGGAGTATTTGTCTAACCTGATGAAATTAGCAGATTAATCATTAGAAAAATTTTTATGGCATGTGCAATATGTACCCTTCACAAATAAGTAGTTATCTATAGTGGGGTGGGAGGGATGCCGGTGATAAGTAAGTGTTTGTCTTTGTGCACACACACAGAGCACTACAACAAAATGCAACCAGGGCATTTAACCCATCCGTGTAGGAGCAGTGGGCGGCTGACATGGGCAGCACCTAAGGGAGCTATGCCTGGGGATGGCACTTTGCTCAGGGGTGGCTCAGGGGTACCTTTACTGGTCCAGGAATTAAACACGCCACTTTCCAACCATCAGAGCAACTCTAGGCTCTGAGAAGATACATTAGCAACTAACATAGTGTACATTAGCAACAAACGTAGTGTACATTAGCAACTAACATAGTGTACATTAGCAACAAACATAGTGTACAGTACATTAGCAACTAACATAGTGTACATGAGCAACTACCGCAGTGTACATTAACAACTAACGTAGTGTACATTAGCAACTAACATAGTGTACATTAGCAACTAACATAGTGTACATGAGCAACTACCGTAGTGTACATTAGCAACTAACATAGTGTACATTAGCAACTAGCATAGTGTACATTAGCAACTAACATAGTGTACATTAGCAACTAACATAGTGTACATTAACAACTAACATAGTGTACATGAGCAACTACCATAGTGTACATTAGCAATTAACATAGTGTACATTAGCAATTACCATAGTGTACATGAGCAATTAACATAGTGTACATTAACAACTAACATAGTGTACATTAGCGACTAACGTAGTGTACATTAGCAACTAACATAGTGTACATTAGTAACTAACATAGTGTACATGAGCAACTACCGTAGTGTACATTAGCAACTAAGGTAGTGTACATTAGCAACTAACATACTGTACATTAGCAACTAACATACTGTACATCAGCAACTAACATAGTGTACATTACCAACTAACATAGTGTACATTAGCAACTAACGTAGTGTACATTAGCAACTAACGTAGTGCACATTAGCAATAGGTTAGCTACTTATCTTTTGGGAAATGCACCTCTGGACAGAAGCCATTCCACCCAGAGTTATTTACATTTAATAAGTACACTGACCGTCTCCTCAAGTAAAATGGGATTAAAGAGCACTCATCATGGGCCCAATCTCTCCCAGGGTTTGATCCATCAATCTTATGGTGGCCAAGACAGATTTTTATTCTCTTAGATCACCGTGCTACCACCAACGTAAAAATATTCATCTGCCCAATAACATTTGCTACAGTCTAGCAGACTTTGTTGAAATGAAACACAAAAAAAACAATAATTGCCTTGTCAAACAATCATTTTGCATTGGATGGAAACTTTAATTCCCAGTACCTTTACATTAACTGGTTCTTTTTCTAAAAATTGTGTGGAGCAAATAAAGATTTTGTCTTGTTGCTAAGGAACAGTTTCTATGCACACTTTCCCGTCCATTGAAAATGTTGACAGTCACCTTCATTTCACCTTCTCACATTCTCGCCTGTGTCCCTCCTGCCGTCTCCCCTCGCACTTCACACCAACTCGCTCTAGTGTCCCCGTGGGACTCAGCCTTCCGGCCCCTTTTTATCTTTTTTTTATTTTATTTTTTTAATTCTGTGCCATTTGGAAGGTCTTTTAGTTGTGTGCACTTTTGTGTTCCAGACCAAAGGCGATCTATAATGTTTTATGGGTGCCTTGCATTCCCTGCTCAAAGACAAAAATTTGTCAAGGAATTTCATTTAGCACACTTTCGTGCTGTAAAACCCCTAGAGACTGTTTCCCACACTTGGGGCCTTTATCACCCGTCTTTGTTCCAGGAAAAGGTTTCAAATTGAGTGCATGTCAATAGAGGGACGCTGACATTTTGTCCCATCTCTATGATGATATTACCCTACACTCCTTCCCAGCTGCAATCTTAGCCTCAAAGATTATGTGAATGCTTTGAATGAATGAATTTTACATTTGTACACCCAGACCACTTTACGGAGAAGCACCTGGATGATGTGACAGCAGCAATTCTGCACCACTGCACTCATCACACATTAGCCTTCATTGGAGGCGAAGGGTCAGGAGAGAATTCACCAATTAGAGATAGGGCATGATTAGGAAGTCAGATGTGTCATGGTGGTGATTTTCAGAGGAATCAGGTTCCAGCTTCACTCTTTTGAAACAATGACGCTCAGGAATGAGCGCAGAGAGTCAGAACCTTGGTTGCACATCATCTAAAAGACAACATTGTCACTGCATTCGTGCATTGAGTTCAACATTTACAGCATTTATTATACACTCATATCCGGAGCAACTCACATTTTTGATCCAAAGTTGCTCTCGAATTTAATCGTGTTGGGATCAAGACCACTTAAACCGAGACCAGACCTGACCAGACCAAGACCAGAGTCTGTCAAGGTTAGTGGCAGGTGGAAACACATTTGGTAACTGTCTGGATACAGAATAATACATTTTGATAGCAAATAATACTTTTTCTTACTTTATTTTTTCCCCTATTGATTACTCTCTAATATTATAAAATGGAAAAAAATATTTTCTGATGAATTGAAAATGAAGAAATACGTCATTTTGAGCTGATTTGGAATTATTTTGGCCTATAAAATTAGCTGCTTTTGGCCTTCCTAGAAGAGAACTACACTTTTGCCCATGATGGTGTTCCATATTAGAGTTGCAAGCGCTAACGTGAGTGTTTACATGCCTTTTTACGCAATTACTTCAGTTTTTGTGCACAGAATTATTCAGAAATAATTTCAACAAGTATTTAATATCATTCCAAATCTCAATACGGATATATGTATCTTATGTCAAATAGTACAACCGACTACAGTGTGATATCCTCACAGGTCATGAATAAATGGGAATACCAATTCGAAAGTAAATACCAGACGAAAAGTAAACATGGATGCCATCTCTTCCTAAACCCTTAACGTCAAGACGGAAGAGTAAACAAGAGACATGCCTTGGGATTTGCTAAGATAAGGCATATCGTCCTCCTCAAATGGACTTGTTTTAGGGAACGACTAAGACCACCCCATGCTGTTCTAAAAGAGTTCAATCTGAAAGCTGAAATAGGAAGACTGATGTGATCACATCACAAGAGACCATAATAAATGACTGCATTCTTTCCTTCACGCTGAATTGCCAAAGAACAATATTTGTACTACACTTCCTGCCGACATTTTTTAGTTGAATAATAAAGGAACAGAAATGAATACACAGTAAAGATTGACTCTCCAGACAGTAATGGCTGCAAGCCACATGTTCCACCATTGATTCTCTCTCCACTGTGCTGCATTGATCACTTAACTGTCAAGAAATTTCACTAATAACAGTAAAGCAAAGTCAGTGGGAAGACTTGGCAGACACATCCACCAAATAACAAGGTCAAAGGCATCAACACTTATGAAATATATCCATTTTACAGAGCTATATATAGTTTTTCATATGGGAAATAACAGCAATGAGAAAAATGCAGGATGCCTTTGCCCTCATTTCATTGTCGAACTTTATTTGCAGTTCAAATCTGCGCTGGAAATTCTTTTAGTCTTAACACAATGTGTTGCAATAAATGTTACATACTTTTTGGCCTCAAGGGTGTCTTTACAAGAACTCCAAAACATGAATTTGGTGTTTACTTGGTCATAAGTCAGGTGAAGTAGGTCATGTCTCTCCATACACAAGAAATAAGTGCTTTTAAATGGTTTGTACTGCTATGTGGCACACCTTGTCACAGTGTAGTACAAACCCTTGAGATGCCACATGCCTATTTTTTTATTGGAACGGTGCCTGGTGCAATCAAATTTCTAATTTTATCTAGGCTGCGTAGTGCAGATATTGGCTTTTTTTTTACTAATTCAAGACCACCACGTCTTATTAGGATCAAACAAACAATCAAAAACATGACTTATCTAATCTCAAATCAGCCCATGGGAGAGTTAGTGATATTTTTGTCACTGTGAACACCTAACACCACTTTACATACCTGACATGAAATCACATGACGCCACAAAATGCCCTCCCTCGCATTTAACCCATTCACAGAGGAGCAGTGGGCAGACATTCATCACTAGAGGTGCACCGATAATACCGAAAAATGATATGAAATTTTGATCCGATACTGACTACTATAACTGGTATTGATAACAATGTTTCTTGTATGAAGTGTGATTTGTCAAATGTATTATTAGTTTTGTGACTTGTAATGTGGTGTTTCTCATTTGCTGCATTAAAGGGTTTGCACTGTGTTCAATTTTTGAGTTGTTTTTTTTTAATAATACGCTGGGGCCCAGTTATATATTGATTTCTTATTAAATGATTCACATTTGTAATCGTTAGTTGGTTATATTGGGTTTTACAAATACAAAAACAATGGATTAATGGCGGCTCAGTGATCTGAATTTCTGAGAAAACGTGTCTGACTGTAAGATGCAAGGGTTTCCAGGATTGAAAAAACACTGTTGGTCAAAACCTTTAACTCCAAGTTGCTCCAGGGAGCCTGTCGATGCAATTAGGAAATAGTTGCTCTGGATAAGAACATCTATGAAATGCTGTAGGTCAAGCCTGATGTTGCCTTCCACATAAAAGAATGAACCCAGTCTCTTCCACACAATGAAACATGCAAATTACTAATTACACTCTGGTATAGGAAAAGTACTCTGGACCGGTACTGTAAAAGCTGGATCAGTGCCTCTCTATTTAGCACCCTGGGAGCACTGTTTTGAATTTGACCACCTAAGACTACTAGGCACTAACCATTCCAAGACTGTCAAGTCTTTGAGTGCAGCTATTCATGTCTATTTGTACTAGAAGTACAATTTGGGTTTTTAGCTTAACTTCTAAATTCTCTTACCGTATGAAATAATGGTACTGATTACACATTGTCAGTTCGTAATGCAAATAAGGTAGTGGTGTGATTTTTTCCATTTGTTCTGGGAGGCTTTACCCAGTGACACTCCAGTGTGTCTATATCATAGGATTCTGCATGCGTCACACATGGAAATACTTGTCTTCCCTCTTGTGACCTTTGTTCACTGGGCCATAAGCTGTCATTCAATTTGTTGACTTTGTGATCATAATGCCATCTGTTTAATGCTGTGTAAACCTGTCAGTCCGATACAAAGCCTTTAAATATGTCACTCACCACTATAACAAACCTCTCTTCAAATGTTGCACATAAAGTAAGTATGTTCGAGATATACAGGCTTTATAGATCAGGACTGGGAGAAATGCCCTAAAAATATTCCCTCGAAATGTCAGAGAGCCAAAATATATTTAGTAATTGAACATGTAACAATCAATGCAGTTGCTAGCGATCAATGAGAAACTATTCACAGAGACTTTCTGTGGATGTTGACTCATGAATGATGACTTATACAGTCAAAAGCAACATTCATTATGCTACACACAGGGCTTTTTCTGATGTGTTGCAAGGTTGAGAACTTCATTAAATTTTAGTAAAATAACCCATGACACATTACAATGCTTATTTATGTTAGTTCTACAACATAAATGCTCTTATATTGCTTCCCATAGAGTAACAGTGCAAAAAATATCTCATGATATTAAAATATTTATTTTAACGTTTGCATGTTAAGCCCATGTTACTGCAGAGTTTATTTCAAACAGTGATTCTGGTTCATAGCTGCATTCTAATCGAGCCGGAAAATCTGACAATTCAGGTCAAGCATTTAAAGAAATGAAAATAATTGCCACAACAGAACTGTTAAATGGATCATGTTGCTCATGTCATTTCAGGTATATTGCATTAATGAATGACTCACAGATGACCAACCAAGTAGTTAATGACCACAATAAAACATAACAACCATTCATTTGCTATGCTGTTGGTATCAGAAGGGGCCAGCAAAAAGGGCAAACCACACAGGCGCATGCACTAAAGACAAATATTTAGACATTGGAGTAAACCTCTACAGCCGCAGATGTGTGGGGTGTGCAACAAGTATTTCTAGAGAGAAATAAACTGTTAACTTTGTGTAATAAACTTAATGCAGAATATCAAATGAAGTCGGTAATATGGTTAAAAAAAACATTTAGAAGCCGAAATAATACAAATACCCCTTTAGAAAAATATGCGTTCAAAACGATATGGCACATTTTTCCCCAATGTTTTTACTTCCAAATTACGATTTTAATTATTTCTATCTTCGTTTTAAACTCACATTATAGTGATGACAAATAATAATCTGCCCTAATACGGCAAACACCGAAACTTCCACTGCCACCTGTAGAACGCCTCTGGAAAGCTGTTTTTGTTTAACAAGTATTATTTTTTATTATTATGGCTAATCTCCATCACTTACATTTTCCCTTCCTTTACAGAACTGCAAATGAATATATTCAAATATCTTATTTATCGATCATAAATGTTATTTATAATATTAGATCCTCGCCGTTTTACATTTCGCGAATGGTTTTGTCTGCGCGATGCGCTATGAAGAGCCGTAATAACTTACCTTTGAATGTCCACAAGAGAAGTCCAGAGACAGAAAACGAGCCTCTGTAATCTTGTGAGATGTCTGCTGCAGGAGAGGGGCTTTAACGCTTTACTGACCTGTTTCTCAGCTTCCTTAAGGATGCGGTGGTCGCGCACACGCAACACACGCACAACCGCGTTAAAAGCGCGCGTCCAACAGGCACAACCGCGTTGGAAGCGCTTTCATTCAAGAAGTTTCCATTGCCATGCACTTCATGGATACCCAAAGTTTGAAATATGACCATTCGTATTGGAACACACTATATGCAGACTCCATGCAAACATTAACTCCAACAAGGCGCTACTCCAGAGCGCACCCACGAGAAAACGACTGCGTTATAATTCATGTTTTACTGCCATACACTTTTTGGTGTGTCCATATTATATAACACACGGCGTTTGTGAAGAGGCTCTGCCGACTGTCCATTCAAGAATGCCTTCAACTGAATGTTATTTGAACACACTCTAATTTGACAAGAATTTCTACACGACACAATTGCGTTATTGTAAATCCAAATGGCATTTTTCGTTATAAGCGCACAACTGCAGTCATAAAGGGTTTGTGCTCGTACTTTATGGGTTGCCAACTGCTATAAGTGGGCAAGTGTTTTGCATGTGTTTTTCACATGGTTTACATGCGTCAGAATTGTCAATAAAAGTCATATTTGAACGCACTCTGCCCACTCCAAAAAGACATTGTCTCCAACATGACACAACTGCGTTATAAGCGTGGACATGTGACGGCTGCGTTGTACCTTCGCGTAATTTCACGAATTTCTACCTCTATGTCTACTTCTGTTTCTAGTTTCTAATTATATTTTAAACTCCCTGTCTAGTTTAAAATGTATATTGTATATTGTCTAGTTTAAAATGTATATTGTTATTGTTATTGTATATTGTTTAGTGTATATTAGTGTATATTTTGTATTTTTACTTATTTATTGTTTATTCCATGTGCCTTGTTGTGCCACTGCCTATTTGTTCTCTGTTCTGCTGTTCTTTGTTTGCACTGAAAATCACCTGGAGCCACGTCGTCTCGTCTCTCTATGTATCTGTACAGTATATAGCAGAGATGACAATAAAGTTCTTACTTACTTACTTAAGTGCTATTTTCATGCTTTATGGGTTGCCTCACAATAATCTTCCTTGCTGAACACACTTTCTGCTGACTCCAACATGAGACAACAGCACTGTAAGTGCGCACCAGAAGACAAGTGCTTTATACCGGTGCCTTCATGTAATTTTGTTGCCACATAATTTCCAAGTCAAAGTAAACTTTGTCATCTCTGCTATATACTGTACAGGCATACAGAGAGACGAGACGACGTGGCTCCAGTTTTCACAGTGCAAACAACAAAGAAGAAGGAACAAAGAGCAAATAAGGCACATAGAATAAACAATATATAAACTGAATATAAAATATACACTTTAAACTAGAAATGGAGTATTAAATATAAACTTTAAACTAGAAGTAGAAAGAGAGACAATATAGATGCAGTATTCAGTCTACGATTATGATCTTGGAAGATCTTGTATAAGATCTGTACCAGTTTTGATATGAAACGTTCTATACAGACAGTCTATTAAATAAAACAGTATCATTTAAAAAGTCTGGCTAACGTTCAAGTTACATGTGTGAACATGTGTTACTTTATCGGTGCCAAATCCAGAATACAGTCAGACATTCCCTCCAACAAGACACAAGTGCGTTATAAAAGTGCACCAGAAGAAATAAAGCGATGAGGAAGCTACTTTTAAATGGCAGCTTTTCAAGCTATACGCTACTGACTGTGAAAAAAAAAATGGCTTAGCAACAACCAAGCTACTGTTTTAATCAGAGGTGGAAAGAGTACTGAAAATTTGTACTCAAGTACAAGTACTGTTACATTGGTTAAAATGTACTCAATTACAAGTAAAAGTACTGGTGTTAAAAAAAAATACTTGAGTAAAAGTACAAAGTACTCTTCTCAAAAACTACTCGGAGTACTAATTACTTTTTAACCGATGGATGTTTTATTGCGTCGTCAATAGCAGGCATTCGATTCACCAAGCACATTTCTCAGATGAACAAGGTATAGAAAGGCAGTTTGTTTTGTAAATAAATGTACTGTAGATATAAAGCAGGAATTTTGTTTGTCTTGTAAACTGATATCACCGGAGAGGTCAAACAAAGTTACAGGTACAGCCATGGGCACTCGTCCTCCGTCTTTTCTCCATCATTCTCACGGTTGACAGTGTTGTCTTCTGTCTCCATTTTGGCTTCTTTGTCTCCAACTCTTCAGTCTATAAATTCGTTTGCACTCCACTGTGTAGTACCTCCAGACACCTGTGCCTGCTGCTGCAGCGGAGTTTATTCTTTGCTTATGCCATAGATTAATTGGCGTGGTCGCGATTGCACAGCCTTACTGGCTGCAAAGATGCAGATGAAAGGTTTGAATATTAATTCAAATTGTGGGCGTACTCAGTAGCGACTTTTAATTTTATAAGTAGCGAAGTAGATTACATGGTGTAAATTGTACTCAAGTATGAGTAAAATTACACACTTGAAAAACTACTCATAAAAGTACAAGTACCCAAAAAATCTCTTTAATTACAGTAATGTGACTATTTGTAATTCGTTACTTCCACCCCTGGTTTTAATATAGTTAGCTGAAGTAAAAGTTACCAAAAAAGTAGCTAACTATTGAAACGATCACATTCAGCAACACTTAAATCAGTTGAACTCATGTGAAATGTGAAACGTAAGGTTAAAAGTAATATAAAAATATTATTTTACAATGTAATGTGAAACAACAATAAAGTTTTAATGGGTTTTGTAGGTATAAAGTGCTTTAATTTTTGAAAGCACATACATAAGTTACATTTAAATGTACAAGTTCTGCCCGTTTCACCTTTCTGAGCAATTCTGATAAATATGGCCACGGATTCTGGCTTCCATCTTCTCCAAGGTCGAGACCACTTTCCGACACTATCTCACAGCTGCCAAGAGCGTGCTGTGATGCGATGAGCCATAAAGCGAGAATACCCATCTTTGTGAAGAGAGAAAAATAATAGAATTTTTAAAATGATATAGCATTTTGCCACGCTATATCGCTATTCACAATAAATAGTTAGTGGAAAAGCTAAAGCTTTTGAAAAGTAGCTTTGCTACTGAAACTGATCAGCTACAGTAAAAAGTAAAGTTAGTAGAGTCACTATTTTAACATATAACAGGTGTTATATGCATGTACATTAATGAATTCAATTTTTATTTCAGTGCTCTCTCTAAGCAGATATCTACTACAACAAGGCAACTATAAAAGCAAGTCATAACACGCCCCTACACGGTGCAACACGCTAGAACGCAGCCCTCACCAAAAGACAAGAGGAAATCACTGGAAATATTAACTGGATATTTACCCAATTTTCTTTCTGACCAATAGCAACACTGGCTATGCCAAAATGAAGACATAAATGGAACTATTTGTACATAATTGGTGAGGCAAGACCCTGGTCTTTCAACTGACCGCAAACACACACCCATGGAAATAATCAAATGTCGATCCTCCTCTTCCGTCTTTACTGTAGACTGTCTCTGTCTGGCTATTAGTTTGCCAGTCACTCTCAGCATGTGTTATGTAGCAGTACTACGGCTAATGAATTGGGTGTATCTCTTGAATTGCAATGTCTCATTTGTCAGCTGAGCTGCTTTCCATATCACAAAGTTGTAAGGCTCTCGTTCTCAAACTGATATTAGATTTCTGCATTTGAGGTCTAAACTGTATTCTAGAGCCATACTAGTGATGCATTTCAAGCTCAGCTAAATCATTTTTCCATTCCTCCTGCTGAGCGTCCTGAGTGTCCTCTAGAATCAAATTAGCTTGGTTTTCGACATAATTCTTTTTTTAAGAAGATCAAAGCCAAAATCAGTTTTCTGTGTTGGCTCAAAGCAACGGGGTACCTGCAAGGGCTAGCATGCAACTGCTAATTGACAGATAAAAACACGTCAGATTGTGTTTGGAAAAGGGTTGTATTGTAGGAAAATTTCACAGAATGGACTGATGTACAAAAAAAAAGAAAAAAAGAATGGACTGATGTAATAGCAGTCTGTAAATGGAAATCAGAGGAAAAATTCTAGAGGTTCATGTTAAAAGTCTTTCTCAGTGGGATCAAATAATGATAACGGGTTGCGTCAAAGCGCTGTGGTTGCCTGAGAGCTAATCATAATCAATGTGTGTGCATATATAAATATATAAGTAAGTAGGTGTTTTGTTGTGAGAAGAATGGATGCTGTTTGCAATAAATTTAAATGACCAGCAAAACCCAAATGCTAACACAATCACCATACAATAATATTTCCATTTTACACACCACTGAAGACCATCTTACCCAATACCAAGGGGTCTTGTGAGGTGTGGAACTACAATTGATTTCTCACTTCAATTTTCACTGCAAACAAAAAGAACATGCTTAGGCAAACAACTGGGTCCCCTACTGTCCAAAAGTTGCCCAAAGGTGTGAATAAACCGATTTGAAAGAGGAGCTGGCTTGCATTAGCATTTCAAGCAGCCCAAAACAAACCGTGATGAAAATATCTTATGTGCAACGAGTGTTCCTTTCTGGCACGGTCAAAGGGTAGCTTTGAAGGAATTCATGGATGGCATTGGTAATAGAGCAAGACGGGAACAGAAAGTATGTCAGCAGTGCAGTGAGCCATCAAAGTGTCATATTTCATGTCTCAAGATAAGAAATATTTTGTGTCTTTCTTCTCTAATGGGGTGATTTGTCACTGAGGATTAAAGTCTTAAGTTGTGTGGTATACAGTGGTGTTTTCTTTCTCCAACAAGACCTGTTTCCCATGTATCCAACACAATCTCAAGTTACACCTAGAGCTGCATAATAAATGGTTTCCGCCTCATCATTGCAATGTGTGCATGTGCAATATTTATATTAAAGGATGTCAAGTAAGACAAATCGAAACACATGATGCTATACCTTTGATGCTCGGAATAAAAGGAACCACTTGTCGGTTCTCATTTTCCTAATGTAAAAGAGACATCTGGTGTTTGATATAATACCATTTATTCAAGGACGCACTCTTCAGAGTAAAAAGTTATTTTTCCGTGTTTTACCTTTAGAACTCTATGCATTCAGGTTCTTGTAAAATATATACATACCTCGATACAGTAGCACCTGGCAGTGACTTGGAAATAAGTCAATGTTTTGTTCTTAAAGTTGATGAGTCAGAAAGCAGGATTTGACCGAATGGACAAGGACCAAATTGTGGTTGCTACACAACTGGGTCAAAGCATCTTCAAAACTGTCATCTGGTGAGTCAGGCGACAGAAATGTACCATGGAGTAATAGAAGAAGTTGGTCTAATCAACTGTATATATATATACATATATATATATATATATTAATGTATTTATATATATATATATTAATGTATTTATATATATATTTATGTATTTATATATGTATTTATATATATATACATATATATATACACACACAATACTGTATATATACTGTATGTGTATATATATATATATAATATATATATATGTACATATATATATATTCACATACTCCGGTCTCTCCGGGGCATGGTCTGCCCATGTCGGCTGCCCCACTGCTCCTTCATGGATGGATCAAATGCAGAGATCACATTTTGTTGTGGTGCTATGTGTGCTATGTTGTGTTCACGATGACGAATAATCACTCACTTTCACCTTCACACACATATATATCAAAAAAATATTGTAACGAATGAGGAAAATTTGATTTAACTTCATAGCCAAGGAATATGGAAGAATGCTAGGTAACAGTATCCATCCAGAAAACCACAGGAATTTCACAGATAAAGCCTGAGGTGCTGAAAGTAAAACTGCAACAAAATCAAAACAGCAAAAAGAGGTGACGAATGTTCCCAGATTGTATTTGACCCCAACAAACAGATGGTTCTAAACCAGTTCAGGAGAACATCACAATTTGGGGCAGTTGGTAGCGTAACGGTTGGGCGTTCATCCTGTGATTGGAAGGTCGCCGGTTCGAATCCCAAGACCAGTAAAGGTACCACTGAGGTACTCATGAGCACGGTACCATCCCCAAACACTGCTCCCTGGGTGCTGCCCATGTTTGCTGCCCCCTGCTCCTTTACGGATGGGTTAAATGCACAGCTCACATTTGGCTGTGGTGCACTGTGTGCTGTGCTGTGGTGTGTTCACAATGACAAACAATCCCTCATGTTAGGATTAACATTCATTCATTCATTCATTCATTCATGCAGATACTTGTGGCGGAGTTGCCGGACAGTTAGAACATCAAAGTAAGTTTGGTCAATGAGTTCAAGAAAGATCTCAGTAGCAACAATGAGTTAATGCGTAATCAATGTCCACGTAGTTCACACGGCAGCTCTTCAGTGCAGTTGGAAATGCTTAAGAAGAAGGTCTGCGAAATGTTCCAAACTTCCTAAATGTTTTTTTATTGTTGTAGATCCTAGAGGCCGTCCTGACTTTAGCCAAAAATAAATGACCGCGGTCAACAGATTTGAGGATGACCCAAGGGGTTTGCTAAAGGAAGAGGGAGTGTTGTTTGAACCCACTGCTGCCGGCCTTTTCTTCTTCTCTGAATAAAGATAGAGGTTTGTTTGTATCTGTTGCTGCTTATTTCTCCTTCTTCATCTTCTACTTCTTCTTTGAAAAACAAGGGATGTTTCTTTGAATCCCCTTTTTTTCCCCAAAGCTTTTGAAAGTATAGCCCCATCTTTGGGCAGCACGGTGGCGCAACGGTTAGCGCTGTCACCTCACAGCGAGAAGGTCCTGGGTTCGAATGAATGAATGAATGAATGAATGCACCATCTTTAGGGTTAAGATGAAAAAGGAGAAAAAACCCAACTTCTTTGACTGTATTTATTACTGGTATAATTGCTGCTATAAGCCGCTTTAAAATATTTTACATATTATAACGCTCATCAAAACTCTCAGTTGTCGCCTCATCGCTTATTTCGAATAAGGAACACTAGAAGAACCCCTTAATGCTGTCAGCGATCAGTTCACACCTTTCCTACTGCCTGGGCAAAGGCCATCGTAATCACATGATATACGTATTTTCCATTGCGCCAAATGTGTGCTGTAGCTCGGTGACTCATCTCAGCATGTGCATCCTACCAGTTTTGATCACGTTTGTCAATGTTTTATGTATTTCCTTTTGGATTTGAACGTCACTCGTCAGCCCTCCCAAGAATATGTCATATAAAGGCTTTCACCCTGTGACGGCTTTGTGGGGCTCAGTGGCTAGCAATCAGAGACACTCAAGCGACCTGTTTGATGTCAACACATTATAGCTGAGTAAAAGACAGAAATGGGACACACTAGACTCTTTCTCAGCATGAGAACTTATGTCAAAATGTTTTTCATGGTTAAGCTTCATTTCCGTATGTCTAAAAACCTGATTCAAAATGTAGCACGGACATGGTGAAATGTAGCACACATCGCAATGAAATATTCAGTTATAAAAATAAAAAGGTGGTGTTATGTCTACGGCAAAGTGTTCGATCCCTGTCTATGTAATGATGAAAAAGCAAAAAAGAATGAGAAAACTTAGTGACGTGGTGTGAAAAATGGATAACCTGATGCTAAATTCAAATATTTTACAACCTACAACTTCAAGTCAAGACAATAATCAAGACAGTCAAGACAATAATCAATTAAAACGAGTTGTTATTACCTAACTTCATATTTGTGCTTAGGTTAAGTTGCTTTATTTCTTCCCTGTAAATGCTTCTGTTGGCGTCGACATTCCCAGCACTATAATAAAGACAATCATGACATCTGCTGGCTGTTGTGAGCTTCTTATCCAGGAGTAATCTATAGAGCTCAAATTCCTCCACAAGATAAAAGTTGTCTTTTAAAAGAGCAACATATTCGAAATATAAAAATAATTTTAATGTGTGATTTGTTACAATGTAGTAATGTTTTTTTTTGTTGTTGAAAACACGTGTTAAAATGCATTTTGGCAAAAAATATAGGGAATCTTACAATGAAGGGAAGGTACCGGGGGAATTAAATAAGACTTTTATGAATAAAGTTTCCATTATGGTTTTATTATTGTTGGTTATCAAACTAGCTTAAAGAACACATACTATTTAAAATATTAGCCAGCCATTTTATCTGTGCTTTACTGCAAAAGGGAAAAGGACAAACTTATTAGTTCAGTGATAAAGTCACTTTCAGTAAAGATTTTTGTTGAAAGTCAAGTTGTCATACCAATTTACAATTTTGACAAGATTTTATATACTTATTACTACAGTATTACTATATGCTACAACATTGCCATAATATTTGCACAACCTTTGCACTGCCTCTACTATTTGCACAACTGTTAAACATGTATATATCACAACTATATCTGCACACATTATTGACAAGTATTGCACAGAACGGTTCTCCAAAAATGCTGCTATGATATCTGTACAAACTTAAATTTCAGTCAGACTTTTAAGAATATACTTCTATTAATAGACCGGATATCGAAATCTTTCATATTGAAAACTGTCAGTCAATTTCCACTTCCAGCTTAAAATGTATATTTTGTGTCCTATTTATATATTGTTTATTCCATCTGTTCTTTGTTCTCTATTTCTTGTTGCACTGTGTAAACTGGAGCCACGTCGTCTCGTCTCTCTGTATATCTGTACAATATATAGAAAAGATGACAATAAAGTTTACTTTGACTTGACTTATTTTTTTCAATTATTAGCTCGATTATTGTAATGCAGTGCGTTAAAAAAGCTTGTTTGGCTATACTGTCTAAACTTAAAAATCACTTGTCCCCGCCTCCCTTACTAGTTCACTCAGGTCTGCTGACCTTTACCTGTCGACCGAGCAACGAACGTGAAAGTGAGTGATTATTTTTATTGTGAACACACCACAGCACAGCACAGCAAGCAGCTCCCCAGATTTTTTGTTGCTTACATTAATTAATTACCAAAAACAATGTAAAACTATGTGTAAAATCAGTTACTAATGCAGCTCAAATATTTATTATTTATATGGCTTATTATACTCAGCATGGAACAGAGTGCTACAAAAAATGAAGTTTAAAGTACAAAAACCCAACTCAATTTGACTCAATTTTTTTTCTGTTTTTGCTGTCTTTTTCCTCTCAGTAGATCTTGGGGCCGAGGTCAGGGATCTTGGGCTTGAAAGAGTTGATGACCACTGCCATAAACCAATCAACCATGTCTTTTATATTTGAAGCTAAAAATTCACAGTCGTTCAAAAGACACCGAAGCCTTTCTAGACTCCGGTTTATAGGGTTAGGACTATTTAAGGCTTGGAGTTAGCAGGTGCCTTCTGCAAAACATTGCTAAATTTTGAAGCTGTGTGTCAGTGATTTGCTGCTCTCTCTGATTTCCACCTTTGGCATCTGACTTCCAATTTTGTCCCCTCCATGGAGCCCTTTTTACTTCATTTTCAACGTAGCTTAGCATGTGCTACACCTTTTAGCCATTAGCTAGGAGCCTTTCTGCCATTTGGTTCTAAACGACGTTGAGCTTTGTGTTATTAAAAACGTCCTGTTGCAGCTCAAGCGTCCTAAATCTACACGGTCGACATCCTTTCTGCTGCTTTACAGTTCATTGGAATGATTGTTTGTGCAGCACATTGCATCTACACGCTAAAAATCACACTATGAAGCACACGGTTTCTATGCTAATCTATAGATTTACAACCACTTTCATCCGTCTGCAACATATGTCGAAATGCCGAAAAGCACATTGTGCATATCTCTCCCCATGACATTTCCTCACTTCCCTTATCTCACTACAGCTCGTTTCTCTCCCCCCCCTCCCCTCTCTCTCTCTCTCTCTCTCTCTCCCCTCTCTCTCATTTTGCCATTTGGAAGTCACACAGGCCCCCACGTGAGGAGGAGTTGGGGTTACGTAATGTTCCCTCTTTCCCCATGGGCGCTCGCTCTATTCCGCACAATAGGCCCCCTATCTTCCTTTCCCCTTTCCTCCCTCCTTCCCTCCTTCTCCTCCCTCCCTTCATCCTGGCTTTCACACCGTCCCCATGCCGACTACCCGGAGATCGGCTGGCGAACCGTTTTGCTCTGCCAGGCTCCAGTTCTTCACCGTTATTAAAGGCCTTTTTTGGGGGGAGAGGCTTTTTTCCCCCCACCGGTATTTCAGGAAGCTTCTCTGTGATCCGCCGTAGCTCCTCTGCATGCGATTGGAAAGTGTTTCATTTGAAAGTGGCTTTGCATGTGGAGCACTTCAGTTCCATTTGTAGTTCCTTTCTGCTTGAAATCCAGATGCTTTCGATATTTGAAACGGCAAATCATGCAGTTTCCAAGTTGTGTCGTTATTAGACAAGAAAGACAACCCTTACAAAGTTTTGGGCTTCTGGCAAACGGTTGACGTTAACATTGGGTCCCTGAGCAAGACCCTTAACCCTAAGTTGCTCTCAGGGGAAATGTCCCTGAAATTAGGAAATGGAAGTCGCTCTGGATAAGAGCGTCTGCTAAATGCTGTGAATGTAAAATGACAAAAAAACACTCACTTTCAGTGACAAAATTAGCACAACTAGGATGGTCACATTTTAAATGCAATTTGCAGCGCGCAAATCGTGTTTATGTTTTGGTTTTGTGTTTTGGCCTGTAGCGCCACCCACCGCTGTCTCCCAATCACCAAGTCGGCAGCATTTCGACATCCACGTGGCCAGTTACCACTGAGCTGCAGCTACAAGTGTTGTGGATTACAAATGTCTCACATTACTAAAACTAAAAAACCTTACTATGACTTTCAAAAATGTCCAAAGCAGAAACAAAACGAAGATCTGCGTAGGACATGCGTTTGAAAGATGGAGACGGCCGAAACGGAGAAGCAACTGAAGACTGATGAAAAAGTGGCAACTAGCTCATTTATGCTGTAAAAAAATAGCTACTTCGCAAATAATCAAGCATTGTTTGATCAACAGCCGATCAACTTACAGTGTAGGACTCGTCCCTTGCCATGGTAGCTCCTTGTAGATCAGTTCTTGCAGGATCTACCAACCTATCTGGCAACCTTGAGCAACGCGCTACAGTATTTTGAATTTGACCGCAGTACCAGTTTTGGCCACAATCTTACATAGAGCTCCTTTATGTTTTCTGCAAACCTGCCACAAACATTTTGTTTTTGTAAGGGAAGACGAGGTTGAGCTTTTGTTGAGATTTGTTGTGTTACATGTACGTAACATAGATGATAGATACAATTGCATATTGCTATGCGATTTTTATTCCACACACTTTTCCTCACCGCTGCTCCTCCTACAGTTTTTTGTGCTAGAAACTTTCCAAGGGCGGCACGGTGGCACAGGGGTTAGCGCTGCCGCCTCATGGTGAGAAAGTCGGCTGTAGGACAAGTTCTGTCCATGTTTTTGTCCCCCTTGACTAACATGGAGCTCAAATTTCGACCATTCTTCACAAAGCCAATAAATTCGACGTGGTTTGGGAGCCCACAGGCCGCTTCGCATATCTGTGACCGTCATGACCCGCATATGTCTTTTCCATCAATGTTTTCTGTCGTTTATTCTTCCCATAGAAACCCATAACAGTCAACATGGTTCTTATGCCACCTCAGGCCACCTCACTGAACACACATCTGAATCTGTTTCCACCCGCACTCATCTTTTTCCTGCTTTTATCATCCCTCGTTCTTTGCCCCTTCACTACAATGCGTTAAGTCTTTCTACTCAACTAGTTTTCATGTCTTGAGCAATCACTTTGGAATTTTCTTGAAATGCATCTCTCAGTTGGAACTGAAATCAAACTAATGGCGAAAGAATTTGCAGAAGGTTAACGTTGACAAGCTTCAACAGGAAAATAACCCTTCAACCAGGATCTGGATTTGGCTGGATGTTAGGGGTCAGGGCTTTGTTGCCTCATCAGTGCTAAATTAATTTAACGGTGAAATCCATTTATCTTTAATGAAGAATGAACCAGTTAACCTTTGCACAAAAATGGCTCATTAATAGACAAGGAACACAAATCTACTGTGCTACACAAATCATGTATAAATACTGTCATGGTCACAGAATTGGTGGTAAATGGCTTCCCCCAATGGGTTAACATTAACATTAAAGAGCTTCAACGACATTTGTCCCGCAGTTCAACAATCATCGGACTGTCCTATATCTGAAGGCTCCAGCCGCCCACCGACACACCCACGTGTGCTCATTTTGAGTCTGTAGGGGTCAGGGCTTGTTTCCTCATCAATTTTGCGTTGATTACATTGCGAACCCCATTCGCACGTAATTGAAATTGAGCCGCGGTTCAATTTCGCGCCACAACGTCTCTTGAATAGGCAAACATCACAAGACGGGGGGACATTTTGTCACAAAGTTAAAGGGTAAGTGTGTGGTAAGATTTCTGGTGAATGCTTAGAGGTTTGTGGACCGGACCATTCTACACGTCAACCATCATTGGACTGTTCTGTGTCTGAAGAGCTACAGCCATGCACACACATGCACACACATGCACACACACAGACACACATATATAATTGTGCTAATTTGGAGTCTGTGTGGCTGGGTGGGTCTGCCCTGATCCCATTTCGAAATCAATTTACACGTAATGATGAATGAAACTCAGCTCAGTTTTGCTCTTATGCTAATTTTGAACATTTCCAAACGGTGTCTTTAACAAGGAAGCAAGATATGGCGGGGGTGAGATTTTGGGGTGTTTCATGTTTGCGTTACGATATGATGAGGACGGTGTGTTCTTACACTTGCAGATACTGAAATCCGTGCGTATTTTGAGTCTGTGTGGTGGGGCGTTAGGGGTCAGGTCTTGTTGCCTCATCAATTTTGCATTGATTCCATTGCGAAATCCATTTACATGTAATAAAAAGCAAACCGCAGTCGTCCCGGGTTTAGCCCGTCCTCCCTCCACAAATAGATTTTAGATCCGGGCTTCACATAAACCTGAAAAGTCAACTGGAAAATTTGCTTCAATGGCTTATCTTGTCTCCCAGCAGAAAAATAGCCGTGACATTTTATGCTAGCCAGCCGGGCAAAAAAAAAAACGTCATCAATACCTCTCAGACATTATGAGTGTGAAGAATATGGATCTGAACCGGCTGCATTGATCTCTAAGGGTGATGTGATTGCATCAGTAGGTGTGCTTTGTTTTTTTTTGTTAGCCTGCAGGTCAATTTTTTCGTACTATAAAAGCCACTTTTGACTTTGAAAGAACACCTTGAAATAAGGCCGAAGACTCACTGCTGAAGTGGAAATCTTAACCCCCGGAGACCAGGAAAAAAGAAGTAAAGAGTCTGGGTCTCGGCAGGTCACTTAGCAAAGTTTGGAGTCTTAATATGGGAGGTCAGAAAAGTTTGAGTTCTCGCTTAGGCCGAGCTACGAATTTTTAATTGAAAAAGACGATTAAAAAAACGAACGTTAAGCTGCTTAGAGCGTTCGGAGTTTAGACTGTCTTTGAAGCACTTCAGTGCATTAAGGTTGTCATTTAAATGATACTGGTTGAAGCACAATGCTGATAAGATGGAGAAAAGTTGAAGGAAAAACAAGAACTAGAACTAGTTACATTTTTTGTATTTTTAAAAAACTAAACTCCATTCTTTCCAACAAATATCCCAGCTATGAGATTGCAGGTCATGACACTAGTCGGGCCCATTTCTGGAATTCTAATTCCCGTGCTCTGAAGTATTCACCAGCAGATAAAAGAGCAAGGGGAAGTTTGTATTGACCTGTTCCCTTGGATTTGCCTGGAATGGACGGAGGCAGTGAGCTGTCTCTAATGAAGACTAATGCGCCGCGCCGGAGCTCTCAGGCCCGATTCGGTGGCACGGACACGCAGGATCCCGCCGTTAGCCGTGGCCAGAGCGGCCCGTTCCAAACACCACCGACAGCTTTGTCTGTCTCTCAGACCCCACACACAGTCACACAAACCACCGTTGCACCTATTCAAGGACCCTCAAGGCCTTGCCAAGCAAACAGCGGAAAACACACACACACACACAGATCTATTATACACTCTCGAGGTTCTCACGAATTGTATTTGTTGTCTCTCGTTGTCGTATGATATATTAGGTCGGCCGCTGCTTATGCCGCTATGGATATGAAAATGAGGGTCCTGACCTTTGCAGTACAATGAAAAAAGGCAGCACCAAATCACCCTAATCATTTTGGAACAGTCACTGTAAAGAAATGGGCTGTCAATCAGAAGAGCAGCAACGCTGAGCAATGAAATGAGGGAGCGTATGTGATACAATGTTTAAAATGTACAGTCGGGAAAGAACTGTGAATGAACAGCAATTGGTTACAGTGTATGATTAAAACTATGCAGAAATGAAGTTAGATTTTGTGATTTTTTTGTCGCGAATACATGACATTCGATTGACATGACATAACGATTCGATTCGATACAATATCTTGAGCATCCCGTCAATTTTTCTACATTACTTCTTTACATTACTATTTACTTATTCATTTTTATTCATTATTCATAAAGATGCCCAAATCATCTGGAAATGTTTTGTAAAGAAAATTAAATGAAATAATTTTTAAAAGTGATTTCAGTAGTGGGCGGTGCCGCCTCACAGCGAGAAGGTCCTGGGCTCGATCTGCGGGTCAGCCGTAGGGTCTTTCTGTGTGGAGTTTGCGTGCTCTCCCTGTGTTCGCGTGGGTTTCCTTCGGGGGCTCTGGTTTCCTCCCACAGTCCAAATGCATGTAATATAGGTTAATTGGCGACTCTACATTGGCCCCGTAAGGCAATAGTTCCCAATTATCTTTCCCCGAGGGCCAAATTATGTAAAGCAAGTCAGGCTGAGAGCCAACAAATCCACGTCACATCTCCCAACCCTCAACACAATGAGCTGCTTTTGGCCTTTCTGGAAGAGAACTACGTTTTTGCGCATGATGGCGTTCCATATGAGAGTTGCGAGCGCTAACGGGTGTTTATAATGCGAATAATGTAATTAATGCGTTTTTACACAATTACTTCAGGTTTTTTTTTACAGTACTGTGCTGTTGCCCTGCAAATATTCATGTACTACTTCAAAATAACAGTCTTTTTCAGAAGCAATACTTTACATTTTTTTGCATGTTTGAATGAAAAAATGTAAGAAAAATTACTTATTGAAACATTTTTTGGAATGCAACTTTGGATGTAGTTTACATTTCACCTTCGTTCAGATATGTTTAGCTGTTTAACTGAGCATGGTATAGAGATTCAGAACTTACAAAAAACAAAGATAAATACCACTTTTTAGACTGCAATAGGTACTGCAATTTAGTCCAAGATAGTGTTAATTTTGTCGCCCATTTTTTAATTTAGTCTTAGTCTTGTGTCAAAGTTCCTTATTAGTCTTAGTCATATTTAGTCATTCACGTATCAGTTTTTGTTAGTCATGTTTTAGTCGACTAAAAGTCTCAACATTTTAGTCTAGTTTTAGTCAAACGAAAACTCAAGGTATTTTAGTCAAGTTTTCATTAAAACATTTTATCTTTTTTATTTTTTACTTCAGAGATTATTTTTGTTTATCATTCCAGTTGAACTGTGTTCCACACCGCTAAAATATTGATTAAATGTAATAATAACCTCTGGCGTAAGTAGTTGCATGTAGTTTTGCGGCCGGAGGGGCGCAGGAACACGACGTAGACGAACTGCTGGCACAAACACAGGACAGGGGGTCTGGTGGTCTCTTGTGTAGACGAAAACGAGGAGGGAGTTTTTGTTTCGTTTTTATTTCATGCAGAACATTTTAGTCTCGTTTTTAATTCGTAAACAATAAGGCACATTAACACAGTCTTAGTCAGTATTTTTAGAACATTGGTGCAGTCTCGTCATCGTCTCGTCTTAGTCGTGGGAAAGAGGGTCGTCTCGTCTGACGAAATTAACACTAGTCCAAGACTAGACTTGATCCAGTCCACGTCTAGTTTTTCGATATATCATTAGCTATAAAATTGTAGTAGCTTAGTTTATGCTAAATTTCGATTTTTGGTTCTAATGTAATGAAAGGAAAGAAGGATACGACTCGTGTGATATCTCTCTATTCCAGTGCAGCAAAGTAAGCAGAATTCTGTGCTTTTGGAGATGATGTGTGTTTGTGAAGCCGGCCTCGCTACAAACCCTCTGTCAGCAGAGGACACGAGTTATCAGCATGACATCCTCTGAAAAGAAGAGTCATTCGAGTCCTGCCAGATGCTGGCGTGAGACGACATCCTGTTCGCCTCATGTCTGTCTCTCCTCCCTCCTTCTCCCAGCCCCTGGTGTTACTGTGGCATTACTGTGGCTGAGACATTCACCTTTTTTCATATGTGGACAAAGTGTTTACCTCAAGAAGTGGTAAGAAAAATGATCCTTCCTGTGCAAAGGATTCCAAAAACCTTACAAGCGTGTTCATTCGTGATTTGGTCAAGCCATGTTTTGTTATATGCTGTAAAAGGAAGACACAGACACACACATCTTATTTTGGCAGCGTCATGATTACATGGTGGACTCAGACGCAGGGTAGGTCAAACGCAGTCTTTATTATGTAAGTGATTATTTGTCATTGTGAAGACACCACATCATAGCACCACAACCAAATGTGACCTCTGCATTTGACCCATCCGTGAAGGAGCAACGGGCAGCTTTTTGACAGCGCCTGGGGACCAGTGCATGGGGACGATATTTTGCTCATGAACACCTCTGTGGCACCTTTACAAGTCCGGAACTGGAACTGGCGACCTTCCGATCGCTGGGCCAACTACCTCACCGTTACGCAATCAACTGCCCCATATTTCCAGAAGGATTTAGCAAAAATTGACATCGTGAAGCAGGCACAGTTCAAAACACTCACTATGCAGTACATTTACATTTACAGCATTTAGCAGACGCCCTTATCCAGAGCGACTTCCATTTCCTAGTTTCAGGGACAGCTCCCCTGAGAGCAACTTAGAGTTAAGGGTCTTGCTCAGGGACCCAATGTTGGTAACACCAGAGGTTGGATTCAAACCCACAACCTCTGCGTCCCAAGGCGAGTGTCCTACCACTAGGCCACCAACGCCCCAGTATGGGCCTTGAACACTAGAACTAGAACTCAAGGACAGAAGTTAAGGGTGTGACATGTTAAAAGAGATCAATCTGATCTAGTAATTAGCAGAGTTGGGGTCAAGACCACCGAGACCGAGACAAGACCAAGACCAGAGTGTGTTGAGACTGAGAAAAGACCAAGACTCTGAACGGCCGAGCCTAAATAGAACCTAATGCCAGGGGTGGAAGTAACAAATTACAAATACTCACATTACTGTAATTAAGTAGATTTTTTGGGTACTTGTACTTTTGTACTTGTACTGAGTAGTTTTTCAAGTGCATAATTTTACTCATACTTGAGTACAATTTACACCATGTAATCTACTTCGCTACTTATAAAATCAAAAGTCGCTACTGAGTGCGCCCACAATTTGAATTAATATTCAAACCTTTCATCTGCATCTTTGCAGCCAATAAGGCTGTGCAATCGCGACCGCGCCAATTAATCTATGACGTAAGCAGAGAATAAACTCCGCTGCAGCAGCAGGCACAGGGGTCTGGAGGTACTACACAGTGGAGTACAAACTAATTTATAGACTGAAGATTTGGAGACACAGAAGCCAAAATGGAGACAGAAGACAACACTGTGAAAATGATGGAGAAAAGACGGAGGACGGGTATCCGCTGCCTTTTGTTCGCAGTGTATTGGGAAAAGTTTAAACTGTTCTATGCATGTTCAAAAACATTTTTGTCATTGTTTTAACAAACAAAATTCCTGCTTTATATCTACATGTATTTACAAAACAAACTGCCTTTCTATACCTTGTTCATCTGAGAAATGTGCTTTGAACGTAGATATTTTATACTGGTGAGTCGAATCGAATGCCTGCTATTGACAACGCAATAAAACATCCATTGGTTAAAAAGTAATTAATACTCTGAGTAGTTTTTGAGAAGAGTACTTTGTACTTTTACTCAATTTTTTAAACACCAGTACTTTTACTTGTAATTGAGTACATTTTAACCAATGTAACAGTACTTGTACTTGAGTACAAATTTTCAGTACTCTTTCCATCTCTGCCTAACGCAGACATTGAAAGTCATGCTTAATTAGCGTCTGCATTCGTTTTTCAGTTTAATGCCTACAGACCTCTTTTAGAGAAAGAAAACAAACGTGGTCCCGTGGTCCCGTGGTCCCGTGGTCCCAGGCTTCAGAACAGAGTTAATCACTGCTGACCTGTACGCCAATTTTAATGGCGTTTGTTTTGGCCCAAGTGGCTTTCCGTATTAGAGCACGGTATGAGGCAATTTTCTACAGGCCTGATCCATTGACTCAAGCCAGAGATCAGATAGAGACGAGGCCCGAGCTAATCATACAAACAGGGAACAATATTGGCTGTGACACGGGCCAGAATGAGCAGGCGCTTTTGTGACTTCGCTTTGACCGGTATCAGTTAATGAAAAGAATGTCGTTTATTAGCTAGCTGAAGGGAGGGTTGGGGTCTTATCTGATTGCATTCCGAGTCGTGATTGGCTATTAGTGTCGATCAGTCCGACTAATGAACATGAACTGACCATCTAGATGTCTGCTCTTTTATTTAGTTTAGTCTCAGTCTTGCTAATCAACGTCAACCTGAAAACACATGTGCATAAAAACATACAGAATGTCCAAAGGTAAGACAGATTTCAGGATATGAATATAGACGAAAGCGGCAACAAGAGGGGTCCAAGCAAAAGTCACAAAAAGCAGCACGAAAGGGTCAACGCTGATCATTAGCAGTTTCTGTGTATCCGTATGTCATAGACACACACCCACACACTCCTGATGCTGACCACATAATTATATGAATCATATCAAACCGTAAGAAGTTAGAACGTAGAACAATAAAGTAAAATGACAAAGGACAAAAATAAATATTTGTGACTTGTGAGGTAGTGAAGCCTCTTTTTTTTGGGTTGTGACTGGGTTCGATTCAAGGGTCAGCTGTAGGGCCTTTCTGGGTGGACTTTGCATGCTCTTCCCGTGCTCATGTGGGTTTTCTCTGGGTGCACCCACAGTCCAAAAGCATGCATTATAGGTTGATTGGATTCTAAATTGGCCGTGTAAGGTATGACTGTGAGTATGATTAGGTCTTTGTGTGTGTGTGTGCCCTGCAGTGTGTTGGTACCCGCCCGGGGTTGGTCCCCGCCTCGCAGCTGTAGTCCCGGGATAGGCTCCGGTCCCCCTGCGACCCCAGTTGGGATTAAGTGGTTCGGATAATGAATGACTGAATGAATGAATGAATGAGTGAATTCACAGTGATTTTTTACTGTAGTTGGGATATTTGTAAACTGCGGCGTGTTGGCGCCTGCCCAGGGTTGTTCCCCACGTTGCGCCCGTATGTTCCCGGAATAGGCTCCGGTCCCCCCAGGTGGGATTAAGCGGTTCGGATAATGAATGAATGACTGATATTTGTAAGGCCTCATCCACACGGCCGTTCGAAATGAACACCCTCTGAATGCCATACGCGTTTTTGCTGCGTGTTGTAGCTGCGTTCGATTGGCGTTTCACTGGCGTTAGCAATAGCGTTTCACTGCCGTTCACAATAGCATCGTTTTCCTCGTGTTCGTCGGGATTTTGACGCCAAGAAAACGTCGCATGCAGCGTTTATTTGACGCCACCCGAACGCGCAGCCGGCCGAACGCCGGCGCTGAACGCCCGTGTGGACGCTTTGATTTGCTCCAACGAGCAGAAAAACGGTCGGCGTTCAGTCGGCGCTCACCTGGCGCCACGAACGCCAGAAAAACGCCTGGTTTAGACGTCCGTGCGAACGAGGCCTTAGTTGTATAGATCTTTCGATGGTCACAAAACAATTGTGGACAGAAGGAATATTAATGCGTTGTTTTGGTGTATAATTTAATGGTGTTTGCACCTGACAAAATGCCCTCTGCCTCCTTTTTTCAGTTTTTGTCTTTTATTTTAAAAACCATTCTGTCCTGCCTTCTCACGAGAGAATCGTTACAGCCTTTCAGCTAAATGTAGACATATCACCAGCATCCAAAATCCATCTCCCGGCCTATCAGCTGAGAAATTGGGGGTTATATACATAGAAACGTCTCTTTCACTCTCACACTCTCTCTCTCTTTCTCTCTCTCTTACACACACACACACACACTACTATTCCAGCAAAACGCAAACACACAGAGACATCTCTTTGTCACGCATGCCCTCCCTCTCGCTAAGCCACAATGACTCTCTCTCTCTCTCTCTCTCTCTCTCTGTGTCTCCACATGTTCCCTTCTTCTCTCCGCCTTTCCCAAACACACACAAACACAAACACACTGTCTCTCTTCCTCTCCGGAATGTGAACCCATCATCAAACACCCATCCATCGTCATCTTTTTTCTCTCTCTCTCTCTCTCTCTCTGTTTCTCTCTACACACACATTCCTTTTTTCCTTTCAGAACATGAACCCTTAAACACTGCCAACCCATCAATCCACCTCTCTCCTCACTCTCTCTCTTCTTCTCCATCTCATCAGCACACACACACACACACACACACACACTCTTCTTCCTCCGACTCATCAACCCGTCCACCTCTTTCTTCACAGACGTTCCCTCCTTCTCTTTCTCTCTTAATCTCTTTCACACAATTTTCTCTCTCTTTCTCTCCACACACACTCTCCCGTCATCCCATCTTCTACTCCCCAACAAATCCCTCTCTTTCTCTCTCTCTCTCACGCACACACACACATACACACAAAACACATCAACCCATCCACCCCCTCTCTCTTTATCCACACACGCTACATTCGTCCCTTCACTTCTTTCTTTCTTCTACACTTCTCCACACACATTCCCTTCTTCCCTTCTCCTCCCCCACACTATTCTTTCTCTCTGTCTCCCTCTGCTCTCTGTCTCTCTCGCAACCACTTTTTCTCTTTCTCTCTTCATATACACATCCACAATCCACATACTGTCTCTTCGTCTCCCAATCGCAAAAACCCCACATTCAACACTGGCAACCCATCCATCGTCAACCCCCTCTCTCTCTCTCTCTCCCTCTCTCTCATGCCCTCACAACCAACACGCCTGTCGCCTTTCACGGGACATGTGACCTTGCCTGCACATTTTTATACATTTTTGCCCAGACATAACAGTTTGTAAACCCCCCTTTGCCCTGGGGGCAGAACACACACACTCACACACTTACACAAACACACACACACACTCTTCTCCTCGACATGTGGTGTGTATTGTGGCTGCAGTTCTCCGAGCCGTCCGTCATGTGGCAGTGTTCATCTGCGCTGACGAGGCAGGCAGGCAGGCAGGCAGCTTTACAACACTGAGTAAATCCACATCCACCCTCCACCCTCTTCCTCCTCCTCCTCCTCTTCCTCCTCCAACCCCATCCCATGCTGTCTGGCCTTTATCACAAGCTGCACCTTGAGGGTTTGGAGGGGGAGAAGAGCCTCCTCCTCTTCCTCTTCTTCCTCCTCCTCCTCCTCCTCCTCCTTCTCCTGCTGAAAGAACGTCCTAAATCCCTCCTTTGATTTTCCATTTGGAAAAAAAAAAAAAAAAAAAAAACGAAACGCTGCGACCCGAGAGGGAACAAGGAGGAAGAAGGCTGGAATAGGAAAAAGCCTGGCGAGGAGAGACGAGACGAACGGTTTATTCAGGGAGAAGAAAAAAGAGAGGGAAGATAGTATAGAAATGAGACAACGCTAAACATGTCATTAAGACACCGAGTAATTACACAGCGCACAGATGCCGAAGTCACCTTTTTTGGGGTCGATGTGGATTCAGTGTCAGTTTTGCTCAGTGAATTAAGATTGATTCTGTGTTATTTCTGAGACCAGAAATAATTTATATGATTTTATATATGTATATATATATATATATATAGTTTTGCTTTATGCAAAGCAGGAATAATGGAAAGCAAAAGGAACCCAAAAGAATGTAACGTATTTAACCCAAATTTACTGTTGAATCCACTTTAATTCAGCATTCAGATCTGCTCTCGGTGCTCACTCGAACATCTCTGTGGAGACGAAATATGGACAAATTGGTGCATTTATTTTGTGTCACAAGGAACAACAAAAAAGATGAATATGTTTTTATAGTTGTTAGGGCTTTCTATTCATTATACAGCACACTGATTAGGGCTGTTAAAATTAATCACATAATCGATGCATCGGGATGCCTAGCATGGACGATTCTGTGGACGATGCAGTGGCAGACCATAATTGATTATATCTGGGGTTTTCAACTGATGGTCCAATGAAAAATTATTTCATTTTATTTATGTTTCAAAACAGTTTCAGAGTATTTGGGCATGAAAAATGAATTGAATGAAATATCTTGTCAGGGATCTGGTTAGGATGTGACAAAATGCCGTTAGCCGTTAGCCATTAGCCCGTGTAGCGTGGGTGGTTAACCCAAACTCAGAGTGAGACGGGAATAGGTAGATGAACCACGCGAGTTGATTTAAGAACTCTCTAACATGAAGAGTAAGGATTCCCGCCGGAATCTGGAAACCGTTCTATCGGACACACTCTCAACCGAGGAGATAACCAAATAACTGGAGTACTCACAGTTGAAGCTGATCGTCATCAGAATAGGGCTGGTGACTCAATGACTGAGCGGTGAGCTGCGAGAACAAGCTTCCTTTCATACTTCCCGATCGCACCGACTACTTCTGGGTCCTCGTGCCAGTCACGTGATCGGCGTGCGTGTGCCTGGGACAGAAGCAGTTAAAAACCCCAGGATTATATCATAATAACATTTCTTGGTGCTTTTCTGGGTGCACCATAAGAAGTCTAGTTAAAATGAACAACCAGGTAGTAACTATGGCTGCCCGATGTCAGTGATCTGATTAGGATGCGACAGAAGTGCCATTAGCCGTTAGCCCGTGTAGCATGGTTGGTTAATGCAAACGCGGCTGAGAGCGCGAGTAAGTAGGAGAGCCATGGGATTTGTTCTAAGAACTCTCTTACGCGAAGAGTAAAGATTCCCACAAGAATCTGCGTTCATGCGGACACACACTCAATCGGAGAGATAACCAAATAACTGAGAGTACTCACAGTAGAACTGATTGTCATCAGAGGTGGGCAGGTGACTCAATGACCGAGCGATGCGCCGCGAGAAAATGACTCCTCTTATACTTCCCGAACCGCGACCGACCACTTCCCGGTCCTAGTGCCGGTCGCGGGACGCAGTGCATGTGACACCCGATCTGCGATTCATGCCCATGCATTGCGTGCAAGTAGTAACGTAACGTAGAAAATTTGATGTTACGAGTCGCGAAGCATCGAAATATCATATCGAATCAAATCGCAGACTTGATAATGGTAATCGAATTGAATCATGAGACCAGTGAAGGTTCAAACCCACGAACCCTGGCCTTTCTCGCTCTGAGGCGGCATCGCTAAACACTGCGCCACCGTGCCGCCCGAGATTACAATAATCAATAATTAAGAGCTTAGCCGTTGCACGCGAACAGTTACAATTCAAAAGTAAACAACTGAAAGCAGTTAAATTTGGCCACCTTTGTGAAACTCCTTTTTTAACAGGAATGACATCATACAGCGGCTCTACACATACAAAAAAACACAACACATTTGTTTTAACTACAGAAGGTCTTTATATTACAAGGGAGACTTCCGCAACCTGACTAATGCCCATGGCACCAATAAAGCATTCCGACAGCTAACTAAATATGTTTAAATGAGTTCATTAACGTCCATTTCACACTCCAGTCCCAAGTAATTTTTCCCGCACGGTTTGAAGCCAGTGCCTCCCGTTTGGCCTACTTCCATGTGATTTATGTCCAAGAGTAAGACGTAAAGGCAAGGAGGCATCCGTCTTGCCTGAAGACCCGAGCACAAAGAGAGCTATGGCTCCATCGTGACCAGAAAGCATTTTGTTTCTCTTCCCGTCCTGCAGAGTCAATGATCCCATTCACACACATCAGATTTGTCTTTGTCGTGAAGATTTAGCTTCTTTTGATTGATGTTCCCCAATGAAAAAAGGAAGGAGCCACGGTCAATTTATAGGTCTGGGAGAGTCGTCCTCAATCATAGAGCCGACGTCCGCCCCGGTGATGGTGATGTCTTGATTTTTAGGCGTTGTTGAGCTAGTATGTCTGGCTAAAGGGCACCGAAACCCGGAAAAAGAGTCTGTTACTGCAAGTATATCTGGAGAGGGAGAATTCCTCCTGGATCGCAACTTCAGTTAATTGGGGAAATGATAAAAGAATTTGGAAACGTTGGAGTACACTGGAGCAGGTACAGTGGCACGGTAGTTAGCACTGCCGTCTCACAGCGAGAAGGTCGTGGGCTCGATACCCGCTGGAGTTTGCATGCGCTACCTGTGTTCGCGTTACCTCCCACAGTCCAAAAGCATGCACTATAGGTTAATTGGCGACTCTAAAGAGTGTGATTGTGAGAGTGTGTGTGCCCTCCGGTGTGTCAGCACATGCCCACGGTTGGTCCCTGTGTTGCGCCTCTAGCTCCCGGGATAGCTCTGCCACCCCCTGTGACCCCAGTTCGGATAATGAATGAATGAATGGGTTACACCACCGATACTCAATGTAATAATAAATATTGATCTATGATAATGATTATAAATCATTCATAAACATGATATATGTATGTAATAAGGAATACGTCCCGGTCACACGGTCAAAGGTCTTGCCATTCCATTACCAGAGGTCACTACTGTAATGCTCAAGAGATTTCACACTTGCAATATACAAGCCATGAATTATGTCCATTGTTCATATCATCGTGTTATTGATTGGTTGTGTTGGTTATGTTGTGCCGGAGGCCCTAGACTTCTAGGTCAGTTTTTTTTAAGGTAAACCCAAGTACAAAATGAATAAACCCCAAATTTGTATATGCTTTAAATTGAAATCAGTCTCTTATAAATATAAATAATAAAATATAAACAATCAAAAATATTAAGAAATACATTTTAACATTATTATTATTATGACATTACCCGAATCTTAAATTCAGGATAATGTTAGGAAGCCTTGAGCTTTAGGGAAAGAGAAAGATTTTATTTGTTTAATTGTGCAAACAAAAGATTAACTTGTACATTTTTTAAAAGAAGAGTTCACAATGGAATAAACTATAACCAGATGTGGACGGTAATGAAGTACATTTACTTGTGTGGTATTTTTTTGGAAACGTATGACTTTCACGTCACTCCTTTTGAAAGACGAATCCTGTACTTTTCACTGCACTACATTTCTGTCAAGGTTTGCGTTACTCGTTGCATTCAAATCTGTGGATAAAGTGGATGTTATTCCCCTTTTTCTGAAACGTCATTGGTTTTTTTGGCCTATCGGTAATCAGTAGGGTTACGTCACGCTGGTTGACTAACTATAAAACCACGTTCAGACAGTTCTGCCACTTGTTGTCTTGATTAAAAAAATCATTGTTGCTGTCGGAAAGTCATGAAGCTAGAGGTGTAGAGCTGGGTTTTAAGCAGGTTGGAATGTTGATTTTATGTTGTGAGCAGGCGGCATTTACAGCCAAGGTAGTCAGAGGCATTAGGTATTGTAAGTGTTGTGGCAATGATGCAACAATGCGGTGAAAGAAGATGCACTTTTAACACTTAAGTATTTTTTAAAACCAGTACTTAAGTACTTTAACTAAATAAAAATTGGACTGTATGACTTCCACTTGTTTTGGAGTTAGCTACTTTGCCCACCTCTGACTATAACACCAGATATCTATTATGTGTGGTAATAGCTCAGTGGTAAGATGTCTGCCTACGGACCAAGAGGTCAACGGTTCAAATCTACCTGTATCATACAGCCAGAATGAATGCCACTGCGCCCTTGAGCAAGGCCCTTAAGTCCAGGTTGATCCGGGGAGACTGCTTCTGTGATAAGATCATATACGTCGCTTCAGATAAAGGCATTAATGTGAATGATAAAATGAGCATTTCAGGAGTAATCTCAGGTGATTCCGTTGAGGAAACTGTCATATTTCTCTACAAACATTGTACCATCTTAACCTTTTTTTTAACTCAATGGACGCGTTTGGCGTTCATTTTTGTAACCTTTAGTCTCAGACTCATAACTCGCGACAGGAGTAACACACATGCATGATACACATATCAATGAAATCAAGAAGACTTACCCTACACGATCATCTAAGTCCCGTGTTTGTGCAATAAATTATTCCTGTAAGATCCCAGCCCAGACCGAGGGAGGACCTCACCACCTCACTAGAAAGGCCATCTAACCAGGACTCCAGTTCCAGATCTTCACAACGACCTCAGTTTACCAGATTAACGTCACCAGAATTCTAAACCAATCACAATCACATCACCTGTATTTAAGGACTTTCAGTTACAACCATTCCCTGCGAAGTATTGTTATGCCTAATGCTACATACCAAGCGTTTTTTGTGTTTGCCTGCCTCGGTTTTGACCCTTGCTTTCGGTTTTTGGATTACCCCTCTGCTTCTGGCGATTTGGATTTGTTTGCCTCATGGACAGTGTTTTCTGGTTCTGACCTGTGCTTGAATAAACTCTTTGCTTTTTGCCAATTTACCCCTGTGTCTGTGACCTGGTTCTGTCGACTCTGCGTTTGGGTTCACCTGCCGATCGTTACAATTCCAGAGTAATCGTGTGCGCAAAAGAGAGTAAATTTAAAGGGTTTCTCACGAAAAACACACTGCTGAAACTCCATAAAACATCCATATTATTTATTTAGTGCGTTCACTTCCGCGATGGTTCACACACTTGTCGTTGGATTCAGTGCAACTGTATAGTATAGTGTAAGATCTTATTTTAGTAAATTGTTACATTGTTTTATATTCTTTTATCTAAGTTCTTGTTATTGTAAATTATTACATTTCCTTTTTTTTTAACAAAATTTACTATTTTACTATATAAATATGTTTATATTTCTCCAAAAATACATGTATAAATAAAATATATAGTGTGTGATTTTGTGCCTGTCTGTAACTGTTGGGGGATAGTGTTTGACTGCATTCTAGAGGTCATCTGATCAGGAACATCTCTGGGGCAGTCTGCTAACTTCTTCAGCAGTAATAATAATAACAAGGAAGGTCAAATTCAAATTCCGTCTGGAAATAAGCACATATTTTTTATATTGTAATAAGCCATAGAATGTCCCAGATTGAAAAAAAAATATTTATAACAATGGCTATGGACCTTTACCCCACACATTTCTAAAGTTAGAAAAAAAGTCAAATTTCACTAGGCAAAAACTGATAAAAATGATATCAACATTTTACTTGTTATTTTCACATCAAATAATTACATAAATAAGTAGCCCTGGGTCTTCTGGAAAAAAACAACATAAGGCATGAATGGCTAGCTTATGGAATTAAAAAGTTATAGCCCAATAAATAAAGGGATGCAAAAACGCTCAAAAAATGGCCAAAGGGTTAATAATAATATAAGTAATCTACTATATGCTGGTAAACTATACAAAATAGGGTCATTTATTGTGACATATGATAAGATTAGGATTATACGCCGTAAAATATATGGTAAAAACATTGTGAACAAGCCTAAAATAAATATTGGAAAACTGAAACCTTCATCATTTCTAAGCAGCCTAAAGAAAGCAGGCAGGAGAAGCAGAAAAATATTTTTATTAATAAAACGTTAAAGGTTATTCCTTGGCCACTGGATCCTGGAGTCTTAAAAAACGCAGCTGTCTATACTCTTGACATTTATGTCTATAAAGGAAAGGGGAAAGCAATATAAGTAAGGCAAATGTAACTATAATGTGTTCTGTCCATCTTTCTGACAGCTGAGGCTCATAGATTTTCTAAGAGAAGTCGTAAACCCATCACACAGGTTACAGCAATGGTATAGAGCAGTTCTGCATGGACTAAAGCCGGTAGAGTTTGGGATGCATTTTCGTAACGGCTTTTGGGTCTCTGAACTGTTCAGAACATGGGCTAATGAGGGAGCTGTTGCTTAGCTGCATCCATTTGACCTTGATGCTGGAAAAGTTACACTTTGAGACTGTTTAATTACGAGTTTGACGTGTAGTACACAGTGCTCTTTTTTTTTTTTTTTTTTTACTTCTTCCTCCAAGCCTGCTGCCCTTAATCTCAAATTTCCCGATTCTCAGAGTGTCCCAATCTTTCACGTCAAAGGCCCAGTCGCGGAACATCATTTGTTCCACAAAGCGCGGCGCCTTACGAGAGTCGTGCTCTCATTTGCGTTCTCTTTCATGGCGTGTCACAGTTGTGCGGTGGCCTTATTAGAGTGTGCTATTAGACTGATGAGCTCTGAACCAGGGGCTGCGCGGGGCTTTAGCCAGGGCACAGAGCTGTGAGGAGGGTCATGAGGCTGGCACGGACGATCTCCCAGCCTGGTCTGTCAAGCCTCATCATCTTCTTCCTCGTCTGACGAGCTGATCCAAGGAAAAGTTCAGAAAAGGTCGAGGCTAATAACGGCAACACCAGCAGATAATTGCTGACAGATACGCACAACTGGCGTAATCGTTAAGACTAATTGTGGGACTAATTGTCTGGCAGAGGGCTAGTCTGGAGTGATTCGAGGCCCGTCGTAATGAGTCATTTGGGAATTAACACTCGGAGACAGGTTTGATCTTGTGGCTGACAGGTGACGTCTAGACGGTTATAAGAGATCGATTTAAAGTTTTGGTAGTTAGTTTTAAGTGTGATGTTGTGGTACCTTAAGATGAAATGTAATATAATTGACCTACATAACATTTGCTGACACTCATATGGAGAGTGACTTAAAATGCCTAATTGTAGGAACCTCGTAATCAACTTGATCAGTCAATTCAGGGGCTCAAAAATGGTTGGTCGTCACGGTGGTGTGATGGTTAGCACTCTCACCTCACAGCGAGAAGGTCCTGGTTTCGATCCCTGAGTCGAAGTTTGTGTGCTCTCCCCGTGATGGCTGGGTTTTCTTCAGGTGCTCCGGTTTCCTCCCACAGTTGAAGAGCATGCGCTGTAGGTTGATTGGTTCATCCAAAAAATTGGCCCTATAAGGTATGACTGTGAGTGTGCAGGTGTGCAGTGCAGTGTATTAGGTTGGTCCCTGCCTTGTGCCCCTAGTCTCGGGACAGGCTCCGGTCTCCATGGCCCCGACAGGGTTTTACTGGTTCAGATAATGAATGAATGGATGAATGAATGAATGAAAGTATCCTACCACTGGACCACCAGTCTACAAGGATGACATTCAGATGTCATTTTGCTGTTCTAAATACAAATAAACACTTTGTAAAAGGGTGCGATAGAGAAATTCAGGCCACTACAAACTACAAACTACAAACTATGGAACTCTGAGTCTCTTGGTTTGCCCTACTTCTTGACTGGGCTGTTTAAAGGGACGGTATTTTACCTTGTAAAATGCTGCCGACCCTATTTTGTACTAAGCCTCCTTATGTGTGTTTGTTTTTTCTCTGGTTCTCAAATGCTTTGCATTTAATTCGTGGCAATGATTTCTCGCTTGCCCGCTAATTTCCCTGTTTGCACCAGTCCTGACCCCACTGACTGGACTGAATTATACCTGTTTGGCAGCCCCTGATATTTCCCAGTTTGTGACTGTGCCTCTGCCTAACTATTTAGTCTTCCTTAAATTTTTTTTATCCTGAATATATTTTCACTAGCTTATTAGCACTGATGGGAATAACAGCGTTACATTTTTTTTTTTTAACCTTATGAGGAAAGTGTGTTCTCCATGTCAGCTGTAAACTACTCTAATCTCATGAAGCTTCTCTCAATGTCACCCAAAATCTTTGAGATATTTGAACATTTTTTAAAAATGTAACATAATGGTTACTTTCCCTAGTAGCTAGTTACTTTTATAATGCTGTAACTCAGTTACTAACTCAGTTACATTTTTGGAGAAGTAACTAATAACTTTTTTAAAGTAACATGCCCAACACTGCTTATTAGACACATCCTTTTCCTTTTTCGAAAATCCACATGCATGATCATCGTGGCAGTTGATAGCATAACGGGTAGTGAGGACGCTCCATGATCGGAAGGTCGCCGTTTCGAATACTGGACCGGTAAAGGTACCACTACGGTAGTCATGAGCAAGGTACCGTCCCCAAGCACTGCTTCTTCAAGGATGGGTCAAATGCTCTGCTGTGGTGTGTTCATAGTGGCAATAATTTACTCCCTTTCACTTTTAACATTGTTCAAAACAGCTATAAAATGGTTTGTTTCTGTTTAAATTGACCAGATGCAACTTCATTTTCCTATTTACAGAGTCTGCCTTGCGCCATCGTCGCTCCCGTTCCTTAGAATGATGCAATTGTCGTAAATGATTTCATATTTTCCCTTAGGCAGATGACATCTTTTGAGTAGCCACAGCTTTAATGTGTTCCAGAATTCCACATTCACTTTTCACTAAAAGGAAACGAGTGAGTTTTCAGATCTCGTCGCATCCTCAATGCATTGTGTTTACACCAGTACTTAGAGCGCCACACCTGTGATAGAACACCAACGATGGTTGCCAATGTCAGACGTGAACAGGGCTATAGTGGACAAAATGATCAGGGTTATCACTATTGGTGTCAGATTCGTCAGGGATCTGGTAAGGATTTGACGAGAAAGGCAGACGCGAGCAAAATTCCAGCGGCCGGGTTAGGTGGCTGTGGGAATGCTCTCCGATTCGGACAGGGATCTGATTAGGATATGAACCGAATGCCACACTTTCACAATTCGACAGTGATCTGGTTAGGATGTAACGAATTGCTACTCGTTAGCCCTTGTAGCGTGCTGGTTAGCCCAAACACGGCTGAGAGCGCGAGTAGGCAGGAAAGCCACGCGAGTTGATGTAAGAACTCTCTTACGCGAAGAGTAAGGATTACCACAATAATCCGCGTTCTAGCGACACACACTCTAACAAAGAGATGAACCCAATAACTGGAGTACTCACAGTTGATACCGATGAGAATCGGAAGAGGGCCGGGTGGACTCTAATAGCAGAGCGACGCGCCGTGAGGAAGTGAAACCTTAAATACCCCTTGAACCGCGACCGGCCGCATCCCATTCCAACTACCGGATGCGGAGTGGAGTGTGTGTGACAATTGGCAACATTGTTGATAGGAACTAACAATATTGATGGCCATGTGTCCAATAAAAGAACAACATGATCTGAATAAACTTACATTACAGAGTTATACAGAGTGAAAATGAGTGATTATTTGTCATTGTGAACACACCACAGCACAGCACACCACAACGAAATGTGACCTCTGCATTTAACCCATCCGTGAAGGAGCAGCGGGCAGCTAAAAAGCGCCCGGGGGGCAGTGCTTGGGGATGGTGCCTTGCTCATCAGTACCTCAGTGGTAGCTTTACCAGCCCTGGATTTCGAACCTGCGACCTTCTGATCACAGGACGAACACCTTACCGTTACGCCACCATCTACCCTGGAGAGCGACTTCCATTTCCCTGATTTCAGGCAGTCTCCCTGAAGCAACTTGGGGTTAAGGATCTTGCTCAGGAGCACAATGCTAGTAGTACTGGAGGCAGGATTTGAACCCATGACCACTTGGTCCTAAGCCGAGTATCCTAACCACTAGACCACCATCACCCCCTCTCCGGCTTTTTGCTGTATTTAAAGAAAAAGACACCTCGGAGACGGTTGCTATGTAAAGTTGATGCTGGTTGTTTTGGGTTTTTTTTATAACAATACAAGCAGACAATCCTTACTGCAGTATATACGGTGTAATTCTGTGAAACAGATTCCATTTTGGTATCTGCTTCAGGGCTGTGAGAAAATGATTTTATTGTGAATCAAAGCAAACATATTACGCAATATTTTAAGGTTGGTCCCAATGACAGCAACTTGTTTGCAGAGTAGAACTGTTAGAACAGTTTCATGTCAAGGAGTCAGAAAAGTTATTAAAAATCCCATAACAAATTGGACTTAGAAAGCCATTTTTCAGTAATGGAGGGATACAATCTCCAAATGAAATCTCAACTAGTATAGCACTTCCCTTAACGCCACGTCTAGTCTCCTCTATTAAAACAAATGTGCTGCAGGGAGCATGCTCAGGGGTTCCTGACCAATTGTTGGGAGAACTGCAAGATAGGAAACTTTTGCGTCGATGCATTCACCAGCATGAAGATTCAACTGTCTCCTAATGCAATATAAGCTCGTATTAATTCCACTGTAATGACTTCCAAAGACAAATGAAATATATTGAAGGCAAACATACTCTGGGTTCCTCAAGCAGCAAAGCTAAACAGCAGGACACTGCATTATTCCCGCTATGCTTTATTGGAATTTAATGATCAGGGATTGAGATTGAAAAGATGATCTTCTCTCATGTAAAATGACATTAAAGTGTAATGAGGTTTAAATGAAAAACGATTTTTGATCCTAATCATTTGGGATGCAGGCAACTATAATTTATAGTGCAGTTACTTGCTGCTTGATTTCTCGACATTTATATTTATACTGTGCGTTTAATCTTGCTCTAGATCTTATCTGTAAAGCCAGTACAATTTTGTGACGCATGTGTGTGATTTTTACATCGGAAATAAAACGTTTTGATATTGGTTAGAAATATCAGTTTGCAAATCCCAGAATGAGCATTAAGCACTGTGTGACTGACAGCATTGACAAAGTAGACCCTGTGGTGTTCTGATGTGTTAATGAAGTGTAAATAAAGTGAACCAACATTTCCATAAAGTTCATTAATGTCCATGTGCCTAGTCTCACTGTCTCATGCCCTCTCTTGGAGAAACAGGGCAAGATGTTATATGGTCTATTCATCAACCAGAAGCCTCTGGCTTGTACTGACTTGTTTGGTTTGCTGAGCTGGAAATGTCATCTGTATCGGTGGTACTCTCCCAGCTGTTTTCGTGCTCGTTTTATCTCATGCACCCAATCTCTACGTCTCGAAGAGTGAGTATCTAGTTCAAATGCTACAGCTAATGCCAAGATGTGATTCCTCTCCACTGTAGAAAAAGTCTTGTCCGCTAAACTGCCCATCTCAAAGGAACACGTTACAATGTTTACATGAAATAGGAACGAAGGCGGAAGTGGCCGATGATGCTTTTTCGTAACTTAGCAACAAGTGCTGAGAAACGCACTGAGAAAACGCTCTGGAAGTGCGGTTTTGACTGCAAAAAACAGGCCCTTAAGCGTGTAAATGTTTATGCACGAAACATTATTTTAGACAAAACAGACAAAAGGATGACTAACAACATTTTTGCAGTGTGACTATACAATACACAATTAGTCAGGTCAGCTGCAGGGTCTTTCTGTGTGGAGATTGCATGCTCTCCCCATGTTTGCGTGGGTTCTTTTCCGAGTCCTCCGGTTTCCTTTTCTACAACTCTGAACGCTCTAGGCATTTTTGTTGTGTTTTGTAGCCGCACTTGATTGACTTAAGTGAGGCGTGTGTATGTAAAAAAATAAAAAATAATAACTTGTACATGCAAATAAAGTTATGAATATAAAAAAAACAGGTCTTGTGGCACATAAAGGACAGTCTTTGCGCTGCACAGCTGGTTTTCCATCACCCACTGAAGCACCTAACAGGAATATTAAACTAACTTAACGGAATCATGGGATATATTCGGTCCTGAACAGCATGTAGATGCAATAGCAACGTTTCCTTTCCGAAATTGGCGCTCGTAAAACGTTGCCTGCTGCGTTTATCTGACGCCATCCGAGCGTGTGGCCGACCGAACGCAGGTCACGAACGCCAGTGTGGGCGCTCTGATTGACTCCAATGAGCAGAATAATGGTCGGCGTTCAATCCGCGCTCACCTGACGCCACGAACGCCAGAAAAACGCCTAATTCTGACGTCCATGTGGACTAGGCCTAAATGTGTGAAAACTTGGGCCCCTGAGCAAGGCCCTTAACCCCCAAGTTGCTCAGGTGCTCAGTGGTGGTAATTTTGGAGGTAAAATTGTGCTGGATTTGAAGCACTTGTGCTGTAAATGCGTGTGCTAGCACTAGCCAACTACCTTCATCACCTGGTTAACTGGACAGGTAAATACAAAAGCTGATTTGCTGAAGCCAGATTTTCACATCTGCGTGCAGCAGTGAGCTACTGATGATGGAAGACGTTTTGTCTTTTAGTAAATCTAGTGAGAGGATTGGATCAGTTCTCCATCACCACCTCATTTTCCAAGCAGCGCCCATTGATAAGGCTTATTAGCCTCGATTTGTTGGCAAAGAATTGCTCTTCTCAACAGATCATTGCATAGCAAATGGTGGTGAAAAGGAAACTGTTATCCTTCTCGGCCCAGAACGCGGTTTGTAGGGTCCGTGGCTACAAACAGCAACATAGCGGGACTTGAACCTATATCCTTTTACACGATTGTCCACTTAAACATCTTTTTATCGAGTGCTGCCTTGACATGCAATTAGATCTCGTAATTAACAGAAACTAGGATTGTGGTAATCTAGGCTCAGGGAGAAGGATATCCGTTCGATGACCGATTCCGAAACTAATTAGCATCACCTCTGACGCTCACCGATTCGGTTGACGCCGTCCCCTCAGCATCCAGAGCCGCAGCCGACGCGGACGCACTGAGCTGTCGGCAATCCTCTTCCTGAGCCTCTCTGACAGCCGGGGATGAAGAGTCTCTCCGTCACCCCCCTCCGCTTGCCACTCAACCATGTTCCAGCTCTACATCCGCCACTGAAAACCACCCCACCGAGCCAATTCTCCCCCCAGCACTATCACCAACCCAACCCCCTTCCCCCCTCTGGGGCTTTTTTTTTTACCATCAGGGTGCATCTGGGGTAATTACGCTTGCGAAAGGGGCGAAAGCACGTGGCGCCGCACATTAGCATAACGATTTGCGAGGGAAGTCACGCGAGGCAAAAGCACACCAGAAACGAGCTCCTTCAGGCGACTGGCATCGGTGGAGTGGGGAAGAGAAGACGGCGGATGCTAAAGCGTTTACGGATGTGTCATGGTTGCGACTCCCACATGGGGTGTTATTGAGGCCAGAGCAAATATTAGGATAACGGGAGCGCCACTTCCTACCAGAACGGACGTGGTGTCTCTTTGCTGAGCTGATTATCTTGATCTCTCAATAACTCCAGGCACTTTGCTTAACGCTTCTCGCCGCGACCTGGAGTTGTCTCTCACAGCTAAATCTTTCCCGCCAGAGGCTCTGTTTTGCACTTCACTAATTCATAGTTTGCTTTAAGAAACTATACTTATGTTTGCCTTAATCCATGCGCCAAGCCAGTGCGGCAAATTAAAAGGGCCTTTAAAACCACATTAATTACTCCGTATTTGACAAGCTTCTGATTTTAAAAGTAACATTTTATTAAAAGGAATTATATCGACAATGCCTTGTTATTGAGAAAAAATTAAGGAATGAAAAATGTTTATTAAAGATTCTGTTTCAGCTGTTTAACAGTTAGTGGATACTACTACTACCACTACTTACTACTACTATTACTACTACTACTACTACTACTAATAATAATAATAATAACAATAAAATTATAATAAGAGAGGAATGTAAAGTGCATATTTGGAGTAATTTTAAGTAATTACGTTTATTCAATAATAATAATAATAATAATAATAATAATAATAATAATAATAATAATAATAATAATAATAATAATAATAATAATTGTTGTTGTTGTTGTGGATTGCTGTTATTAAAGCGCTGTAAAATGTTTCTCTTCTTCACAGTTATTGTTAACAACAATAGGCTAATAACAATTACAGTAATAATATGAAAGAATGAAAATATATTTGAAGTTTATTTAAGTATTAAGTTTACTAAAATTATATGTATTATTATTATTATTATTATTATTATTATTATTATTATTAATAGTTGATGTTGTTGATGCTTGCTGCTGTTGTTATTAAGCACTTGTTAAATGTTTACTCTTAACAACAATAGCCTAACAACAACAACAACAACAACAACAACAACAATTATAGTAATGGTATGAAGGAATGGAAATATATTTGAGGGATTTATTTAAGTAGTGGATTTATTTCAAATTCTTATTCTTATTCTTATTCTTATTCTTATTTTTGTGTATTAGTTGATATTGTTGATGCTGCTGCTGTTTGTTATTAAACACTTTGTTAAATGTTTACTCTTAACAACAACAATGACTAACAACAACAACAACAACAACAACAACAATTATATATATTAATGGTATGAAGAATGGAAATATATTTGGAGAGTTTATTTTGCAATTAAGTTTATTTTATTATTATTATTATTATTATTATTATTATTATTATTATTATTATTAGTTGTTCTCGCTGCTGTTGTTATTAAGGACTGTTTACTCTTCACAGTTGTTGACAACAATAATACTAACAACAACAATTATAGTAATAACATGAAGGAATTGACATATTTATTTAAGCGTCTAACTCTTACTCTTATCTCTGGCAAATAATAATATGCTAATTTTGAAATATTGATATTTAAACATTTCATCATTTCACAAGTTGCCTTGCGTTGTTATGATGATACTGAATTTCTCTTAACACTGTAAAGACAGTGCACCTTAGTCAATATGGCAAATAGAAACAAAAGCTGGTTTGCAGTAGTCCCAGCAGCCTGATTTAAAGAGGCTCAGCACATTCACAATAAGACCAATACACCGCCAGTGATAACCAGGGCATTCCACAACAAGTTTTCCACCAGTCCGTAAACGCCACATCATCCAAGTTGAGATTTAAAATTCAAATGAATCACCATTAGTGCAGGGTCCTCTCCAATGCCTCTGCGTGCTATTCTTAGCCTCTTTATTCAAAATAGCCATGCACTGCACTCACTGATTGCATTACTATGTAGATGGATGCAATTGCCGAGATGATTTATTCATTTATGTATTTGTTTCACATGCAACGGGACATTGGAAACTGGACTTTGTAGCTCGCATGTCACCCTAGATGACGTCTGCAAACATAGCTGAGATGTTTTAGTGTCTCATTTCATACCTTACGCACCTTCATACCTTACTATTTGCAGTGTCGGGCACTTGTTATTAATAACTTGTGAATGTTATTAATGCTTTCTTTTCTCTATTACATTTTTACCTCAAATGAATGCAGATTCAGTTCAAGATTGTTATTGATTATATGTCATTTGAGATTTTCTCAAGATGTTGTGATTTCTCATAGATATTAAAAAAGTTCTCATTAATATATTGCTCTTTCAGTGTTTTTTTGTGCATTCAGATCATGTCTAAAAGTCGAAAAGACTATCGCACCTTTGGCATCATTTAATGATTGGCTAGAAAATATTGTCATTGCCTTTAATGACAGTGATGTGCCTTTTAAAATTTAGCAAATAAGTATTTATTTGTAATGTACAACTATGTTCATTTTTAAAATTAGCACCTCTATTGTCCTCACAAATAGCAGCGTGCATGAAGTGATTGTGTTTTATGTCCCATTTGGCCTTAATGCTCCCTCCTGCACATTATGGCATCAGCCATATTCATATTGACTAGCAGTCATTAGTAAACATTTAAATCCTAAAATATAACATAGATGGCTTTGGGCAACTCAGAAAGTATCTCAAGCACTGGATGAGCTATTTTCAGTCCTTTTCTGACACAGGAAAGATCAACTATCTAATTTAATTACCTTATGTTAATAGAAAGGGTAAGAGGCAAGGTCCCACTTGGTCGTAATGATGAATTTCAAACAGATTGTTTTTGCGGTTTGTAGGTTTTAATATGTTATACATGATTTAACTCGTGTCTGGGCATAAGATAATGAAAGTAAGTGTCTGTGGTCTGATTTTAATGTAATAATGAGTGCATTGTTGTAGCTTAATTGTTTCTGCACTGTTCAGTCTTCCGAAAGAACATGAATGTTTCAGTTTCAGCTAACACTCAGCTCAACTTTAGGTTCCTGACATTTTTATTACACGACTAGATGAATGCAATATGAAAATATAATAATGTAGTACGTTAACAAGGAGTTGAACTCTTCAGAATCGCCCTTAATAATATTTTTATGCTTTTGTTATTGTGAACACACCACTGCACCCAGTGCATCACAACCAAATTTGACCCATCCGTGAAGGAGCGGTGGGCAACGACCGAGGAGCAGTGCTTGGGAACGGTACCTTGATCATGACCACCTCAGTGGTACCTTTAGAATTTGAATCACGCTACCAACTGGATCTTAGACAGTACATTTAATCCAGAAGTACAGATTTTGGCTCCATACTTCATTGTTGTTGAGTAGTGAGTGGGACTTTTTCACATTTACACCTAACGGGACCAATTTAGAGTCACCAATTAACCTATATCACATGCTTTTTGGACCGTGGGAGGAAACCCACACGAACACAGGGAGAGCAGGTTAAACTCCACACAGAATAGCCCTTCAGCCGATCCAGGGCTCGAACCCAGTACCTTCTTGCTGTGAAGCGGCATCGCTAACCACTGCGACACTATGCTGCCCTTGTGCAACTTTGCTTTGCATTTTTGGACATTTCCTCTTCCTGTTAGATTATTGGCTGCTGAATATAAACACACTGAATTGTCCTTGCGATATGCGTTGGCCGACATTTGACAACTGCTTGTTTACTAGTGGCAATTTTAGGCTCAGGCACCCCTAAAGTTGAACTCGGCACCTCTTGAAAAATAAATGATTTTGTGAGGTAGCCAGTTCTCAAACTTAAGATTTGCCAAAATTGCTTTTTAGGGATGGAATAAATGCAGACGGGCCCAAAGGGACCAGTAAAATCTTTGCGCGAGTCGGATCCTCCTGTTTGGTTGACGCATCCGCGATTGTTTATTCAAATGGATGTTTAAATGTACTGCAGACGTTACACGGCGCATCTCGGCGTCATCGTTCTCAAGAGTGAAATGTAAAGATATGGTTAATGGAGTTACAATTAATGACAGAGAAAGTTTAAAAATGTAAGCCCTTTCTAAAAGATCTTAAATCTGGACGAAACATGGCAACCCACATTGTTCAAGCTGAGACCCTCTGTCAGCACTGACAGCACTGTGGGCTGAACACCCCTAAAGGTCAGATCCTAAAATGGCCCCTGTTGTTTGACATAACATCATTGTTAACTTCCACTGAGTTCAGAAACCTGCCTGTAGCTGTCTCTACTTCATAGCATACTACAATTTTACTGTGTACAATTTATTGTGCATTCCACACGTCGCAGTAATACCTGGTTTCAGCCTTGATCATCTTAAAGCCAGCATCATCCTGCCTCCGAAAGTCCAATTTTCTAAAGTCAATAGGGGATAAGCGAGAATGACAGACTCACTAACTCCGCATTAACGGCTCTCGTACTCCATTATCTCTTTAACAAAATTGGAATCAGACATGCTTTTTCATTTTTTCGCATTTTGACCTTGGCCTGAATGCTGTTTATGACTTTTGCCTTACTGACTGTAGCCATTGATTTTGACCGCCTGCCTGTCCAGCGTTTACTGTTGTTGTATTGAGCTGTTTGCCAGCCTTGAACTTTTTTTGTGTGAAATAAACGCTCACTGTTACTTAGACCTTTTCTGTTTTATGGAAGATTATAAGGTTGAATCTCACTGATTAGCAGCGGACTCCGAACAGATGAGATCCTACTGAGACGGGAGAGGGGAGAGATTGCTTCCCTTGCGTTATTTTGGGAATCAAGGTAAGGATATCAAAATCAGCCGACAATCACACCGTCCTCACTCAGGCTGTCAAGAGACTGACAGGCAGACAAGTACAGCAATCATCCTCTCCTGTTTGTTGTGAGTAATTGCATTGATTACAGGAGTGTGTTCACCACATACCTGAAGGAAGCTCCGTTCGAGCCCACAGTCAAGCCCTCGCTCTTGACGTAGGCGACCAGGCGGGTAGATACGTTAACTACTGGCTTTCACGTTCATTATACTATAATTATAAAGCATTTCATTTTCTGCAGAATTTTCAAAACAACTGACTTGCGTTGACGTTATGGAAGCGAGCAAGCGTCTACGCGGTTCTGTGTGTCGAAATCAAGCCGTGATTACGAGACGGTGCCGGCCGTCTTTGATGGCCAGTGGTTATCAAGCTGGTAAAATTAGCCTCCTTTCTGACCTTGAAATCCGTCCGTGACACAGCGTGATTGCGCCCCATGTTGGGAGGGTATTATCTTGGTTCCACACATGCTGCCTACAAACAAAGATGGTGCCCCCCCCCCACCACACACACACAGTTCTCCCCTTTCTGATCGTAATCAAGCCTGCCAATCTGGACCCTGTCATTGTTGTATTTTCAGCATGAGATCCCTCCTCTCTCATCGCTCTGTCTAGCCGACGACGTTGGCTGTGTGGGCTACAGATAATCAGAGTGGACAGCCTATGCCTGAAGTGCATGGGTTTTTTTAAAACTCGCGACATGACGACAAATCATAAAATTGCAAAGCGCCGCTGAGAAAGAGTCGGTACTGGGAGTGCTGCTCAGTGCTTGTGTGCAGCTTGGTTGAAATTGAGGTCTTGGCTCACAGGATAATAAGAGCTAACAGACACAGGGACACTGTGTCGGAAGAGGGAGAAAGTGGGGGGAAGTGGGTGGGAGGAGGACAAATATCCTATCCTATCCTATCCTATCCTAAAATTTACCTATATAAATGAGGACAGCTCATCAAATGCAAGAAACAGGGGTGAAAACAAATGCTTAAATAATGATGCAAAAGCATTTTAAATAAGAGATTCTGAAAGTAGATCAGCTGCAATTTTTGAGTTATACAACAGCAGCTCCAAATCTGGAAGAGCAGAACCAAATGTAAGGCGACATGCATGAAATTTGCATTGACATGCTGCGTGCAGACAGTCCAGATGTGTTTATTACTGCACTGTTTGCTTAATGAGTAAATCATCATAAAATGATTATTGTTTGTGAATCCATTTGCTTGCATGCTTTATAAAGCCATTCAGTCAAAATATATAGGACTTATATACAGTATGAGTAGTTAGACCACTAGAACCCCGACAGTATTTTACTCAGAAACAAAGACCACTTACTACCGTAGATATCGGCTCTAAGTTCCTCATATCAAAGAAACAGTTGTCAGAAATCATCTCGTCAATTTTGAGCGAATATGAACGTTGCTACGTGGGTAAAATTACGTGTCAAAGTGGTGAAAATACAGGCGGTTGTAACCCCCCTTTACAATTCGTAGTAATGGGGTACAAGTAGGGTTTACTTAAGAATGATAACTGGGCCAATGCTAGAAGAACTATGTTTTTAAGAACCAGTACCGCGAATATCAATAATGAAGCGGACAGAATCGGTTTGATGTCTTATGGGGTTTTTAATGGCCATTCAACATTACAGGAAAACAATACAGTTAAACTACAAGTTTGGTTGAACCAAAAAAAAAGAATAGCAGCTACAAGCTAAAGCCGGAAAAATACAATCTGTTCCCTTTTAGTCTCTTTCTCCGTTGGGGCCCTTCACTTTCTATGCTCGGATGCTGAAGCGCCGCCCACTAATATAAAGCCCCTACCCATCGACTGTAAAACACATGCACACGCACTGTTAACAGAGATCACTCTAAAGTGGTGCCAGTAAAATTTTCCTTTGCTGTACCTTTTGCAATATACGTTTCACTGGAAGGGATGAAGACAGTGACAGGACAGTGAGCACAGTCTGGGCTAATACAGAATACAACACGGGATAACGACGGGGAAATATTTAAATTGGAGGACAGCGGGGAATGGCTTAAATGACAGAGGAATGGTGAAAAAAACGAGAGTTGATCGATTAGAGCAGATAGTTTGCTAACTTACGTTTTACCCACCTCTGCTGAGAACAGAAAGTCAAACAATCAGTCAGTTGCCATTTTAGTTGTATAATAGCAACACATGAAACTATTACTAATACAAAAATATCAGAATTAAACACAGCTACAGGATATAGTTTTGGTAATTTTATAACCTTAATGACCTTAGGAACAAAAGGGAACATTAGGAGTAACTTGAATGGCTTCAGCCCCTTGTGATGCACAACTCAGTGTATTTCTTAGTGCCAAACCCAAACCCGGATAATGAATATTGAACATGTTTTCGTGGCATGGCTTGTTCAGAAACATGACGGCAGAATGTAATTCAGCTTTTAAATTAAACACATTTTAATTTCACTCTTATTAATAAATCAGGTGAAATCAATCTCGGGACATGATTACTAAGTAACTAATGGGGTTTGACCAATTTTATCACGATATGGTTAGTTCAGGTGCCTATTTATAATTAGGTGTAGGATGGAAATAACAAGAACTCCTCACACACAAAACAGTAAGGAAAAGAAAAACAGGAAATGAAATGTATTATTAGCTCCAAAAAAAAGTAGCGTATTAACAGGAAACACTGCAACCCAAGCTCTCATAAGGGTTAATAACCTCCAATTCTCTGTTCTGACTCCTGAGAAGAGAAATGCAGCACATTGTGACTCACTGTTACTCAGACTTCTGCATAATGTCCTCTGAGCTGCCCTCCATTCTTCTTCCCCCAGCTCTTGCCATCTCCGCTCCCGTGTGATTGGCCCTTTCCAGTGGCTGAAAAGGTACAATCCCTTCATGGTTTGTGGCTGTATCGCTTCTGTATTGACCACGTCGCCCACTCGCTTTGTTCTTGGCCAGGCAGGGGTTAGGAGGGAGCGCCGGTAATGGTTCTCCAGAAGGGGTGCGCTACATCACAGAGGTAATTATCTACAATCAGAGAATGCTGGGGGTGAAAAAAAATCTATAAATGCTTTAAATGCCTCTTTTAGCAGGAGACGAGGTTTTCGCTCCCTCAGTGGAAACTCACTTTGTGACCTTTCAAGTCTCAAAACCCACTGTAACCTTGATTTGGTCATTGGTGGCAGCTATATGGGTTTGAGGTCTTGGTTTTACCCAGCTTTAACTTTCCATAACCAGTGGGCGTCTCTGAATTACATCTGTTAATGTGCCTTAAGTGAACACTTGTGGCTTGAATTTCACCTTCTCACATTACATGCATAACACATAAAAACGTAAAGTTGTTACAACCTGTGGTAGTTTAAGGCAGGAGGGATGGGATACAGGTTGCAGGAAACAGATGTGAGGTAACAAACTGAAATCTTCATTAAAACAAAGCAGAGAAAGGCAACCAAAACACTGAAACTTGAAAACAATGACACCCAAGACACTATTAACTTGGAAACAGAAACATGGACAGCATTTGAGCATCAAGACAACAGGCACAAGATCAAGATAAAGGAGAGATGCAGGCTTAAATAGAGACACAGATTTCAAAACATTAGGGCAAAGGTACCTTAAACAATCACAATGTCGTTGCACTAATAAAGTACAATGTCTAACTGAAATCTGGACAGATGAATATATCAATGCATAGCTAAATGTTGACCCATTTACATATTGACCTGTAGAATGGAGCAAAACTGAAGGGTAAACAATATTCTCCCTGGGTCCAAATTAAGCAGTTGCATTACAAGTATAAAAATGTCCCTACTGTTGACCAGGAAACATTTCAGTGCATCTTAAATGCATCTTGAGTGCATTTCCAACTATGTGTAAAGTGGAACACTAATAGTATAATTGGTTAGGACCTCAACCATAGAAATGATGTCCAATCTGCAGGACAGATCACTGCAACTATAAAATGAAAGGTTTTCAGAATGCTCAGCGAACGACAGAAACAGCTGATTTTTTTAGTATCAGATAAACTTAGTTTTCCTAGTTGCTGGGCTTGGCTGTTATTTGTAGGGTTACTTGTACCAGTAATTTTCCTGTGGAAGGACACTTAAACCTGCTGGACCTAGGCAGCAATGTAATGCTTGGTGTGCTGCTTTCAGTCTTGGCCCCACCAAATTTAATGTTATTCATAAAATAGGTTGTGTATCTATTAAACTGAGCAAAAACCTGAACAAAAATGCATTTAACCTCCACACTGAAATTGAATAGTATAATAGTGCGGCCAGTGAATTATATATAAAGACATATCCTGCTTTTTTGTTTCTTGAAATGTATTGCTAAAATATGTTGCATCGCTGAGATTTTTTTGCTGGTTTTGGAATTTTCAGGTTTTTTTGACCACATTTTGCTTAATTTCAGATATTTCTATGCCTCCTGCACTTTTTTTGTTTTTACATTAATCTGGATCCTCTTTGCTGGCTCTTGACTCTTGGCCTGTACATAACCCCAGATTTTGGATGGTATTTCAGTTAGCATGTCTAGAGATGCTAAAGATTTGCTGCCACCCTTTCGTAAAGAAATGTAAGATGTCGTAAAGAATTTCGAAATCCACATGTATTTTTAATCAGGGGTCTTTGAGAAAGAACTGCTCAGGGGTGCGTCTCCCAAAACCATGGTTGCTAACGTACTGCTAACTGTGTGAGCAACACTATGTTAGTTTGCCAATGTACGCGATGTAAGTTGCTAATGTAGTTAGCCACTATGCTTTTGGGAAACGCGCCCCCGGCGTCTTTTATTCAATTAAAGTTGTGTTAAGAACTGTCTTCTTAAGGCATTTGGAGAGTTTATGTAGAGCTGGATATCAACTGGATTGCCTCTCACCCTCTTTAGTGTCTTATTACTTATTTCATGTCCTTTCATATCCTGCTTTTGCCGGGACAAAGAGTAGACATCTTTATCATCCGCTTTCACAAAGCTCACTCCCCCAATTTTAATGAGAGACCTCAATAAAAGACAAGAAAGATACTGGATTGTTGTAGAGCAATTAAATACGAGACAGGCAGACGTAATGAAGCTGGTCTTTTTCATTATAATTTATTTTAATAGTGACGACAGAGTGAACCAGCAAAAGTTACATGACGCGGCGTTACTCGGCATTCCTCTGCATGTGGTATGTGCAGCCTATCACGCTTGCTTGGCTCAATCTCACACTGCATTTACTGAATCCACACTTGATTGCGCTACTCGTGATAGCTGGAGTCATCAGGACTATTCACAGTATGACCCAAAGAAGTCAGCGTTGGTTTAATGACCTGTTGAGGGAGCTAATCAGAGGCAGGCTTAAGCGGAGCTGGGGATTGCACTGCATTTGAAAACCTGTCGTACATTACCGTCAGAAATGCTGAGAACTACAGCAAATGCTATATTCAACTGTAAAAACATGAAGACAGCACATTATACGAGGTTTGAGATCCCTTTTTATATCATTGCTGCAAAGCTTTGTACTTTTTAAATTTATTTCATTATTAGCACAGTTCAAATTTGCAAATGTGCTCATGCCCTATTAGAGGTGGAAAGTGGTTGAGTAGTTGCCAAACCATTTGATCTATTATTTTTGCTGTAGGTAAGCAGACCCAAAAATATACAGTGGCCTCACTGTGTACTCTGATAATATGTCCTGAATCATTACCTCATATAATAGCACATATTCCAGTTTTACGTCATTTATAATAGTGAAGGTTTGTATAGAATATGACGGGTTATGAACCTCCATATATCAACCAGATGTCCTTAAACTACTCCAGGACCCAGACCACCACAATTATAAGCTGTTCTGAGCCCTGGGGTTTGGCAGGGGTACGGTACAGCGACATCAAAACACTGGCCACCAAATTTAGAAACAGGTTCATCCCCTAGGCAGGATGCTTTCTCTGCAGATAACAGCCTGACGTGCTGACTCCCAGAAACACATTGCAATCTTTTTGCTGCTTTGTGCACCCAAATCATTTCAGTGTCCATTACTAGATGTTCCTAAGTTACACTGTTCCATTATATTTTGTTCATCTTTGTGAATGTAAAAAAAATCAATGCTACTATTTTGCTTTTCATTGAATGTGTAATTACAGATTTTTGTTGATCCAATGATCAATTCCTTTTCTTATTATGCTGTCCTTTTTTACCATGTTTCTTGCTGAATGTTCTGCCCCAACACACAAACTTGAGTGTGATTTGTCTCAAAGGCCACATCTTCAGATCTCTGACAGCAGTTATGGATGCAACAACTAAGGTCAGGACAAGCCATGCTTGTGGCGGTAGTGATACACAATGTGAGGTCTTGGTGACTGTCGTCACATTTCATATTTCGAACACTACGACCTTGCCATGAGAACTTGACACTTTTTTATAAAAGAAAGTTCAAAAGTGACAGAGCTTCAGGCCCTCGTCTAAGGTTTGACGTTAATGAGCATCTGGATTCTGCTTTATATTATGTTAGCTCTATTTATCTGGACATTTTTAGATCTTTAAATCAAACTAAATATTATAAAAATAAAGATATTGGAAATATGTACAAAAAGCCTAATATATACTCTATATATGTACTAATAATATGAGAGGATTTATAAAATAACTAACAAATATCAAGAGCACTATCAAAATTAATATTTGACAATAAGACAAAGAGGAGATTCATCACAGTTTTTTATTAGCTATCACTGTGATTTCAGATGATGTGATTTTTTGTTAGGGTATATTAGTAAAAATTAGTTTAAAAGACAAAATGATAGACAATATGTACAACAAAATAGAGGCAATAACATTTATTTTATATATGTCTTTTATGTTTTTAATGATCAAAATGTGTACTCTGGGAAAGTGAATTGTTAATATGAAGACACTCAGTGATACTATCAACAGGAAAAATTCCTTTCTCGCCTGCCTTGGAAACTAATTGAATCCCATAAAAAAACGCGATTTTTCAGAGCGGATTTCATGGAACATCTACTATATGCCTCTGTTCCCTGGAGATCTGTTCTGCTCCGGGTGCAGATAAACAGGAGGGGTATTTAGACCCTGATGAGAGAACATAATGTTTCGTGCTTGGGTAAAGCTATACATTTGTCAGTGCCACCCTGCTTTCTTCCTCACTTAATTGCACCTCATTGTGATAGTCGCAAAGCCTGGAGATCTACACAGCCAAGTGAAATCCTTTTGGGAGCACGGGATACATCAAAGTGGAGGAAGAAAGAGGACGTGCCATCCTAGTTTGCAAAAAAGTGGGGTGTTCATGTCATAAGTACGGATTGTTCGTTTAAAATGTCACTGTTTTAAGAATGTAACGATTGAAAACTCCTTGTTAACCTATAAAATAATCTTTTTTACCTAAAAACAACACACAATTTCATTGTTTATAACAGTAAATATAATGTTGCAGTTAATATAATGACTACCAACATGAAGATAAGACTTAGACCAGGAGGAGCATCAGTAGATTTACGTAAAATACACAACACAACATAAATCACAGTCGAAATATGAAATTGTGCAGACTTAATACTCCTATTTATATAATATTCCATGTTCATTCTTCAAGGGTTCTGATGAGATGGAATGTACAGTAACTCATAAACAATGGGATCGCTTCTGTCAGAAAATGTCATTGCTCATCCCACTAATCTGCATTTGTAAACATGAAGAATCCTGATTGCTTTATGCTGATAACTGACAAAATGTGTAGAAACTGTATTACTTCTTTTTAGCCAAATGTTGCTGGGAGTTAGTATTTTTTCTCAAAATGCCTTAGAAATAGGAAAGACAGACTCTCAAACCAGGACAAATCAGCCCAGTCTGATGGCGGAAGAGTGGATGTGGCTAAATGGATATCTAAAGGCTTGGATTCGAGAGTGGATATTCTGCAAATTAACCACTGATGACTTCGTCTTTGAAAGTAATTGTAGCCGCCATTTCTCTTTTATCTCCAACTGTCCTTCAAGCATGTGTCAGACATGAGAGTTTTTCCGAAATAGTAAACATGGCTTGCGTGTGAAGCTTGCAGAATTATCTTCCCAGATTTGCCAGTGTGGTTTTAGATACCTCATTATAGACCTCAAGGCTCAGGCGTTTTAACACATGGACAGTGATGCACATAAGAATGGCATCATAAAAGTGCATTTCGTTGAGGTGGGGTAAAATGTTTGTCATGATGCTGTGTAGCAATTTGTCTTTGGCCTAAGGCTCGGAGGACACAAAATGTGAAATGATACAAGGAATAATTTTCTGCAGTATCACTCAATTCTTATCTTTCTTACTTTGTTAGCTTTTACGTTGTTGCACTGTAAAATGTTTTTTTTTATTGCTGTTGTTCATTTAATATGTTTTTTCTCACTCCAATAGCCTAAAATTATTAGTTTGTTTCGAGTTTGGTCAAAAAAGCAAACTTACCAATAGTGGCCTAGTGGTAAGACACATGTTAATCTACCAAAAGGTTGTGGGTTTGAGCCCCTCAGCAAAACCCTGAGCCTCAATTTGCTGTAAGGGTAAATAGATGCAGTTGGAGTATGAGAAAGTGGAAAAATCCTGCAGAGGCATGAGAAAACATTTTTAACATTCATGTTGTGTCCATTTTTGATGGTAGCCTTACTTCTAGGTGATTCAAATGATGTATATTTTACTTTATCATTTTCTTCTTGTGAAATAATATTTTTTCCAGGGTTTTATTGTAGTCTACATGAATGAATATGAAATAAAAGAATTACACTGCTTTACCTGGAGATTATATGCAAGAAGTAAAGTGGTCGGGAGACAAATTCTTTCTCCGTAATAGTTGTTGCTGATCCAAACTAGCTGACTAGTATCTCAACTATCAGTTCTATGTGCTGCTGATCCAAATTATTATTATAATCATTATCATCATCTTTCATGTTACTGCACTACTAAAATATGTCATTTTAAACACTGTATACTACAACATTTTACAGCAAAAAGCAGAGCTCTGTTTCTCTGTTTGCTGTGTCCTTCTTCCTATTGAAATGCCTTCAAAGCCTCCAAGTTGTTCAAAGGAGGAGGGCTAGAAGGGGGGTCTGGGTAGGAGGACCAGGCAGGGTGGTTTTAATTCAGCCTCTTTAATTAACAGTCCAAGCAGCGGCTCCCAGACACTGAGGCATGAATCACTGTTTTCCCTTATTTTCATTAAATACAGGAAAAGGGAGTTTAACCATGAGAAAAAGACTCCAGTGGGAAGTGAGACCTTAGTCAAGTAACAAAAAGACACAAATTCTGCGACATACGTCAATTCATATTCTTATTTATTTCTTTTTGCTAAACCAATTTTGTTAAATCTTGTGCAAACATCTTGCTATGTGCTTGTTAAGCGTTTTGAAAGGAGCTTTTACTGAACTCCTTCACGGTTCTAGCCCATAGCTTTCCTACCAGCAGCACTTTATGACCGAGACACACATTTTACTGTGCAATTACAAGTGAATAACTTGCCTCTAAGGATGCATTTCTCATCTCTATATAGGTCATCTCTGCATCCGGCTGAAACATGACTGTTTTTGCCGCTAATCTTTTTAATGTGTTTTCTTTTCTGAGTTTGAAGCATTAATGCTGTTAAGGAGGTTTGTTACATGCAGGAAACCTTACATTATTCACTCAACTGTTCTGTGAAGACTTACGTTTCCATTCAAATGTAACCTTATCTCACAGTCTACGGTCATCAGCCGAGGACATGGCTATTGAATTTTTGTCGATAATATATAAGATAGAAAAGTACTCATGTTGTAACTACATTGTGATTAAATATATCATATGAGACACAGCAAATAACCCTTAATATATCTGATTATACATCCTACTTTCCATCTTTAGTTCTTGCATCATTCTAGCTTGGAGGTAAAAATGTCCAGTAGATTATAGATGTTATGTGTCAAATTGCTCCAAGGCCATTTGCTGTCCACACACGAGACCATTTTTACTCTGCTGGAGAACAAGGATTGTTGTAGTATGAAAACGGCCAGCTGAAATAAGAACCCTCAGTTTGTGAAAAAGTCTTGGTATATTTGTGGAAGGTGAAAGTCTACTCATGATTAGGCTATGACAGGTACAATAACTACCTTATTTTTCATATATACTTATATATATGTATACTTCCCATACAGAGACCATTGACAACTGGCTTTAAAAGACTTGCATACTATTTGTATTGATTTATAGTAAAATGAGACTTAATGGAGGGCGGCACGGTGGTGCAGTGATTCACAGCGAGAAGGTCCTGGGTTCAAACCCCGGGGACAGTCGTAGGGCCTTTCTGTGTGGAGTTTGCATGCTCTCCCCGTGTTCGCGTGGGTTTTCTCCGGGTGCTCCGGTTTCCTCCCAAGTCCGAATAACATGCACTATAGGTTAACTGGCGACTCTAAATTGGCCCTGTAAGGTGTGAATGTGATTGTGTGAGTATGTGTGCCCCGCGGTGTGTTGGCACCTGCCCGGGGTTGGTCTCTGCCTTGTGCCCGTAAGTTCCCAGGATAGGCTCCCGCGACCCCGATTGGGATTCAGCGGTTCGGAAAATGAATGAATGAGATTTAATGGACAATGGGATTGATCTTAAAATATGAAGTCAGGAAAAGTCGTTTTTTGTCATTTCAATCACTGTGACTGTAAATGTCAAGAATACAGTTTTTCCAAAGCTGAGGCTTTACAGAGTGCTGAAAGTAACACGATGTAAGATTTGCTAGCAGCGTCCCCCTACAGATGAGAAATGGTACTGCCTGTTCAACTGTCGTAAAATGAACACAGAACATGCGATGCAAAAATAACATGAGGGTTGGGAAGTCGTCCACAGAAAACATACACACTAGACAGAAAATATCCGGTCTTCTAGCTAACGTAACAATCCACTGAAACCACATAGTCAAGAGTACATGTCAACTCAGAAGATATATCCCACAATAATATAATCTATCTTTGGTACTTTCTACAAAGCTAAACTACACATTAAAGCCCAAACATTAAGGCCTATACTCGTCAACGTTTACCTTCAATACTTGCAAGTCAAAATGAGAATAGCGATAACTAGCATGCTAACTGTCGACGACTAGCTAGCATTTTAGTTACCGTCTCGAGAAATTGATGTAGGCTGCTACTTGCATAACTTGATTTATGGACATAAATGGAGGGCGATGACTTCAATAACACGGCCTGACACACAGCAAGCTCAAATGCACTAGATAAAGACGGTAAACAAACATAAACAAACGCAGTTTGTGGCGTAACGGTAGGGTGTTCGCCCCGTGATCAGAAGGTCGCAGGTTCAAATCCAGGGCTGGTAAAGTTATCACTGAGGTACTCGTGAGCAAGGTACCGTCCCCGGGCGCTGCCCTTGTTAGCTGCCCACTGCTCCTTCACAGATGGGTTAAATGCAGAGGTCACATTTGGGTGTGGTGTGTTCACAATGACAAATAATCACTCACTTTATACTACCCCGAAGTTGTATAGTGCCAGTGTAGGCGATGCAAACGCTCTGAAGCGATGCCAAAGGTACAATTAAACCTTTTGTCAGTTGATGTACCATCAGAATGATATAGTTTGAAGGCTTAAAAACTACACTGTGCTGCTTTAACAAGCCTTTATAAAAAAGTAGATGTCATCAAATATTCTCCATTCTTAGAGAATACCTGCTAGCCGAATGTTTGCTTACTGCCTTTTCATTCCAATTAGTTTTATATTATTACACATTTTTTGTCAACTCACTGTGTCCAATAAGAGGATCCATCTAATAAATTTCAAAATCAAGGGAATAATAAGAGCATTATTCCACCCTCGAGTATTTCCCCAGCTGTTGGAATCAGAGAACCCATGACACGCCAATACAGACATGCATGACATCGCTGGCCTAACGTCTGGTGTGCTGAATTGCAGTCTGCCTCATCAGCTGAACTCTCACCTTGAAGTTCGGCATCCTGGCTCTGGGCACCAACTCCCTGATTGGCAGGACTAATTAGGCTGCTGTGCCGGTCCCCACTTGCCGTGTATGTTAGCACTCTGCCCCTTGTTCTGATGTGACATGGCTCTTTCTCAGCCCTGGCTTACAATATAATTAAAACGCAAATATGTAGGAACACTGATCTGATGACTGTTTTTCCTCCTGTTTTAAAGATGAAGAACATTTGGTTGTCCCCGTTTTGTTGGTGTGAAATTGTTTTTGCCTCTTATAGAAAGGTCAGTACATTAGAGTACTGATTTTTGTTAGGTTTATGATCATATTTTCATATTTTAAGTGCTTAAGGATTTAAGTTTTTCATTTTATTTTCACTTCACATAATACATATATTTTCACCATCGCAAAACTTTTTTCTTTGGCAGTGCAGTTGCTCTTTCAAGTTGCCATGTTCTCGCTTCTGTTTGTGACAAGTCATGATAAATCGTGGCTACTTACATTGTCTCACTGTCTCATTTTTCCTTAAAGGCATAAATGACAAAGTGCATGTTTCTGTTTCTTCTACTTGTTTTGTTCTGTCCAGTCCAATTTGACTCTTAACATTGTATTTGCAGAAGAAAATCACATTTAGCATGACATCCACCTTCATTCTATGCCAACACCATCACTCTTTTCCTTCTGCAAGTATGGGGTGATGCCAGAGTATGTGGTGTGGTTGAATTAAAGCTGAAAGGAGGTCCAGCTACTGATGTGACTGGAGATGAAAGCAAAGTCCAGTGTTGTAAAGACTGCAAAGATGATGTGTTACTGGTGCATTACTGGAATGTAAAATCTAGATATGAATTGGACATGAACGTTTTCCATCTGACCAAAAACTGGGCTTTTATTATGGACAAGAAACCTGCAGAAGAAATGGAGCAGCAGTGATTGTCAGTAAAAGAGAAATCTCCCCCTACGATCACTTGGAATACCAGTCACAGATGCCTGACTGACCAAGATGTCATTTGTGATGGAGCGAGCATCCCAACGCATTCAACTGGGAAAAATGTCAATGATCTGACACTGTAGTAATGGCTAATAACCTTTCTTGGGATGGTCAAGATTCAATTTGAGCCAGAGGGAACACTGGATGTCTGTTCACTACAAGATGGGCTCGTGGGCTCCATAATAGAATGGTGTGCGTCAGTGTGGTCGGCCAAAGCTGATGTATGGGTTTAGAAGAATCAAAGAAATTAAATGTTTCTTTCCACATGTCTTCCTGTATGGAAAGTAGGGTTGGGTACCGAATACGGTACTTTTAAAGGTACCAACCGAATTCGTACGCACACGAGACATATGGAACCGGGGGAAAGATTAATCAACAGTTGTCTCAATGCAATTTACATATGTGACCCGATCTGTGTAATGAGTCGGAAGTCGGCGTTCTATTTATTTAGATACAGGCCGATTATGTAAAACATCCCAAAAATAGCGATTTTTCTTTTTTGGAGACCAGATTAATTTTGAAGACCTTTTCTTTCATATAAGACCAAAAAAGAAAAATCACTATTTTTGATGTTTGTCAGCATAATCAGCCCGTATCTAAATAAATAGAACGCTGACTTCCGACTCATTATGGCAGATCGGGTTACTTATATTTAAATTTCCATTTGCTATTTACACTATAGTGTTGGTTTTGTTTGCCATCACAACGGTTGCCAGGGGAAGAACGCGCATATATGGAGAAACTGCGCGGAAATCAGAAAACATGGTGACAAGGAAGTGCCCGATGGCGCTTTTCGTAACTAAGCAACAACAGGCGCCAAGAAAGCGCTCGTGGACACAGGCTCTTACTGCTACAGCCGCAACTACTGCAGTCAGTATCGACATCGAGAACGGCAAATTTATCATCAAATGTTCCAGGCATCTTTAGATAATTAGTGATCTACGTATGTGTTTTAGTTATTGTTTTGTGATATTTTTATAAAATATATTTATATTGTAGTTGTAACATAAAAAGCGTTTGAAATTAGTTTGATTCTTATTTATTATTACCGTATTTTTTATGTTGATATAAAACAGGTATTACAGATTCAGAGCAAGGTATCGAAATGATGCACTGTTGAGTATTGGTACCGAACACCAGGTACCAGTACCGGTGCTGATATCGCTTCAGATGTGAATGGTACCCAGCCCTAATGGAAAGGCAAATTTCAGAGCATGTAAAGTGAAATAACACCAAGATCTTCATGGCTCCAGTTTAAAATTCAAGCATTCAAGTCAACGACTAAATAAACTGCTGACTTAATATAATGTTACATTTCATTTGTGAGGATAAAAGGAGGTAAGTGTTTTGCTTATGTGACAGCAGTCAGGCAAAAAATTCAAGAGTCTGTGTGCAGAGGCAAAGCTAAAGGGCTATGGGTACAGACTTGGGGGTAAGGGGGGTGTAATGGGGAGACCATCACTCAATTTCACATGTGATTAGATAGGCAGAGGCTATGTTCTGCTCTTGGCTCCTGCTCTCCTGCCCTTAGAGAGATGAAACTCTTCCTGTTGGAAGTCACAGTGCTTGGTTAACACTGAAGCCTCCTTGTCTTTAATCTATCAAAAGAAAATAGGTTTCTCAGAGAATTACCTTTTTTTTTAACCAGCCATGCACAGGTACAGATTTCAGGTTCAGCCGTTGCAGACGAGGCATTAGCACACAGCCATAAATCTACAGTTCTGGTCAACCATGATATTTTAGTTTAAATAAGAAACAGACAAGAACACAAATGTTTGAATAGCACAATACATAGAGCTTTTTTTTATTTTTTAAATAATTTTTCCTCTTTCATTTTTCTTGTAGGTTCAAGGTGTAACAACTCTAAAGAACCAAAAATCTTTGTGGACAGTAGTCAATGTTTTCTCTAATTTTCCATTTTCCACACATGATTTTAAGCAAACATAGAAGATTTGGTGTCTTTTTAGAACGCATTTGTTCGAGGAAAAAGAAAAGCTGTTGTTCACTTTTCAGTGACTATCAATGCAGGGCAAGTGACAGGCAGAGATGTTCCCCTTGATTTGAAAAATGCTCACTGAGCAATGCTTCAGCGGTGCGCATCAAAGGTGCTTTAGGAACAAAGCTTGGGCTAGGGCTGCAGCAACTAATTGACATTCAGTGAAATTCAAAAAAAAGAAAATTGTTGGAAATTAATTATTTTAATCAGTCAGTTGGTTACGTCATTACGTTAAACATGTCACGGCACAAATTGACAATGTCTTCATGCATTTGAGAGTGATTTTTAGAAATGGTGGACAATGGATGTACCACTCCAAGCCAAAATCTGCCTGTTGGAACTGCAGGTGCATGTGTCCCTTTCATGGCTTACAAAGAAGAGGGAACCTAAGTATTATGAAGGTCAGGCAAAGCTGTTGTGAGCCAGTGTGTTTGGGTCAGCTTTTACAAGCTATAGTTATAACCACAATATTTTTATATAGTAACTGGCTACAGTAGAAACTACAGAGAAAAAATAGCTACGTACAAGTTATTTTACACAGATTCTTGCTTTCTCCTCCACCCTCCGACTCCATCTTGCAGCTGCTAAGATGAGTTACTTGCTTTTAAAGCTACGGATTGTAAAATGGACAACAAGCATAGCTTTGCTACTGATTAGCTACTGAAAAATGTAGTTAAGCTACTCCCGAACACTGGTCAAAGGCTGTTCAGTGGTGCGTTCCCCAATAGCATAGTTGCTAACTACATTAGCAACCAACGTAGTATACTTTAGCAACTAACATAGTGTTGCTAATGTAGTTAGCAATACATTAGCAACTAAGCTTTTGAGAAACGCACCCCAGCTTTCTTGTTGAAAGCAAAAACTGATTTCTTTACGCAACTACCCCTGCAGCCCCTGACTAGCAAAAATAATTTTTTGGAGAGACCTTCAACGATGGGATTTGCCTCAGACCATACCATCAGCTGCAGTGTTTCCCACTAATACTGAAAAACAAAGACGGGACAAGTAGTGGAGGGTTAAGCCACCCTCGCTTGCCATCAACTCCCATGAGCTTATCATGGGCTGTTCTACATTTACATCATTTAGTAAAAATATCTTCTATAGAGTAATGTATATGTCCTAATTACTAGTTACTTGGACTTAAAGGTCTTGTTCAGAGGTTCAACAGTGAAATCAGGCTCCAGCAGGATTCAAGCTCCCAATTTGATGGTCACCAACACAGGCTTTTAGTCCCTCAAAGGACGATGCCATCACCACCTCATCTTTCTGGTTCATGCCTCTGCAGGTCACTGACCATTCAAGTCAAGATTGTCCTAAAGGCTACTATGAATGGTTTACCAATACCACAATCGCCAAGCCATCACAAGCACTCAAGCCACAGGGTCAATCGACTGGCTGTGTTGGATCGCTGTGTTCCATTCCAGGTGTCTTATTTATCGTTGGTGGTGGTGTAATGGTAAACACCCTAGCTAGGTCCTGGAGACTGTCCCCATAGCTAGAAAATGTAAGTCTCTCTGAATATAAATGTTTTAAAAATATTGAATGAATCAAGCACACAAAGTATGATAATGGTATATTCCCACACATACAACAGTTCTGACATTTACAAATGTACTTGCCATTTCCTTACTGCATACTTTAACATGCTTCAGAAGCTGCCCATCTGATGGAAATGGTCAATACAAAAAACCTTAAATGGCTGTGTTACATAGAGAAGTGTGAAATACTGATGAGGTAGATGAGTCCGAAATAAATGTTATCATTTTTGAGCCATAATTTCATTTAATCTCCTGGTTATCTGCAAAAGACAAGATAAAAAACCACCTCATTTTGTTCTGGAAGTGCTAGTGTCACAAGAAATTTGTCGTCCGTTGTCATTTATTACCAAGACGACATATTAAATGTCTTTGTTCAGCGTTCGAGTATGTTGCTGTTAATTTATTGCAAGTTAATAAACTCCAGCAACATCTGCAACGTTGATGTCTTCTCATTACATGATAGGAAAACAATATATACATTATAACAGATTGCTACAGGCAGTGCCGTACCCCAGCAGCGCTGACTGAATGATTGCCTGAGCTACTATTAGGGGGGCAAGGTAATTGTCTGTGAAAACTGAAGAAAACTGCGTGAGCTACTAACCAGCCTGGGCCTCTGAAAATGATGGCAGTGCATAAACACCCCCCCTAGAATATCAATCCATCTTCATGCTTTTCATACCCTCAGTGCATACATTAATGAGTCATCTCTCTCGAAAGGGTGGTGAAATTTCACGGCAGAGCAATTCACTGAAGTGTATAATATATACATCCCACATTCCAGCTATGCATTCTCTATTTGTACTTTTTTTGCCTGAAATTAATTTACAAATGGTTTTAGTTGCAATTACTTGAGTGATGATGATGATGATGATGATGACTATTATTATTATTATTATTAGTAGTAGTAGTAGTAGTAGTTTTATTATTATTATTATTATTATTATTATTATTATTATTATTATTATTATTATTATTAACTGCAAAAACTTGAACTGTAAGCTGCAGGAAAGCTGAAATTCATGGTAAGTAGAAATGTGCATCTCAGCATAGGCTGAAAAGCAAACTAACGATGTGAGAAGAAATATTGTCATAAACACACACATCAACACTCTAATCACTTCATTATGAACAACCCTCATTACGTCTATTATTATTAGATGTAAAGACATTTAGCAAATAGAGTATGCCGCCGTCGATTTTACTTACAGGGCCGTATTTTGAGTCTAGCCCAGGTAGCCAAAATAACTGTACAGTTAAAAAGCTTATTTATTTATTTATTACCATGCATGCATCTGGAAATTAAAATACAATGTAGCCCACTATAACACCTATATACTTGGCAGAAATTGAAAAATAAATCCTGGGCTCCTCTTTGAATTTACATCTGACCCAGGGTCTTTAAAGGCTGGAAACACGCCTGTGTGGCAGTAACCAAAAAAAAAAAGCTCTTTAAATAAAAATGTGGCACCCTTTCTATAAAACATTGTTTCATCATGACACCGCTCTTTTCATATGCAAAAACGCCAGACATCTCACTTTTCCTGGCCTTTTTAGGAGGACATTCAGATCTCTCACAAATACATAAACCTGGCTACACAATTTCATAAAAAATCATGTCATGCAGAGTAATTTCACTGTTATTTATTGCAACACTAACTCAACATTGCGTTATATGACAATTTGCCGTACGGAAAACATTCTGTATCAAAATGTTTCAATGTCAGTTTTTGTCATAATGTGTTATATGGTTGTGGAAGAGCTTATGTGTAGCCTGAGGCCTGACAACAAAGCTGTTATTGGTGAAAAGGTCAGACACAGGCTTTATTTCAGAAAATGCATTTTTCTTAACTACCCCCAGTAGTTTTTTCCTTCTAACGGTCATGGCGGTAGAAAGTTTTGTCATTATGAGATGCATGTAATGATGATTATCATCATATTGACCATCATCAATTCTATCAAGCATTATCATAGATTATCATTTACAATGTAAAAGCCAGTTTTATTCACTTATCACTCTGTTAGACTATACATTATGAAATTTTAAACAAACAGCAAGACATAATTATCCATGGTACAGAGTTCAATTACATAAAGTTGATTTAAGCTTTAAAGGTCCCATATTCATTATTCATTCATTTCCCGAACCACTGTAATCCCAACTAGGGTCGCGGGGGGAACGGAGCCTATCCCGGCAACTTCAGGGCGCAAGGCGGGGACCAGCCCCGGGCAGGTGCCAACACACCGCGGGCACACACACACTCACATTCACACCTTAAGGGCCAATTTCGAGTCACCAATCAACCAATTAATTGGACTGTGAGGAAAAACCCACATTAAAAACACATGGAGAGCATGCAACCCACTCAGAAAGGCCCTATGGCTATCCTCCCCGGGATCAACTCAGGGCTTTGTTGTGAGGTGACATTTCTAACCACTGCGCCACCGTGCCGCCAGGTCCCAAATTATACATTTTTAAGTTTGAACATTTTTAGGTTGTGAGCCCCACTAAACAAGTAATTTGCTAAAAATACCTCTCAGATATTCTGCTTTTTACCGCTCTATTTCACTCCCTTTCACAACAGACTGTTAGTATTCCTAAATGCAAATGAGCGGTTACTGCCCACACGCCCACTCCTGAACCGAGGAGTGCGTAGACAGCACGGCGAGAGTTTACCTCATGTGAAAATAATCGACATGGCTGCTGCTAACAGACCATCCATACGACATGTTCAACACAACACTCTGCCAGTAGACTTCTTCATCGCAGTTCCTACGCTAGCGCTTGCAGGAAAACATGGCAGATCAGGAAGCGCTAGCCGTTGTACCTGGTGGGCAGAGCTTCTCAGATAGGAAGTGGAGTTATTCAACGCCCACTAATGACGTGGGAAGTAGGAGAAATCTAAATGACTCAAGCGGCCACAGATATTCAGAGATGAATACTTTCAACACAACTGACCTTTTTTAAACAAACTGACAGTGTGTGTAGAGGCAGTACAGACCCAAATGGACGTGCAAAGAAGATAATATGGGCCTTCTAATTACTCGTGGATATGTCCCGTATTATGAGTGCTTAAAATGAACCAGTAGGAAAACTTGTGTTGCCCCTCCTATTACACACTGATCAAAACATTTGATTATGTGTCATTGTGAACACACCACAGCACAGCACACAGTGCACCACGACCAAATGTGACTTCTGCATTTGACCCATCCATGAAGGAGCAGTGGGCAGCTAATAGACAGTACCTTGCTCAAGAGTACCTCAGTGATACCTTGACCGGCCCTGGGATTCGAACCAGCAACCTTCCGATCACGGGTGGAACGCCCCAATCAAGCATTAGGGCTGGGTTCAAAAATCGAGATTCACCGACATCAATATCGATTCATTCGGAAAATAATGATATCGATTCCAAAATTTGGCGGATCGACCTTTTCCCGCGGCTATGCACTACTTCATGACCGCCAAGCAAGGAGAGCTGGCGAAAACGGAGACCACCCTAAACCGGAAGTCCCACAGAGCCATGGCTGAAGCTGCCCGCTTGGGTCCCACCGTCTGGCCTAAAGGCCGATGTTTGGCAACACTTCGGTTTTAAAACAAGTTATTTTATAACCAAGCAAAACTAGTATTGACGCAAAGAAATCTCGAAATAAATCGATATCGAATCGATCGAGAATTGAATCGGATCATGACCTTGTGAATCGAATCGAATCGATGCAGGAAAATCAGCAACGATACTCAGCCCCAACTGTTACGCTATCAACTGCCTTTGTTAAGGTTTGTTGTCCATCTACACATCTTATTTTTGGACTTAATGTCTGTCTAAATAACGATGGAGATCTTTCTAGACAAGGAGCTTATATCAAACAGAAAAGTTGTGCTTGCAATATATTCTCATAAATACAATGAGTATTTAACCGCTGAAGGTTGTTCCTGTTAAAAAACTAAGTCTAGGTCTTATTTTTCAATCTTTTTTTACTCATTTCCAGTTGTGTTTGTTGTGACTTTGCTTTTGCGTTGTGATGATAAATTTTAATGTGTGGTCTTACGCACTATTAACAAATGAAGAGTAGAAAATATGGTTTTTTTATTGGTTGAGCTCAGACCAGTCAGACAGGTGCATTATAATCTATAATACTTTATTTTTTAAGATAACATATGGCAATCATGCTTTTTATAACACCATCTAAGGACATTTATTATATTCTTTATATAGAATATTTTATATTAGCTCCATGAAAACAGTTAGAAATATACAAAACAATATTTCTGACTAGACATAGCATCTATAATTTATTATATCCTTTTCATATTTGTTTATTGATAATCATTCTTCTTTTTACATTTTCTCCAGCAAAGATTATGTGCTTGAAGCTTGAGATCAATATATTATTGCAGAAAAAACAGCAAATAATATAGGAGTCTTTAACATTGAGACAAAAACCGTACGGTTTCGATGGACATTCTACAGATACTTTTACACAGTACAGTTTCTTACAACATTGTTTCAGAGTGAAATCCCATGAATGAGGATAACTTTATACAAAATCCACGGAACGTTTATTGATTGCACATTTTCGTTAGATAATCTTTGCTGAGAAGAAACGAGTCTTTTATCCAGATCCCTGTCATGTGTAGTTGCCCCAGTAGCCAAAACTAAACATCGCCCCGCCTTGAAATACAACCGCTTAGCTTGTGGTCTTAAAGCTTTGTGCTCAAAACCAATGGAATTAAATGCAAACAGGGTTTAGACCGTCAAGTTCTGCCATATGATATGCATACAAAACATATTCATCATCAACGCTTGCTTTCATTTTATTTATTGCCAAGACTTGTCCATTTCCTAAGAGAAGAAAAGAAACGTAGGCTGTGTGTTTAACGTGAGTACAACCGGCCTGTAAAATTTATTTGGAGAAAGGATGCTGGTTTCTCTAAGGTGTCTTCTACAAAATGGCCTCACAAACTATGGCTTCTACTCAGACCTGCTCATGCTTGCCGGGCGCTGTTCACAGCTCTAATCCGTTCGATTCAGAAAAGAACAGAAAACAAAAAATCTTGGTCACTTCCACCATTGTTCCTGAGGAGTGGCATGCAAAGCATGTAAATAAGCAGGATTAACAGTGGAACCAGGCTGACGGCCAAGCCGTGAAAATATTATGGACTGCATAACTTCTGCGTACCCTGTGTTTAGGACACAGTGTGATGCTAAACTCACTGCATTTACCGTAGCCTCTGACTTTTTATGTGAACGTGATTTTGGTCCTTCTCACTCTTACATAGAAAAAACATCCTAAAAAGATGACTCTAAAAAAACACATACAAAGTTGTTATTATTAGATTTTTTTTAGAAAATAAAAACGAAAATTGTAACAGTCTTCTTGTTTTGTTTTTTTTAAACGTAACACAAATCTGCTTTATGTGACAGATAATTCATCGCTGCCCAGGGGCTTGTAAACTCAATCCAGACTGGCCTTGTGCTTTTTTAGGGTTTGCCCATGACCGAAAGGGAAGGGGTTGTTGTAAACGCTAACCTCTTCAAAGAGAAAGAGCAAAAGTCTAGCTACATAAACCAGGGACTGGCCTGTTGGCTGTTGCTTTAAATCTTGTTTTCCACAATGCAGTGTATTTAACATGTATGTGCCAACTTAAGTCATTCAGTCCTTCGTTTTGTATTTCTTCAAATACAATCAAATACAGGTTGATTCTAGTCTAAAATCTTTGTACAATATCTTAACAATATTAATTACAGGTGTGTATATATATATGTATGTATATATATATATATATATATATTTTTTAATATATATATATATATATATATATATATATATAATTAGCACAGTAGTGTTCAATCACATTGGGCCTCCAAACTTGAAATTATACCTCAAATTACATTAATTTAGCAGTTACCTTGTTAAGTGGTTGGAAAGACTAATGTCTTGCATATGAAATACAAACTAGCACTAGATCATTGCCAGATGGTTTGTCGTTTTTTTGTTTTTTTTTTCCACACATACATTTAAAAAATTCAAACACTTGTAATCAGGTTGGTCACATATTTTTTTTCCCCCTGGAGGTAGGTGATATATTATATTTTAGACAAACGGAAGTCCTTGGTCATGTTCAACCATGATTACATTTCTCTGTTTTTGTTCTTGAAATAAGAGACGGCCCTTGATACTCAGGATTTAGATGTACGCCTCGTCATTGGCTGGGGTCGGGTTTTCGGGTTGCTGTTCGGGCCCGTTCTCTTGGCTTTTCACCGCTGACGTAGGCTGGGTCATTATCCGGAGACGCTGGAAAATGAAAGGGATTGCAAATAAAATGTCAAAATCAGGTACCGTTTCAGAAGTCACAAAGCTCCCTCGCCGCCCGGTTTGCTGCGCACGCTCAAAGGTATTCTTTCAAACCCTCAAATCAAGGCTCTGATTGATTCCATTAGGTAATCAGTGGCGGAATTGAAGTTGGCTCCTGACTTTACACCCTCCCTTTGGGGTGAGAGTTGCTGATTTCGAGTGTGTCGCTTTTTACGTGAAGCAGCCACGGACCTGTATTTACTCCAGACCTGCGCGCCTTGTTGATAATTGCTAGTTTCCTAGGCCTATTTCCAGAAGCTGCTTGGCATACAGACCCGTGCGGAGAGCCGCTGCTTTTTTTAGATCCTTCATCTTACATGTCTAATTTGCTCAATCAAGCCTACATTCACTGAGTGCAACGCAAATTGTACAAGATCGTGCTGTTGCAGATTGTAGAAGAAAGACGACAGCTCATCCTTCCTTCTGTCACCGTCTATTAACGTATGTACTGTCTACAGCAATCATTTGCCGACAGCCTTTCTAGACAAACTGTCCCAAAGGTGTGCAATCAGAAAAGAAGTTCCTTACCTCTTTATACGAGCCTTTTAATGTCAGGAACATGTAGCCCATGTAACCAGGGATAAGCACCATGGACGACAAGGCCATGCACCAGCCTACACCCTGACCCCACTTTGGGAACACGTAATTATTCATGGTAAGAGGAACCATCTGAATGGCACTGAAGAGGAACACACCCTAAAAAAGACCCACAAAAGAGGCGATTTGCAGCAGAACAAACACCCCATCCTCAAAAACGTGTGAAGAAAAATAAAAAAGAAATACTTACAGCTACAATCAAAGGCGTAAACACAACCCAGCAAAGTTTCCACCAAATGCAAGGCTTGTATCCGATCATTTCTTCAATGTTGCCATAGAACTTATTGACGCCTTGGAGATGAACAAATCAAGATGGTCAAACACTGTGGAAAAGCGTGCAATGGCGCATAGCCACTTCACTTAGGATTACCGCTGTGCAGACGTTTGGGACGTCGGCCCTCTAGATACATGCAAATAACAAATTCTACAGCCATTTGCATAATCGAGCCCTCTATGCACAACAATTAAGATTTTACAAATTCATATGCATTCAAATGAGCGGACTGCGGAGAGAGACTGGCAGAAAGATTAGCATGAATTAAAGGCATAATGAGATGTGCTGAAGCCCAATACTAATATCAGGGAGGCCAACGACCTGTCCTCTAAATTAATTATAAATGAGATCATTGGAACATGACCATTTAATAAAATTATAGATATATAGATATAAATAATACATGTACATACTTTTTATATATATATTTTTAGCCCCATCTTTATCATATAAAGTGATCACACCAGAGACAAGATAGGTTTAAAAGAAACAGACCATGTCCATATTAATGAAACTAAAATTTGACTTTAATAATAATTTTACTATAATAACTAGTAAAAACAGATGGTTACCATAGAACCAGGATATGGAGATGCACTCAAAGAAGACCAGAAACAGCAGACACATTCCACTGGCAGAGTAGTAATCAAACAATTTGAACACATAGAGCCCACCCTGTAATTAAAAATGTAAAAGAATTCTGAGATTAGTTTATACAGTATGAAATATAAAATGTTTTATCATGTGTATATAATATCAATGTACATATTAAATCTGAGAAAACAGGTGTTAAAAGTTTCAAATAGGTCAAGGGTTTATAGCAACCCATACAAAATCTTAGTTAAAAATAAACCAACATGAATTCATTCATTTGGACAGCCGTCCTGCATGACGATGTTCAGTGTAGTTCAGTTGCCCAGGGGCGTGTGATGGAGGAGATTAGCTGATGCAATTGAAGTGGATACAATGTGTGGCCAAAAGTGACATAATCCAAGATGACCAATCAGTGCAATCTGTGCCTAATGAAAGATGCTGTGTAGTCCTCAAACATGTGGGCATCACGATGACCATGCAACAGCAAAAAATAGTAGTGCAGTATGTGGGGAAAAAAAGCTGTTAAAGGTTCTAAACTGAAACCTGGTCAATCCTTTTTGGGACTCTCCTCCACTCAAAAAACCCTGCGAAAAGCAATCCAACAACATTTGAGTTGGCTGAGCAATGATGAGATCCTCAAAGTCATCCGTCCATTCATCCCAGTCATTACATTTTGGCCTAAAGTGTGCTACAAATCTTAATTTTATTTCATCATGCAAACTAACTTCACATACAGAACCATTATTCAACTGTAAACGGGGCCCATATGGAAGTTTTCATATCACGGTTCATTTTGTCCCTAATTTTAGGCCAATGCTTGGATTTTGCTTGGTTTTACATGTTTGGATGATTTCAGTAAATCAGACATGATTTCAGCTCTTATTTTTGCTTGTGGTTTCAGCGTTGGAGACAAAAAAAAAATCAGAAAGCCAGTAAGCTATTTGAACGCCTCAAACAAAGACATTAACCAGATTTTCTACCCCCCTAGCAAGTCTTTGATTTGCTTTGGAGCAGGATTGTGCTCGCTGATAATAAGTTATGAAGACGTGACAGTCGGTTCCAGATAATGCCTTACATCACTGAATATGATGCTGATTCCATCATGTGGCCTTGCAGGGGGGTTGCAGTCTTTAACTTTCACTCTATACAATGTGAAAAAACGTGCATTTCTACTAATTCCACCAACATGTATTTGGGACTGGGATACACCCTTCAGAATTCTGTTGCCTAAAACGGTATCTGCACTCTGACAGATGGTGATTAGTACTTTTCTTGCTTTCTCTGGCTCTTATCTCTTATTCATTGGACTGAGCTTCAAATATGTTACTAGACTCACCAAATTTAGTCACAATGAAACCCACTGTGTTTGCATTCCACAAAATGATGAGTTACAAAATTATAAATCCAAAAGAACACACACAGATTTTCCCAAAAAAACATAAAATGTGACTTTTACTTCCAACTTTATCTACCAATCCAAAGGCAAATAATATTTAAACATCCAAAATGGCACAGACCTTTTACAGTAACATGCTTTTATGTAACACTTTGAGGTTACTAAGCTCCTGAACTGATAACACTACAAAGCCATTAGCTTTCTGAGTGAAAATACTTTGCTTGAGGTGTTTGTGTCCTCACAGGCTCTTAGAGAACTGTGATCCTGCTTAATGCAGCTTCAAGGGCTTTCAGTCTGCCTGTTCGAGGTACTTTTTGCACCGACTAGCGATGGCTGTTGACGTATATTGTTATAATCATCTCCTTTTGCACAGGGCTGGATCTGTAGGAGAAGAGCCAAAGCGCTGTTCAGACAATCCGAGACCACGCAAAGCACTTACCTGCGTGATGTTTGACAAGCCGATCACATACGACACCAGGCAGACGACAGCAATGAAAATCTCTCGCCGCCCTCGCAGCAAGCGGGGAAACTCATCCACCAAAGCTGTGATAAAACCCTCGACTGTGCAGAACTGTAGAGACAAATGTGTTCATTTACTTTTAAGGTCGACTGTGAGAATATGATTAGCTGTTTGTTAAATTTATTTGTCCATATTCGACAATGGGTACCGGTGCAGGGGGTGGAATACTGCCAGACTCAAATCCATGACCTCTTGGGTTAAGGACTACCATTAGCATGCCACCAGTTAACCTTTTCATGCATTAATTATGAGCCAGTAAGTTAAACCTATAAATGTTTGTCCACTGAAGCGGACATAAAATGGTTATGGACCTAAACGGTTGCTCACAGCGTATTAATGAGGAATTTAATATTATCCTGAGAAACTGTTTTCCCAAATGGGCTGTCAACGTGTGGTTCAGTTTACTGACTTTACCTGACTGTCAATTCCAAGCATAAGCAGCATGGAAAAGAAGAGTATAGCCCAAAGTGGTGATATGGGCAGTTGAGTTACAGCCTCTGGGTACGCTAAGAAAGCCAGTCCTGGACCTGAAAGGGGTAAAAACCAAAGAATTGCAGCATTTTGTTGTTTTAGTAACTGAAAAACATTTATGTAGTTATATAAGGTGTTTGTTAATTGGTTTTATAGTGGAACAGAATGTCTGATTCTGTTCCCCTCACAACTGCGGGAAAGTATTGATATTAAACTGATATTAATCGCAATTACCTGATGCAGCTACGTCAGCAATTGGCCTCTTTGTAACGTGAGCCATGAAACCCACAATCGAGAAAATGACAAAGCCAGCGAACATGCTGGTGAAGGAGTTGATGCAGCAGACGATGACAGAATCCCTGTTGAGTTGGACAATAGGTTATAATAGTCAGCTGTTTTATCGATCTCTTATCCATGCATTCATGAAGACTCGCTCAGTGGCATCTTAAAGTGTATACTGTATATTCTGGGTGATAAAAAGGCATTTGCCAGATGAAGACTGAATCTTCAGCACTTATGCATTGTGTCACACAAGGTCTTTTTTTTTCCTGCTGAGGAAATGACTCCTTTTTAAAGCATGCAATTACTCCATACTTGTAAACATTGTTGTTAAAAGGGTTGTAGCTCCCAAGTGCAATCAGAGAGCCGAGGCCCAATCCATACGAGAAGAAGATCTGAGTGGCGGCGTCGAGCCACACCTGAGAAAATGGACGAGAGAAAAGAGAGGAAAAGTGAGGTGCAAAACGGCAAGGCTTTCGATATGATTGTGCAATTTCACAGCCACCGTGACGTGACGCACCTCGGATTCTTTCAGCTTTTCGAAGTCAGGCGTAATGTAGAACAAAATGCCCTCCTTAGCTCCGGGAAGCGAGACCCCGCGGAAGAACAGAATCAGTAGCATGAAGTATGGATATGTTGCTGAGAAATATACCACCTGGAAAACAGATATTCAATATATTAGTGAAGGTCAGAGAGGTCAGAGTTGTAGCATGAGTCTATTCTTCAAAATTACTGAGAGAATTTAACATATCTCGGTCCTGTCTTATCTTAATCACAAGAAACAAGTGATTGCTGCAATAAAAGACCTTACCTTTCCCGTCCAACCCACCCCCTTCCATATACAAAAGTAGACCAGCACCCAAGCAATGGCTAGGGTTATTGCTAATGGCAGTCTGATTTCCCCTGGTTTTTCCAAACCATCGGTGAGCTGGTGCATGTTACGCCTGAGGGCCACGAGAAAAACAAATGTTACTGATTGATGCGGCGTACATTTGACTGACAACAAAAACCTCTTTTTGTTAGAAACATTCCTACTTAAACAAAATACAGCCTTCATTGTTGATGCCTGTCATGGCAACTACAAGAGCTGTCTGGGGGCCAAAATGCAAACAATTGTTGCATTTTTGTGCAAATAACACTGATCCTTTCACAAAGCTGGGGACAAAAAAAGACAGCGTTTTTTGCATGCAAACCAGAGCTCCGAATTCCAGACCGTTCCACTAAAGAGATGCACTTACTCCCAAAACTCCACGACGGCACTGGTCATGTTAGCCATGTTGGCTATGCTGTAGTTGGAAAAGCATTTGTCCGTATTCCAAGAATTGTCACAGGATTTCCAGGGAAGTTCCTAAAAAAAGGACAACGTGTCTCAAGGACGAGTCATTTTAAGTGTTTACTAAAAAGGTGGCTCAGCTGTGAAAATGAGAGCTAATGGGGACTTTCAGCCTCAGCTACAAGTCAATTTTATACTTAATGTTCCCATTATCTCTCATTCATTTTAGCCACATTAGTGTCTTTCTGCTCGCCCTTTTGTGCATTGTGTCCACTTGAGTGGACACCTATTTAAATTCAAATATCTTCTATTTAACAATAGGTGCCAAAGTGATTTTTTTTGTGTTTTTCTAAATAAAAAGGCATGGCACACACAGGACATTTTGTTCTGCAACACTGTATTTTGCAAAATTTCTTCAGAATGTTGTACTTACTGTCGTGAAGGAGTTATATAGATAGTAAATGGCCCAAGCAATGATGACAATGTAGTATATGTTAAGCCAAAATGAGAGAACAGCTGCTGCCAGGCCAACACCTAGGAATAAAAATAAAGGGAATGATTCTGTAGTATAATTAGAAAAATGGGGAAAATAGATTGCTCCTTTGCAAATTATTTTTAATGGGCCACTGTTTGAATCCCTTTCCAAAACAAAAAAATCTTTCATGCCGGAAAAAAACGTATTGTATTGTTCGTCCCTTTGTGTCGAGTTGAATGACATGAATCTTTTGCGTGATTTACCTTTGAACATAGGGGCCAGTTTCCACACTCCAAGTCCGCCAATCGAGGTGTACTGACCGAGCGCAGTTTCCAGCAGAAACAACGGTACTCCCGCAAATATGAGCGTCAAAAAGTAAGGAATCAAGAAGGCCCCTAAACAGAAAAAAAAAATATCTTGTCAGCATAAAACATTTCCATTATTGCACAACAATTTTGTTCAAATAATCCACAGCTGCCATATGCACGGACGCAGTGCGCTTCGGGTGCTGCTGGTGCACGTTTGCGTAACGACGACAAATTCTAATTTACTCAACACCGGTGCAGATTTTATTCGCGGGACTTTATTTTTTTTTTTTCGGGTGTGCCATTCCTTTGTGTTTTTTTGTAAGCAAAAATATCTTGTTTACCTCCACCGTTCTTTCCACATAGATAAGGGAATCTCCACACATTGCCAAGTCCGATTGCGTAGCCAACGCACGACAAAAGAAAGTCAAATTTCCCACGCCACGTCTCCCGGTCCGGAATATCGTTTTTCTTCTGGACTTTCACCACCAGCGTTTTGGGCTTGTCGTTGGCGGTCGGCGCTTCGTTCACCTCCGTCAAAACGTGTCCGTCCGTCGCTTTTGTGCCGTTCGTCGCCATGTCTCGGGCCTGTAGCGGGGTCCTGTCGGGCGCTCGTTGGGGTTCAGCAGCGGTCCACGCGGACAGCAGCCTCGGGAGCGCGCGCCGGGGTGGAAAACGCGCGTCGGGTCACCACGCTTCCTCGGTGGAAACCTGGAAGAAAATCGGTAAATGAAATGAGTTTAATTCATTTGAATTCAGGTATTATATTTATTAACTACGAAGATGAGATTCTTGAATGCAACGACATACAGGAAAGGGCGACAATGGAGTTTCGGAGACGTCGGAGCGCGCGACGCGCATCCCGTTTTTAAGCGACACCAAGTGTCCTTTTCATCATGCGCACGCATTTTTCGTCTGGAATTCTGTTCCATTTATTTAATACTGATATTTTGGAGTCGTGGTGATGTTTAATATCCAAATATAGAAAAACAAAGAAGTCAAGAATATTGCGCCAGATGTGCGCCCATAAAATATAACAGTTAATTACATTTTTAATCGATTATGTAGGTAAATATGTGCTATTTTAAAAACGCTATTCCACTATTCAATTTTTACTCGGGGACAAAAACGATTGCGTCGTTTAATGGGACTTTTTACGCAACAGCCGGAGCCGTTTCCGTGCGTAACGCGTAACGCGTAAACTTTCCCCTAGATATTTAAACATTTATCATTTAAAAGGTGCCTATTTAAATATATATTTGTTTAAGTGGGCTCATTTACATGTTTAAATAGATAAAACTGCATGCATTTTGCTTTATTTTGTGCTTTTTTATTGGGTTGCAAGTCTACAACGCGTCGAGTTCCTGAGAACGCGAGACTCGGTGGCATTGAATTCTGCATTTAAGATGAGAAAAAAAGCTTCTACACTTACAATTCAGTTCTCCGGTGATATGGACGGTCTTCTCCGAAGTCGCAGTGGTTGCAATTTCAGACCAAACCGAGGCTAAAATGTTTCCATACAGACCGAACGGAGCCGGGTGTTAATCCGGGAGGAAGCGTTGATGATGTCCAAACGAGTGGTGACGGAGGAACGGGGGGAAACGAGCGAAGAAAGGAGCGGGTTCGACGTGCACCACCACCTAACATCAGCGCATAGAGGTTCTGTGAAGCGCGAATCCCCCCCTCGACTCTCATCTACATAGCGTCAATGTCGTGTGAATGTCGACCCTCCCCGCGCAAAACATCTCCAGCGCAAGGATGCGCAAGCCGCACTGCTGCGCCTTCTCCTCATGCGCCTTTTATACGCTTTGTGTTGTTTCACTCACGTTTGTGTGTGTGTATGTGTGTGTATGTATGTATGTGTGCGTTGTCATAGATTGAGAGTGGCCATTCACTGCTGTCAAGTTGTGTGACCTTCCTTTATGAGGAATACATTAACACGCTTAAAAGGCAACAGTTTGGTTCAATAACAAGCACGTCGCTTTGGTCTTGACACGTTTTGGGGTTTTCAGTGGGTAAAAGAAAAGGCTCTTTAGAAAACACACACACATACACACACACACACACACAGACACACACGTGCATATCTACATATACACAAGTACAAGTACACACACATACGGACCCACACAAGCATATGCAGTCACAGAGGCCCATGCACACTAACACACAAACACACACTCAGCTTTTGACACACCGACTGACTTGCATGCACACAGGCACATGCACATGCACACAAAAACACACACAAGTGTGTAGACTGTAGACACATTTAAACTGACACACTGATCGACTCCGAAGCGCACACTCATGCACAGACACATGTGCAAACAGACACCATGTAAATTTACATCACAAAGAAACACACACACACAGACGCACATGCAAACGGACATATAGACAGATATGCATGTCCACAAACAGACAGATGCACAATGAAACACACAAACATGTTTAGACCGAAGACACAAATAGATACACAAATAGACGTAGATGCACACACATGCATGGACAGATAGATAGCAATGACACATGGCATGCCCTCAGACACACACCCACATACACATAGTCATGCATGGACACACATGCAAACAGACACCCGGTAGACTTGCACGACCACAGACACACACAAACACTCACATCCGTAGACACACACATGCAAAAAGACACACAGATAGACGACCGGATGCATGTAGATGACAGATATATGCGCAATGAAACACACATGCAGACATGTGTAGACTCACACATGCAAACCAGTCACATAGATAGACTAACATGCAAACAGACACACAGATTAAGACTACCATGCACACATGCACACACACATTTGCTGAAACTAGCTGGTCAGAGCATGGTCTTCTTTTTACATCAACCTCTACTCTTCATTTTCCTGCCGTATTTACGCATAGGATTCATAATAAAGCTGTCTATGCTACGCTCAGCACTGGCAATTTTGCCAATCCAGACACTGAAGCTCAGCTTCCCCAATCACTTTTCGCCAAACAAGCAAAACCGACCATAACGGTTGTCGCTAAAAACAACACGTCATCAAGCATGTGGTACCGAGAAGAAAAAAAAACAGAGTGCAAACTCATTTACTCCAGTTCAACCAACAATTTCCAAAATGGCAGATCCAGAAGACGATGCCAATCACGCCGTGGGTCCTGGAAAGCAGCGATAAGGGAGTCAGTCAATAAGTGGGGTCTGGGGGTGAGAGATAAATTGAAAACTGTGTTTATAATCTTCTTAGCTGGCTGTCTCCCGAAATAAAATACCCTTGTGGTGGGATCCAAAAGAATACTCGCTTTGCAATCTTTAACTCCCTTATTGCAATAAATGTGTTGTTTCTGGTCAGAAGTTCCGAGATTAATGGTTAATGTGTCTGTAGTGAAAGTGACGAAAGATGAGCAGCGGTCAGTCGCATAAGATTAGTAATTATGCAAATTGTGTTACAACCTCTCATTGCACAGCACTGGCAGTTGCAGTGTTAAGCCTAAAAATGCCTCTAGTTAAGCATAAACAGGGGGATGTGTTGGAGGAGGGTTCAGTATTCGCAAAATCTGAGACGTCACTTCATACTCTGTTGATTACAGCCTGTTTCTGGCATGAATCTACTGTATATATTCTGGACAAATTAATTAGCTGTGATGTGCATAATTTCTGGCACTGGGCACTGCTGTTAGCTAAACTAACACTAATTTTGTACCAGTAACTTAAACCTTCAGTGTATGTATAGCTATGTGTGATAACTGTAAATGCATATTAAATATTCGTTCACCCTAACAGGTTCAATGACATGCAAAGTTCAAAGGCCAGCTTCAAGTAGCATCATTTTTGGTTTGTAAAATGTGTTATAAGGAGAAAATAATTCAATAAAATTGTTCAAATTAAGAACACAGGCAGCTAGATGCAGTGCTGAAATACACATTTTTGGTTAGAATTTAGAAAAGAACAATTCTAAAATTTCATCTCACATGATTCCACTAAATACATGTCAAATAATTAATATTTACTATATAAATAATCACATGTTTGGAAGGAAGCTGAAAATGCAGGATCCATAGATTCAGCATTCCACATTTTGCAACTCCTCATCAACATCGTAATAATCCATTAGTTAAATCACTTGTGAAAATGCAAGGAAAGCACTAAACTGCACTTAGCTGGTGCCTTCTAGGGAGGCATAACACCCTGGTTAAGCTTACAGGCAGAGCGCTGGCATGCTTACAAAACATGACAGTGGGGCTGAGAACAATACTAGCAGGCTCCAGAGAATCACGCTCCGGCTCTCCTAATGCCGTCAAACGGAGTAGCAAGAGACGATGCCAGATGGTTAGCCAATGAGGGGTGAACCGACCTACTGATGATACAAAATGAAATTTAGCATTTCGAACCCCATCTGGTTTATTTGCCCTCCAGGGAGGAGGAGTTCAGCCGTGCCCACACGCTTGTGGACCTGCAGCGAGCATTCAGGTGCCTGGCAAATTGTTGGTGGCACACTTGATTACTCGACTGTGCAGTGTGGATCGTAATCGCATCGAACAACGTTTTTTTATCCCTTTTCTAAGCTCAATCGATGAGGATTTTTGACTAATTCCTAATATAACAAATTAGAGCCTCACTCTTTTTGTAAGACTGCTATCATGGGGGTGGGAATGTTTTTTTCTGACTCTAGGTTAGACGCTGAAAGTTCTGTGTGGGCTACAAAAATGAGGCTTGTCCTCATGAAACAGCACTCTCTAGGTGAGCTCGGGTCTGCTTTTAAGAATGTGCTCCCACGCGACAGTCCACAATCTCCCCCAAGACTTGACCCATTTCATGTCGTAATGCTCTTCACACTCGAGAAGGCCCAACAAAACTCTCTGACATGTCAGAAAATAATCAGCATGTCTCAGGCACGTCAGGAGCTAGGAGCAGCTGTCCTTAGAGTGCTGCTCACAGCAGGAGGCTGCAGACTTGACAAATATCTAAGAATTTCACTACAGGCATAGAACGAAATCTGAAATGGGGAAAGTGGGCTAATGTCAGCACAAGAAAGTCAGTTAAATGGCTTTACTGATTCAATCAAATCTACAGCATTTTGGATCTCCAACAAAATTAAAGTGTTGTCTGTCATTACAAATTTAGTGTAAAAAAAAACGATTTCTAAAATACTTAATTTTTTAATTTTTTTTAAATCTTCAATACCAGAGAGTGCATGTCTGCTGCAACAGTAGAGGCATCAAAACCAGCACATACATTACACAGACTGACATGATGGAAATGAACTGTTTGTCATTCTAGTAGTATCACTGATGCAGGGCCGGATTAACATAGTGTTAACACACCTCAAGGCCCCCCCGCCCCACCCCGATAGCCAAGGCCACGAGATTTTTGAGCTGTGGACGAGCTCATTCCAATTGGGGGAGGGGTATGAAAATGTGATTTTAAAAAATGTTTCTTTGTGTGTTCTCTCTTTACAAAATTATATTTTAAATGATTAATGTATGATCTGTATGCATCATTTCCAGTAAATAATATAAAAATTATGTTAAGATATTTAAAGGTCTACCCCATTGGCTGATGCCCCTGGGCTCTTGCCCAGTCAAGTCTATGGATAATCCGGCCTTGGACTGATGTATATTGAAACATACCGTGATGATAAAGCACACTATTGTGACAACTATAATGTCAGTGTCAGAATGTGAGAATGAGGATCACCCAACAATCCAATAACAACAGGTCAAGGGATTTACCAGTGGCTAATAGTGTAGATGTTGTCTGATAGACTTTGCGGGACCAGAGATCACTTTCCATGTTTATTTCAATGTCTGAATGTTTTTCACACAACCACAGGGAAAAATACTGATTCATGTTTATCTTTGAATCATTTAATTACAGAAATGAAAAAGATTAACTTGACGTCTTATGTGTTTACTAGTGTGATTTGAGTGTATATTTGTGATTTTACAAATCTAGGGTTTTTGGCCCAGTTTCCCAGGCGGACGTAACAGTGTTTGCGTGGGCTTTCTCCGGGTGCTCCGGTTTCCTCTCACAGTCCAAAAGCATGCAATATACGTTAAATGGTGACTCTAAATTGGCCCCATAAGAGGTGTGAATAGGTGTGTGATTGTGTGAGTGTGTTTTGCTGAGCTACATTAAAGGCCAGTCAATTAAAACAAATACAAAAGCAATAAAAATCATAATTCCACTTTCAAGTTGTGCTTCCGGCTTCCTATATAGTAGCACCTAGTTTTAACTTCCAAGTGGATTGAAAGTAAGTGACTATTTGTCATTGTGAATACACCACAGCACAGCACACAGTGCACCACCATGAAATATGACCTTTGCATTTAACCCATCCATGAAGTGGCAATGGGCAGCTAACAAGTGCTCGGGGAGCAGTGCTTGTGGACGGCACCCTGCTCTTGAACATCTCAGTGGCAACTTTAATGGCCCTGGATTCGAACCTGCGATCTACTGATCAATGGGGCGAACACCCTACCGTTACGCCTCCAACATAGTGTTCAGGATGATTTACTCAAAAGTACTGCTGTGGCCGATGTGTGTGCAAAACCATGTGGATTTTTCATATATTCGGATTCGTAATGGAATTCAATAAAACACCAAAAAATTCTTGCCTCATACACACACACACACATCAACCCTTAGGAGGCATGCGTTTTATCATCATTATGCTGCTCTTCCATGTGACCGCCCTTGCTGGCCTTAGGTTTGCGTGTCATGTCCAGCCAACCCTCTTTTATAAGATGCTTCATTTGGCAAGCTACATATCTGTTAACAAATCATCTAATCTCATCTCTTTTAGTATTCTCCATTCTTTATCTAGGTCCAGTATAAACACTGTAACTGTAACAACAGTATAAACAACAATCCAGTGACGTACATTACTTTATACATGATATTATACATGTACAGCTGCACATATACTGTATACTACTATAAATAACTCAAATATGCTGCAAATGGTGCACAATGTTGAGATTTATGTAGGATAAAATAGGAGAGGATAGGACTCAGCAGAGAACCCTATGAGACTAAACAGGGGTGTGTTTCCCAAAATCATAGTTGTTAACATAGTGTACATTAGCAACTAACAGTGTAAATTAGCAACTAACATGGTGTACATTAGTAATTAACAGTGTAAATTAGCAACTAACATAGTGTACATTAGTAACTAACAGTGTAAATTAGCAACTAACATAATGTACATTAGCAACTAACATGGTGTACATTAGAAACTAACATAATGTACATTAACAACTACCATAGTGTACATTAGCAACTAACATGGTGTACATTAGTAACTAACAGTGTACATTAGCAACTAACATAGTGTACATTAGCAACTAACATAGTGTACATTAGCAACTAACATAGTGTACATTAGCAACTAACATGGTGTAAATTAGCAACTAACATAGTGTACATTAGCAACTAACATGGTGTAAATTAGCAACTAACATAGTGTACATTAGCAACTAACATGGTGTAAATTAGCAACTAACATAGTGTACATTAGCAACTAACATGGTGTAAATTAGCAACTAACATAGTGTACATTAGCAACTAACATGGTGTAAATTAGCAACTAACATAGTGTACATTAGCAACTAACATGGTGTAAATTAGCAACTAACATAGTGTACATTAGCAACTAACATGGTGTAAATTAGCAACTAACATAGTGTACATTAGCAACTAACATGGTGTAAATTAGCAACTAACATAGTGTTGCTGACGCAGTTAGCATTACATTAGCAACTATGCTTTTGGGAAACGCATCCCAGATGAGGAGGTGTTTTCTAGTCTGACTACATGCTATTGATCTGAGAGGAAGTTCAGGACGTAGCTCTAAAGACAGCTGTCCAAATACAGGGATCATACTGTTTATAATGTGGTGAAGTTTACAAACCATGAAATTATTCAAATAACTCACTCAGTAAGCTAGCAATAATAGAATAATTTGTTGCTGAAGAACAGTTTGCTTCTCTTTAAAACAACTTTTAAAAAGTAATGTAAGTATATGTATTGTTAGTCATTCTAAAGTAACTGCTCTAGCCACATTACTGTTCATAATATCTCCCCGTTTGCTCCTGCACTGACAGTTGTCCAATCTAATTAGCATAGATGGAATTGTCATTGTTTTCTCATTTAGATGAATTAGCGACCAGTAATTAAAAGACCATTGTACCTCATAGCCAAAGGATAGAGTGTGGAGATAAAGACAACAGCTTGCAGCTTTGAGATTGCGGGCTTCTTTTCTCCGAGTCCACTGCTCTGCAAGCACTTTTAATGTAAGGCTGAGAAAAAATGCTGGGATTACATAATACCTGCAATATTGTATTTTTCCTGAATCAAAGAGACTCTCACTTTTATAGACAGACTTTGTCGGCAGAATGTCCATTTTTACATTGTCATCCTAAAAGATTACAGTAGCCACAGTCTCAAAATATGAATTACGAATATTGAACCAAGCTTACATTGTGAATTTCAGGGAGGAATAGTAAATTGGAGTAAACTCACAGCTAGGATTGGGTACCTTTCACATCTGAACCGATATCGGTACCGATACTCAACGGTACTTCATGTTGATACTTTGCTATGAATCTGTAATACTTGGTTTGTATCAACATAAAAAATACAGTAATAATTGATAAGTCCCAAACTAATTTCAAACTTTTCTTCTGTTGCAATTACAATATAGATTTATTGTGTTTTTTTAAATAAAAAGATCCCAGAACAGTAACCCCAAGATCCCAGATCCCAAGAAACAGATAGACAACTAATAACCTAAAGATGCAGTGGAACTTTTGTCAACGGCGTAGATTTGACGTTCTCGATGTCGATGCTGGCTGTAGGGGTGATTGTAGCTTCAGTGCAGGTGCTGTAGTTGCGGCTGTAGCTTTAAGGGCCTGTGTCCACCAAATGCGGGGTTTTTTTGCGCTGAGAGCGGTGAAAACCTCACTTCCAAGGGCTTTCTCGACACTTGTTGTTGCTAAGTAACGAAAAGCGACATCAGACACTTCCGCGTTTGTTCCTGTTTCATGTAAACATTGTAAAAGTGCTCCTTTCAGATCAGTAGTTTAGCATGAAGGTGCGTAGCGCTCTGAACGCTAAAGCTCATAGGATTTGTATTAAAAATAGGCGCTGCCAGCGCAAAAAAACCCTAACCGTGGCGCTCCAGTTATCAAACACCATATGTTTAATGAGGTGTTTCCACATATTCCACATATTGTTAGCCGCAGTTTTGCATTTTGCGTGGCAAATGTTGCATATTGTGCTGTCTGCATTGATTTTAGCAAAGTGCAGTCACACAGTCGAACGCTTTCTCCACGCATGCACTTTCTTTCACCGGCAATTATTGTCACTGTAAAACATTTCTATTTCTATCCTATTACTGCTGTAAAAGGAAATTGTAAACTGTTGATTAATTTAAACCTTTCAAGCAGTTCCGTATGTCTCGCTTAGCTTGTGCGCGTCGCTGCTGATGAGCACGTGAATATACCGAAAGTTGGCACCGTTTGATTTGACGTGAACCAATACCCAGCATCCAGTAGTACCGAACATCATTCAGTAGGTAGCTTTAAAAGCACCGACCTCGGTACCCAACTCTATTCACAGCTAATGTTTGAGTTCCTCATTGTAAGGTGCAAAGTTAATCGAGCGTCACCTCCTCTCTATATTGCCTAAATATTGACACAGTCTATACTAGAGCTTCGTCTACACATCAGTGGTTTGCTCATATATTTGGATTACCGAAGGCAATCATATTCATTAATCACAATCATGGTTCATGTTACAGAATTATCTGTCGCTGAAAACCCAGGGGGAATTTGTGAAGCTTATCCAGATAAAATCAGCCCAAAGTCAAGACTTTCCAATAGAAAAAGAGGTCAGGTATGTTTACTTTTAGACAAACTTGGCATAGGACAAACTTGTCAAATCATTTACACATCGAAACTTTGTATCATATGGTAAAGTTTCAGAAATGTCTTAATAATTTCATAATTGATTTTTTGCTTGAAGATTTAATTCATTACAAAACTAGAAATGTGACTAAACAATTAGAATGTATTGTCTCACTGGAAAGATACAGCATTGTCACAAAGGAAAGATTAGATCATATCTCGCCATGTTACTGTGTTCATTTTAATAGAAAAAGATAAAGATCTTCCGGGCAGTAAATAGCCCACGTTCCTCATAATCGGTTCCTTTCCACTTTCCCAGTATACGCACCATCTAAACATGTCCGGAATACAAAAGAAGTTCTCCAACAGTTTCCTATGCAGAACGTGAACCAAACCGTAGACAGGAATGCTGCAGGGAGGCACAATGGAAATTGTTCCATGCCAATGGAATCGCTGCGTGTTGCTCATTTATTCCTGTGGTTTTCACCAAGCAAGCTGTCAAACATGGCTATGAGAATATGACACAGCAAGTTCATGGAAGCTGGACAAAATCGTCCCTTTCTTCCATTGAGCTGGACAAACCAGGGCTGAGATGTCACACCGATTTATGTGTGACACTTTGGGCCTCAGAATGTGGCGACTCTTCATTGGTATGGCAGTCAGGTAGGCTGCACGAAGCCCTCTAGAAGGGGCACAGTGCCGGGTTTCCGTTTTCACTGAAAGGCTAAAGACTGACCGGCGTGGCTGTTGCCGGGCGATTGACAAAAGTACTCACGGGCCACTTCAACGGAGGGGAAAACGAGAATGCAAAGAGCAGGAGAAAAACAAACAGGTGGCCATTTTTCAGGAAGCAACAATAGAAGGAATGTAAAAGCAATGGCAAACATGAGACGGGACACGGTGTGTTCTCCAAATGTCATAACCCTGAAACCTATTGTTATTTCTGTTTAAAGTCAATTATTTCACATTTTACTGTCTCAATACAAAGTGTAATATTAGAGCATTAATGATATGACATATGCATAAGCCCAATTACAATATGGAACAGAAATGTGTGATTCGTACATTTCCAATATTTCATGTTTTTAAAATATTTTTAAAATTGTAAAAATACTTTAATTTATATCGTGAGCATGCAAACATTCCATAAAAGCTGCAAGAGGTTTGTATTTACCTGTAAAACATTTTTTCATAATATGTTTGGAACATGTGGTAATTTATCAGAAGTAGCATAAGATTGCAAGGAGTTTTACCATTAATGTTTAAAATAAATCTTTAAATGTCTGCTAAATGGCATAAAAATGAATCTTACTAAATTGTTGAAAAGAGACCAGTATTAAATTCCCACAGATAAGGCTACAGGCTGTGTTCGTTCAACAACAACATTCCTGGTATGTTCTGGTCGGATGAGTCCATCTTTCTGCTTGTCTTTTGAGAATATGGTCATTGTGTTGTTCTGGCCCAAAAGCAAAAAGAGCATTCCAGTTGTTACTGACACAGTTTTCAAAAAGCAGCATCTGTCATAGGAAGGGCTGTGCTAGCGCCTATGCCATTTAAAACCTTCACCATAAATGCAAGCACTTTTTCTGGTTTAATCCCATTCCCAGTATTAAAATCTTAAGTATCTGATGAGACCAATCCCATATTTTCTCCTTTATGAACTACCACACTTTAAACGATTTGTATAAACATACAGTACAAAGTGGAATTGTATTTCATGATTGAAACAAAATTGGACCACGGTTAAAATATTTGCATATATTTTGGGAACACTTTGCACATACTAATAATTGTAATTCTGTGAAACATTATTTGCAAATCCCATTATTTGCACATAATACTAATTGTTTTCTCTTTGCCCACTTGGCTGTTGTCATGATATTTGCACAACTATTGGACATTATTGTACACCTCCAGTTTATAATTCTCATATTTAATTGCCGCAGATCGTACGCACATAAAGATAATTTCAGAACCAAAATTGTAGTTGAATCATGGATGTAACTATGGATGTCTCTTTTTCGTACTTCTAGTTTAAAGTTGTTTAAAGTTTTGTATATTTTATAGCCTCTGTATATATACTGTATTTGCTATTCTATGTGACTTATTGTATCTATATATTTTACATAGTTTTTACTTATGTGCCTCATCCGTTCAAACTGTAGAAGCTAGATCCACGTCGTCTCGTCTCTCTATGTACATTGTTGAGATGACAGTAAAGTTTATTTTGACTTGAATTAACATGCTTAATGACATGCAGTTATGTACTGGCATCATTGTTCCACAACTGATGAAAAGTTAATATCTACTGACTGGTCTGGACAACTTTTAAACTATTTGGCTGTTTATCAAATAACACACCACAGCTCCCTGCAAACTCAGATGTCTTTCCCAACAAAATCTCCTGATTGGAACAAACTGAGAATTGGAGTAAAATCACTGGCGTATTGTAGTGTAAACCAGCCTTAAGCTAACGCCAGTTCCACACAGCATATAAGTGAGGAAATTGGAAGCATCATCACAGGGTAAAGCTGTCCAGACTTATTTTGTAATTATCAAGTTCAAATCCATCTGGACAACTGCACAAATGATGCAACTAAATAACAATGTAGGATCTGTTTGCCATTGAGAATGTTTGACCCACAAAGAATCACAAAATACAACAATGATAACACTGGATTGTTAAACAGCTGAGGTTATTTCTGAATAGGTTTGCTTTACACTATCATTCCGCACCATCATGGCCAAAACAGAGAGACTCAGGAGGAGTTTCTATCCTCAGGCCATCTGTTTTCTGAACCAGGACATGCCTTTTCTCTAAACGCCTTATTGCCATTCCATACTGTCTCTCAATCATATTGTTTATGATCATTTATACTGTCTGCCATTTTTCTCTGTCCAATATTACATACTCTGTTTGCTACTTGCTATATTGTTCATTGCTGTGCAGTTGCACTTGGCACTTTAAACAGTCACTTTAAACAGTCACACTGCACCTGTCATCTTTGTATATAAGGAACAGTTATTTATTTATTTTTACCTTTCCCTTATCTCCTTTTCAAATTTGTCCCGTTATTTTATTTTATTTTAAATTTAATTTGAATTTTATTTTATATTTTAATTCTGTCTAAATTGCAGTCAGGAGCGGATCAGGATACATTTCACTGCATTTTGTACTTGTATAACTTGCATGTGACAAATAAAGAATCTTGAATCTCTTGAATCTTGTCCACAATGCATTCTTATAATAAAAAAGTAGAAGCTCTGCCGCCTCACAGCGAGAACGTCCTCAGTTCGAGCCCCGGGTCGGCGGTGGAGGCTTTCTGGGTAGAGTTTCCATGCTCTCCCCGTGTTCACGTGGGTTTTCTCCGGGGGCGCCGGCTTCCTCCCACACTCCAAAAGCATGCACTATAGGTTAATTGGCGACTCTTAATTGGCCCTCGTAAGGTGTGAATGTGAGTGTGTGTGCCCTGCGGTGTGTTGGCACCTACCCACGGTTGTTCCCCACCTCTGCTCCCATAAGTTCCCGGGATGGGCTCCGGTCCCCACTGCGACCCCAGTTGGGATTCAGAGGTTCAGATAATGAATGAATGAATGAATGAATGAATGTCATTCCAGTGTATAATACAAGAAATGACATTTTTATATTTCTTGGATGGCCTCGATGTAGACATATTTTAACTGGTGCTTCAGCACATTTAGTCAATTACACAGTTTTTCCAAGAATGCACAAAGAACTGAGGTATGAGAGATGAAAGAGCAGAAGAAATGACTTTGCTGATTATAATTAGCAGAGATACCGAGACAATTGAGGGTTGGATTGAACAAAAAGGAATCGACTACAAATCAGCACTACAAAAAGAACACCAACTGAATAATAACTGAATTATTACTTTCTGGAGGACTGAGTATTTAGTTCCATTTGCTTAGCTGTGCATGTTTATGCAATAATATGAATGGGGACTGTTGAAATATTTTACAAAATGTGAGATGATTCATTTTTCTTATATTCACATATGATTTGATGTATTAAGAATATACTGACGCAATGTAAATGTTGTTAATTGTTATTATATTCTGTACATATTGTGTAGAGTTCATTTTTATTACTTCATTTTGTAATCTGCAATACATTCTTGTTTATGATATTTTTCATTCATATAGTTCAAGCACTTTATAGACAGTCTTAAATCAGAACTCATAACTTCCATGCCATTCAGCTGGCAGAATCAGAACACATTTTATTTCGACATGGTAATAGAGGACTTTCTTAAACATAGTAAAAGTTTATATAGTCTATAGAGCAAAATGAGCGCAGTGGGTGCAATGAGCCTCACAATAACCCTAAAGATACAGCAACATTTTATCAAAAAAATCTTTCTTCCAACATGGAATGCATTTGGTTTGCATCTGGTTTCTTGTATAGTTGCAACAAAACTAATATGACATGCACACTGCGAATTTCAGAACACATAGTGTAACAATGAGAGAACAGGATATGAAAATATCTGAGAATATTGCATTAATAAGAGACGTGATGGCTTATCACATTGGCTTAGTTTTGTATCCCCATATTTTACCACATTAAAAAGCAGCTGAATTCTGAGAAATAAAATGTGGCAAAAGTGCTCAAAAACCAATCAAACAAAGTTCAATTAAATTCTAATAAACATTAGATATTGCAAATGATATGTCAGAAAACATAGGTAAAAATATATACATTTTAATTGGATTGAAAAATCTAAAAAATCTTCTTAGGTACTCTAAACTTCACAACTAAATGTCTTCATACCTCAAAGATGAAGATGCCTCACAAAAGACAAAATACACAATTTATTTTGTACTAAACATGATCCAAACCACAGTAAATGCTGTGTGTATCTTAATAGGACTCGTGTTGTATACATAAATCATTTTTCAACGCCATCAGTAGTCCCTTGTGTGAGCCAGAGCACAATCTATCAAGATGTATGTCAAGTAAACTAGCACTGCACTCCTTGTTTGACAGGTAATAACACTTGGAGTAAGGTACTTGATGTTGATTGTAATAGGTACAGCCAAAAAAAGGTCACACAAATGCCTCTAAAAATACCACTCAGTTTGATTTTAGTGCAAGAGACTCATTTGGATTTTTATGCTGATTTTGTATAGCATCAGCAGGTTATTAAGTGGGTGCGAGTTATTAATAAAACACCTGTGATAAAGTATTTCTGACATTTAGCTCCATACGATCACAATCGCACTCATCCAGTGAGATAAACTAAGCATTTAAAGTCAACCTTCCTCCAGTCTGTACGCTTCAGGAATGTAATCATGTATAGCAGGCCATTCACAAATGCAATTTTACAAGATTGCATTATAGAGTTCAACTGTGTGAACGGTCTGTTCATAATCAGGTGGGAATGTTCCAGATGAGATGTGCATGAGCACTGTTTCCAAATATCAATATGACATGGATTAATAATTACTTTTTTACAGATGAGAAAGCGCAGTTTTGATTGGTTGACAGCAAGCTCCCCTTGGGCAAGCCTTGCTGAGATTCTCTATTTGGAGTAATGGAAGTGGACAGAAATGGATTCACCAGTCTGGACTTATATCAGGAGTTAATGACTTTTTCTGGATCCTGCGCCACCTGCCCTCCCTGCTTGACTGAAGAAATACTCTGAAAAGAAAGAAGAAACGAGAATGCATGTCTCCACATATAATTTCTTTTTCAGTTAGACAAAATGTTAATATGTAACATCGTTTCATTATGCCATTCTAATGAAACAAGTCGCATCAGAAACAGCTCAAATTTTTTTCACTCACCTAAATCAACATTTACAGTAAGTTAGAATTTGTAATATCGCTTAGACCTGCAAATGGACATACACGTTAAAATGTTAAGTCAGGGGAAAAAAGAATATTATACAGATGCCATGTTGCTAGGCAACAGGCCACTCACGTCCTGTGTGGTATCTCTGGCCTCACGTGGGTCACCTGGATTACCACTGTAAAATGCAAGATTCATTCAATTTTATACAATCTACACTAAGTGACTTGATTAGGATTCTGAGGTTAATTCACATTCATATAAGCCTCTCAAATGCCTAATATGGTTTGGCCCTAAAGTTCCTGTTACCCCGTCAACCTATGTACTAATTTCTTTAGAGATTTTGACTTCATTGGATAATTAATTGTATTTAAGATAAACATCTAATTTGTTTTGTAATAGACTTTACATAAGGTTCATTATTATTAACCTCTCGGATCAGAGGAATACAATTTGTGGACATTTTGACCTCTTTTCAGTCTTTTATTGGCTCGGAAATTCATTTTGATGCGTTTATGTAATTGACGTATTTTTCTTTTGAATAAATTCATAGTTTTTATGGTATAAATAAGCAAAAAGGGCCTTTTGTAATGTCCTTTCCAAAGGTGCAAAGGTCCATTAGACCTTGAATTCAACCACTGTGCTCATATTTGACTTTAGTTGGGGAAGTTGGTAGCGCAATGGTTAGGGCGTTCACCCATGACAGGAAGGTCACCGGACCAGTAAAGGTACCACTGACGTACTTATAATCAAGGTACCGTCTTCTAGCACTGCTGCCCGGGTGCTGTCCATGTTAGCTGCCCACTGCTTCTTTATGGATGGGTCAAATGCATTGTGATGCACTGTGTGCTGTGGTGACAAATAATCGTTTACTTGCACTTAATATTTTTAAAGTATGTTATGCAAGATGGTTGGCGTGATGGTTTACTTTTTCAATCCTAATTGTAACTAGTCTGATACTAGTTTATTATTTTCCATCTGACAATATTGATTTAATTGGTCTAAATGCTCTAAATGTTTGGATTTTAGCTACAGCGAGATCTATTTAGTCACCTCCTATCATGACTGAGGGGTTTTCCATCATGACATTATGTTAACCAACGGAATTGATTGGAAATCATGCAATTCCTTAGATGGCTATAAGAAACCACTAGGAAAGTGTGAAATGTCAGCTGGAACATCTGGGAAAACTTTAATTGGTTCTAGTGAACTGAAAGTCTTTATTGTACCACATCTGTTCTAATTTTTAATAGTATACTACAGCTTTAAGTGATGACAAAAATGTACAATTTCACACATCAGACTTTCACGGTTTATCTTTAAAACACACATGCACCTGAGCAATCTGAATCTGATTCCGTTGCAAAAACGGCCTGACACTGCTCTGCCTGCCAAGATGTTTTGAAGTGGATTTGGCACATTGCAGCAGTTCCTGACTAAGGGGCTCCATTCCCACTGGATAGGAGTGTCCATATAATCCTTGTGCAGCCATTTCACATCAGCACTGTTGTGACAAGGTTTATTTTTTGCCTGCTATGCACCACACTATCCATTGACCAGCAAACTTATCATCTGCTTGCACAGTGACCAGAGCACTTGGGGCAATGACTTGCTGCCAGGCACATAAATTTTTCTTTTAAAAAAAGATCAAAAGTAGTTCTGTGGAAAAATCCAGAGGCTATATTGAACTTGGAGAAGACCCCAGAACTCAGTATGTTTAACTTTTTAATAAGACTTTTAATAAGACGAATAGATCATCCAATACATATAATTAGCTATCTATCTATCTATCTATCTATCTATCTATCTATCTATCTATCTATCTATCTATCTATCTAGAGAAAGAGAGCAGTTTCTAGTGCAGTGCACCCCAGTACTTCTGCTCTAGCAGTTAGCAACACAGGAAAAGGCAATTGTGAGGTGTAGGACATACAGCTGCAGCTGAGAGCCATCATTTAAATGGAAGTGGGATCAGAAGAGGCTCTCAGATGAATGCCTGCATCATCAGACCTCACAGCTGGGATATAATTCTGAAAACTACTGGTAAGACAGCATTCTCAAGATGTCAGTCAGTTTTACCTGCTAACTGGTAATGCAGGTTTGGTTCAAAACAGAAAAAACTTGCCTAAGTATAGGCAAAATATTTATATAAATAATGAGATGACAGTGTCACAGCTTCCCCCAGACACAGCTTCTTGTCTCTGTCTTGTGTGGTATGTCAGTCATTTCCCCTCTCTTTTGCCTGCTGTGTGTTCTGATTTGTTAGCCTTCCTTTCCCTTTTTTAATTTTCTGTTACACATGTTCCTCTTAAGTGCTTTGTTCCCAGTTGTTGCCAGATCTGTTCAGTGGTCCTGGTCCTTAGTTCATCACCATTAGCCCAGTTCTGTTAATCTATTGCTTTAGTATTTAGGGTTTTTTTGTTTGCTTGTTTAATCAGTTTGCTTATTGTTTGCATCTGTTTTAGATTTGTTAGCTCCCTATTTAGACATGTGTTTGTCAGTCATCCATTGCATTAACCACACCTTGGTGTGCTTTGATGTCAGATTAAAAGACTTAAGGTTATTGTTTTGCGGCCATCAATTACAAAAACAAATGTTTGCAGTAAACTTGTAGTTAATTTGTGGCAAACAGTGGAGTTTGCCAGTATATGTTGCCACAGGTTTGCTTTGCTGTCAGCCGCCAGTGGCAAACGTACAGCAATGTTCTGGCAACAATGACTAATTGTCACTAGTGGCAAAAGCATTTGCCAGTGATTTGCCAAAACAATTTGCCAGTAATGGCAAATTTGTAGTGAACTTTTGATGACAAATTTGCCAGGTCCATAAATTTTTGCTGTAAGTCCACTGCAAGTTTGCCACAAACCTAATTTGCATGTGAAAAAATTTGCAGCAACATTGCTAAAGGTTAACAGCAACTGTTTACCAGAAGCTTAAAAACCAATTTAGATACCAATTATTTTGCCTGTATGAATAAAAGATGCCTTGCGTTAGTGCCATGAATCCCTGTGTTATGCTTGCATCATTTGTGATGGCTAGATCATTATGCCTACAAATATATAGTAGATTTTTGCTAAACCAGAATTAAAATTAGATGATATGTACTTATGCTAATATTTCTTCATCATATAAGTGGGGTTGAGTAAGTTAGGGCTCTGTTTTACTAACCCAAGCGCATGCTGCATGGCCTGGTGCAAATGCAATGAGATATTGCACCTGCTTAAGGCCAGGTTTTGATCGTCAAAAGTGCAATTTTTTTGTGCTGCCATAAAATAGGAATAAGCCAACAATGTGCCTTTTTAATGTTTTTTTTGTTATAACAACACAATGAAAATGAAGCCCTCGGCTGATACAAGCAAAACATTTTTTTGTTGTGTTTGTGCTGGCTACATGATAAAGCCTTTAGAGTCCAAATATAACCTTTTTCACTTTTCTATAAATGGCATATTTAGTCATGCTAATTTGCAAACTCATGCATGCACGCCATGCCCTGCAGAAGAACTCAGACTCATCATTTCATGTTCATTAAATTTAACCTGATGACTAACCTCTTTAAGGTTTTGGTTAAATTTGGACATTTTAGACATCATTAGAAACCACTGCATAAAATGTGTTTCTTATGTCAAACTAGCAAAAAGGGCATTTCCTGGAGAAAACGTGGGATTGCTGTGTGCTGCAAAAGTAGAAACTGGTGGTGAAAAAGGTAAAAAGGGGAAAAAAATAGCTAAAAACTGCCCAAGGAGTTACTCTGTGGTGAAAAGGGTAAATAGGAGAAATAAAGTCTGCAGTTTTAAATATTTCTCCAAAAACGACAATGTGCACAGAATGTTGCATAGTGATATGTTTAGCTGATTTAGTGAAGTAAAAGCAGATTTTGTTTGTAGCTAGAAGTCTCACCATAAGAGAATCTGTACAGCTGTAATTGTTATACAAGATTAAATACTATTCATGACAAGCGCTTTTAACTTAGTAGCTCTTGGTGATATTTACGAAAACATGAATTACATTATTTTATCACTGCTTACCTTTAGAAATATAAATAACTTTACCAAAACTGATTGTTCAGTAAATGCAGTATTTTGGCATGTATGTGATCTGTTAATCATGATACATCAACACATCCTTATATTACACTCCCATCCTGAACTATGTCAGGTTGAAGCTTTTGATGTGTCTTAATAGCAGTAACAGAATTGTGGAGACCATATCTCCCTGTCCTATGCAACAGAAATGAAAGATTGGCAGGAGGTGGGGTGGGAGGTAGTCGAGTGAATCTTGCCAGCACAGGTGTCTGCAATCTCTTCTTTCCACATGTCTGGAGTCCTTTCACCCCATTCATTACTATGGAAACCATCTGGATCTATTGCAGAGATTTGTGTCATTTGCCACATGTCTATTCAATAGTTATTTCCTTCAGTATAATCAAAATGGACTAAAAAGCTTCCCAAAATCGCAGTGTAACTCTTTAGATCAGTCTTTCAGCCATAGATATGAAAATCTGATTTGATCAATTCTTTATCCAGTCAGTTTTTCATTCTACCTGTTTATGGATAGATGAACTTGTTATTCCTCCCAGTCGCGGAGAATTTTAAAGCGCTAGAGCACAAATCTGACCAGGACTATCACTCTCCTGCTTTTTTCTCCAGGTAATAAAAGATCAACATTGACGAGTAATTAAAGAGGAACATTTATGGCTTTTAGTAGACACACTAATCCAGAATGACTCCAGAATTTACCCAATTGCAAGGCCAGTGTCCATGAGAACAACTAGGGGTTAAGGGTCTTGCTCAGGGAGTCGGCATATCTCTGGAGGTAGGTCAGATTAGAAGCCATGACCTCTTGGTTAGTCCAGAGGTGAGTATTCTAACCACTAGACCACCATCACCCCATTCAAATGCACAACATAAACAATGCATGTAATGTAAGTTGGTGATCATGCTGTCCATGAATTAGAATTATGTGACAAAACCAGAACCAATGACTGTTGTAAACGAAGACTGTATTAGTTATTCTTTGTCAAATTTGTCATTTGGCATTTTTTGCAGCCCTCAAGCCCTTGGGGCAGTTGGTGGCGTAATGGTAAGGTATTCGCCCAGTAAGGTTCAAATCCAGGGCCGGTAAAGTTACCAGTGAGGTACTGATGAGCTTGTTAGCTGCCCATTGCTCCTTCACGGATGGGTTAAATGCAGAGGTCACATTTCGTTGTGGTGCACCGTGTGCTGTGCTGTGGTGTGTTCACAATGACAAATAATCACTCACTTTTACTTAATATGTCTTCGCTTAATTAATCTCAGATTTGTTCAAGACCACTGAGAGACCACATTTGATGGTCAGTAATATATATACAGTCCTCAGTTGGCTGATGTACAGCTGTATCAATTTCTAAAATGTTAATAATTATTTAACACATAATCACTTTATATGTTAGGTTTTGTTCTATTACATGCAGTTTTTACTTATATTTCACCCTGAGGAGTGGTTAAAAACCTTGTCATTTTAAAATGAGTGGAAACTGTATAATGTTGGGTATTTGTGATAATATATTTGATTAAAAGTGATATGATTAAAAATGTAACTGCCTCTCAATTTTGTCTCAAATCCCCAATGTCTTGAAAGTGGTCCTAAAAGATCTTTTATATTGTGCCTATATAAAAGTTATTAAGATGACTTTTATCACATTTTCCCCCAATTTACAGATTGCACATACAGAGGACTAGAGGGACAAATTATGCATTGTAGCAAAGTTAATTTGTTCTGCAAGAATCCTGCAAAAGTGTTTTAGCCACCAGAAGCAGCCTGAACCCAATGTCCATGTTCCCTGTGACACTTGATGGATAGCAATGATAGCACTTTTCACTGTGTCACAGACTAATTAGTGCAGCTGGTCTTGTCCCCTCCTGCAAGGGCAAATTCTAAAACTGTGAACCACAATTGCTCGTGCCAAAGCTTATCAATCATGGCCGGAGACCTGTAATTGACTGTGTGAAAACTGGAGTGGTCAATTATTATAATCTCAGCATGTGTCAACTTAGTCGTCTCACACATATGTAAAGTATTGTTTCAAAAACATTTGTACAAATGAATTTTTATTTGAACGCTTACTTAGACTATCAGAAATGCTACGGAACTACCACTGTTCCTAAGAGATGTCTGCAATGACCTGTAAAATTTCAAGAAAATGCCTGTTGTAAACATTCATATTTATATTAAATGACAAAACTACTCTTAGCGACTACTCTTTACTACTGCTTCACTGTGACCTTGAAAATCATTGTAAATATTCTTTGCAAAATGTGTTCATTAGGACACTGGAGACTGGATCTTTCTTTAAGACAAAACATCTCGAGTATTGACTGGTGAAGAGAGATTATGTTCATGATTTTCAGACTGCACTGTTATCAAGGAATAGGTATTTTGCTTATTTCATACTGTATGTCTCAATGGGTGCATGTATACTGTTTGCATGTTGCTTACTAGTCTTGCGCGGGTCGGCTTGTTTTAACACCTGCCCCAAACTGACCCGTCAGGACATCCAAACTGCCCCGCCCAACCCGCAAAAATACAGGTGGATAATGACCCAAAACCCGACCCGACCCGAGGAAAAAAAAAACCCAAACACCAGTGAGCCTGTATTGCCATGGAACCAATGAAGTGTCATTTGTGACACTGTAACCCATAGATAATATAGATTTGTGCTCAATTCGCATTGAAGATGATGACACAATTTTATGCAAGATTAACTGTGTACCAAACAACAACAAAGAAACCGAAAGATCGATTTTTACGTCGTTATTTATTGAAGGGTTGCGGAAAATTGCACGAAAGACATGTCTCTCGCACACACACAAACACACACAAGCGTGCATGTACGCAAAACACACTAGTTGTCAAAACTGTAACATCTGATGTAACATCAGATCTGAGAACTCTATCAGATTTGAATGAACTTAGTAGAACTTAGGTTTTCTTTTAACTTAATTTTGTCTAAAATGAAGTAGAGCAGAGCATTCTTGACCGTGATATTTCACCAAACTAGTAGCTTATCCGACAAATTGAAAACTCCAAAACTGAAAAATATACGTCGACTGCATTTATGACGGCTGTTTGGAAGCACTGTGGAGAAAGCGGATGGAATCCACCGTGCCGGGGTTTAGCCTGTTTTGATGCGCTTCCAACACGCGACATGCTGAACTGACCGCGTGCTCGCTCGATGCGCTGGTTGCAGGAACGCAAAGCACCGCTCTTGCCAGCATCGCGAGGAGAGGTAATTCGAACCCCGTTTACAACACATTTTGATCGATAATGAAATGCGTTTTGTAACTTTTTGACTCGCCCGCCCGCACCCACGATATTTAAAAAATGTCTGCCCTAAAACCGCCCGCACCCGGTCACTGGTCGACCCGCGCATCACTATTGCTTACACTATTTAACAGAATTTGGCAGATACAAAAAGAGCGCCTTCCATTGCTTAATTGCTTGGACTGACTTCCTGGAGCAACTTGGTTAAGGGTCTGGCTCAGGAGCCCAACAGTGATAGTGCTGGCAGTATAGGGCCAGTTGGTATAGTCGGTAGAGTAACAATTAGGACGTTCACCCCATCGGAAGCATGGTTCGAATTCCGGACTGGTAAAGGTACCGCTGAGCAAGATGCCGTCCCCAAGCGCTGCTTCCCGGGTGCTGCTCATGTCAGCTGCCCACTGCTCCTTCATGCATGGGTCACATGCAGAGGTCACATTTTGTTTGTGGTGTACTGTGTTCTGTGCCATGGTTTCACTCAGTTTAACTTTTTTGCCCCCTAAAACATTTTTTAAAAAAATTCTAAATTTATGGCAATCTATTTTTATGATTTACGTCCTAGCTCCATACATCTGACTGCGGATCAGTTTTTGTTACAGACTTCCAGTCCACCATGCCTCATGGAAAGTCAGCCATCAGATCAGACAAGTCTACAGACCAGTCAACCCTGAGGCACTGGGGTTTCAAGGTCACTGGATGTGGCTTTGTGCTTGACTGGTCAAGTACATTAGCCCACTGATCCCAACCGGAGCATCTGAAGAGAAAATTTCACTTAAAATAAGAAGGAGTGAATGTAATTGCTGAATCTATTAGGATAAAAGGGAACGTTAGCTAAGTGCACTAAATAGATTAAATGAAGAATAATTGCTGTCTTAAGGTGAACAATATTTTTTATTCAATTTGACAAATACTTTCTACACAATATGTAACAATGAGAAGTGATTAACATATTTACCTTAGTGTGATGAAGAAGTATATTGCTACGTTTGGGCAGCAAATGCTGGACCCACTTTGGCATGGGTGAAATAAAGCCTCAATTAGTTCATATCGAAGCTGGAACACTGACAAGCAGGAAGTTGGGTAAAGTCAGCAAAATAAAGAGACATCATATGCCTCGGGGAAAATATTCTAGTACAACACCAGGTGATACAAAAATTCAGGGCAAGTAGGACGAATGTGATACACAGTCTGTTCTTTTAAATGTATAAACTTCACAATAATACTATGACTTTCTTGATTGTATCATTTTCCATCTGTCACTTCAGCTTTGTTCAGTTCTGGATTCACCTCTCATCATTCATTTCCTTTCTGCATTCATTTCTCATCATTCTCATGTCGTTGGTAGTGTAACGGTTAGGGCATTTCCCCCATGATCAGAAGGTCACCGGTTTGAATCCCAGGACCGGTAAGGGTACCCATGAGCAAGGTACTGTCCCCAAGCACTTGCTCCCTGGGTGCTGCCCATGTCAGCTGCCCACTGCTCTCTCACAGATGGGTCAAATACAGGGGTCACATTTCGTTTGTGGTGCACTGTGTGCTGTGCTGTGGTGTGTTCACAATGACAATTAATCATTCACTTTTAGTAAAATGGAGCTTTGGTTGAACCTATGAGCCTCAGTCTTTTGGCGCTCATCCTACCACTAGGCCACCACCACCATCCAGATGTTGTCAATCAGGGATCATGTTTACTTAAAACTCTAAATGACCCAGTGGACGGTTATATCATGACTCCATGACAGTGTGGCACCATTGTTATACCCACCATGACTGACAGTCGTTTCTCTCCATAGCTGTTTGAGTGAAGAATCAGATGTTTAGCCAAAAGGGTGTTGTCATGAACAAGGTAACACATCAGTTTTGTAGATGAAGAAATTTACTCTGCAGTTAAATTAACGGATGCAGTGGTTAAAAATGAGAACACCTAGAAATCTAGATGAGTCCCAGTCACAAGAAAAATTGGACTGCAGTTGACTTCTCAGCCCTTACCTTCTTTTCTCAGGTCCGTAAGTTTCTGGCCTTGTCAGATAGTGTCCCGGTTACTTGGGCTGCTGCTGTGTGCTTCTGTCACAACAATTGTATCAGGTCCAGTCTCATCCTGTCTCTGGAATCAGTTTTTAGCACTCCAAGTCCTACCACCTGGCCTTAGCGCTGCCCTAGTTTCAGGTTTGCACAAAATAGGTGCTCAGATCTTGTGACCTAGCCTCTTGTCTTCAGTATAGGGACAGTCTGTGGTCTTTTTCATGGATTATTTGTTGGGCTTTAAGATTTGTGCACTGTCTAAGTTACCATCTAGGTTTTATTTGAGACAATTTTCCAGAATCTGATTTAAGACATGCCCATACGATGCTTTCAGCTCCTGTTCATAGCCCTAGCCATGTTTTTGTCTCAGACTTTTTTGCCTCAGACTTTACCAGCAATGATCAAGTAGCGTCTCACTTCTCATCCTCTTTAGAGTATTACGCATTGCTCATATTGAAACTCCGCTACTCAAAAGAAAAGGAAGGCATGCATCAGGACTCTTTTTAGTTTTGGATCATCAGTTGTCTTCAAACATCGTCTGACGACCCTCCTTTTTAAGGAGCACCTAGGGAAGTAACTACTTCTCTTTAAGTCCACTTATCTTCTAAAAAACCCATCAAACCCATTAGCTTTCATGCATGTATTTTTGCTGTGTAGTTTTTGTGCACTAACTTCTGACTTTTTCTTTGAAAGCTGTGTAACTCAGCTGGCAGTAGCTTTGCTGAATGGCAGTTGTTTATTTAAGTCTGGCTTTACAGGTTTGAAGAACAGACATGGGCTACAAGGCACTGATGTACGTCACTTTAAATGTAAATGTAAAAGTAAATATAGCTAAGCCAATGTAATGCTTAACTCCATAAATCTATGACTTTATTATCCCATCTGACACTGTTAAATTGTTACGTACTGTATTACTACATTAAGTAGTAAAATTTACTGTCAGAATTGATTAGGTCTGTGTTTCATTTCCTGCTTAACTATTGCAGCTTTAAATTCTGTTGTTATGCTTATTTTGTTATTGCAATAATATTCCAATATTGAAAATGTATAATGTTTTATTAGTCTTGTTCACCTACTGAATAATGTGCACAAATGTACGCTAACTTGAAAGAATACTCATTTTGCTAAGTATTTTAGAGGACAGTTAAATTGTATCTGCATCATTTCCATAATGATTACACATAAAAAGCACTCTTCCAGGTCCTGGACCTGGAGTCAATATTTAGTTTCTAAGTTAACCCTGTCGTTTATAACGCATTAGTAGTCTAGGCAGTCTGGACACACATTTGTATATTAGCATATATACGAATGTTATGCATTTATAAATATATTAAGAAGTTCAAATATAGAATATGATTTAAATTTCAAATATTGAATATGATAGTACATAATATGACATAGAGTAGGTCACATCTGCCAGGTAACAGAAAAATTAAAATTAGGGCTTATATTTATGTATATTGACCTCAAGTTTATTTAAATGGCATGTTTTGGTTTGCTTGTATTAAACAAACTTGTTATATTTATATGTTATATTCATTTTGAACATGTTTTTGTCATTGTAAAAATACTTTGCTTTTAACAAATATAGGACATTTTTCATTTCTTTTTCAATTAATTCTGAGCTTTCATACTCTGCTGGCCGAGGCGTCACCACTGGGTTTTTGATAAACACAGATAGGCACCAACAATTGGCCTAGCTCTGATTCTCATGGGTCGCAGGTCTACAAGAAGGACCTTCAAGGGTTTTTTTTTTTCCACCAAGGTCATTTCTGCAAATGGGACCACCACACATCAGCCAGCATTAGTGTAACTTCCTGAGTTGTGTGAGAAAATTGAAGAACATTAACCATCTGTAATGGGTAAAGAGAGGGAGATGCGCTTTTTTCAGTAAGCTTCTTGATTTTCTCACTTCAGGTGAGCATCACTGCTTTCAAGGCACTATGCAAAGAGGCTTTGACTATTGAAGAACATGTAAACTGACACTTCTTTAAGCTTGCATGCCTTACTATAATTCGAAGTGTCACCTCCAGACAAATAAAGAAAGACAGTCTTGAACACTACTGCACACCGGGTGCAGCCTTCCCAAAGTGTCCCTGAAGGTCATGAATTTTGTTCTCAGGATGGAAAAGGATGGGATTCAGTCTGTGTAACAATAAACGTTCACTCAGTCTTGTGTTGCATACATCTTTTTAAAGGATCATTTTAATGCACAGTGTTTTATGGAAGGTTTCAGCCTTAAAAGGTTTGATGGCTTGATACTTTCCCCTAAGAGTTAGACTTGAAGCTTTTCATTAATAGTGAGCACTCAGTAGTTTAGCAAGCAACAGCTTTCGCCCTAACACTAGTAATTACGTGCTAATGACACTGTCAGTAATGTATAGAACATCTCCCAGAAGGAGCAGCATTTTACACAGATGTCAAATTACATACTGTCGCTTTTTACCGACCCACAATCATCAGAGAAATACGTTCACAACACAGAGAGGCCTCAAAATATTAAAAATTACTATGTGCTATATGGGAATGATGTGGTGCAGTTGATGCACAGTCAGTTTCTTATGTATCTGGATCTCTACAAGAAATAAAAAATTGTTGGACCTTAAGTGTTGCAGATTTGGATACTTCTACAACCCAAACCAGAAATTGATAGACTCTGCATACAGCTATGAGATTGTGAGCAAGAACTGGGCAAACTACAGTAATGCGTATAACCAAGTTATTATCAATGTTGCGAGTAGCTAATTATTGATGGCACTAACTTAACTACTTTTTCAGCAGCTTATCAGTAGTGATGTTGTACTCAAGACCAGTTTTTGAAGGTCTCAGTCTTGTCTCGGAGTCGGCCCTATTTGTACTCGATCTTGTCATGGACTCGGACATAGAGGACTCAGGATTTTATTTCGAGGCCAGCCAAGACCACAACTCGGAGAATATTACTATTAATGTGCTATTTACTGTTGGATTGGATAACTTCAAACCATGACAGATTTCCACAACTCCACAATTTGGCAATGAAGGTGCTGTCAGTCCCTGCCTCCTCAGCACCAGTGGAGAGGGGTTTTTAGTAGATTGCTTTCTCACTTGCAAGAAAACATGGTGGATCAGGATGCGCTAGCAGTTCTACCTGGTGGGCGGAGCTTCTCAGATAGGAGGGTGGAGTTATTCAAATGTCCTATACTATGACGTAGAGTTAGGGGAGAAGTCTAAATGCCTCATTTAAGCACACGATTTCAATTTTAAATTAATACTAACACAATTGACCATTTTTTATAATGAGACCGCATTGTGCATGTTTAAGACACAGAACACTGTACTTTCATTTATCTGGTGTTTCAGGCCTTTGTTTGTGTGGTGTTTAGCAACAACCCCCTGAGTGAGTTTGGTCTTGAGGAGTGTTCAGCCACTGTGGTTTGTTGAGTTTAACATATGATGTTGTCAGTTTGGATAAATGCTTAAAGTGAAGTGATTTCCCCATTATAGATGTAAGAGAAATATCCAGTAAACATGGTTAATGTTACTTATTGTATGTTGTTTGCTTTGTTCAGCTCTTATTTGAGGGCTGCTTAGGCTTTGCATGTTCCACTTGCTTGTCATGTGCTGTAAAACGTGCATTGGTCTGGTCTCGGTCTCAGCTCGGTACCAGCCCTTCAGAGTCTTGACCTGGTCTCGACGCACTCTGGTCTCGTCAGGACTTGGTCTCAGTTTAGGTGGTCTTGACTACAGTGCTACTTATCAATAGTGAAGCAACTTATAAAGCACTGTAGCCTTTTTAGTAACTAGCTAAAAATATGTTTCAATTCTTTGCTTTTTACAAAGGCCTGCATTTTCTAGCTACCAGGTGTTTCTGACTGGCTTTGAATTGGCAATTGCAAAGCAGAAGCAGCAACATGGTCAGCCACTTTAACTAGTCTATGCAAAAGGCCCTGGGCATAGCATAACAATGTCAACAACTCAACCATTATGTGGGACATGTCCATACTCATTGATCATTGTTTATTAATAATAATATTAGTCATATTAGGGTCTGAGTTTCAGTTGTCATCACAAAGTGAACGTATGCCGTGTGAAGGATGACAAATGAATGACATGATGCAGCATTTTAGCTGCTTTACATCTTGCATCAGAGTATTCGGATTAAGAAGTTATTTTTATAATTATTTGTTGATTTTACAATTATTTTTATTTTCTTTGCCAGATCACAGGACTTTTAATACTTTAAAAATCGAGCAATTTGTCATATTTTTATATAAAAATATATAGGATACTAAACTACACTATTGAAACTAGTGAAACCCTTGAGGCGTGGATTTTGATGTTTGATTGATTGATTTAGTTTGCTTTCCTTGCCTAACCTGGGTTCATACGAGTTAATTTGTGGCCATAAAACATCATTCTTAGTCTTCCATCTTAACACAGATGTTTTTCCCTGCTCTAGTTATGAGCTGGAAGATTGATGAAGGTAATTAATCTTAAGACTAGCATTCAGTCATAGCGAGTCATTTGGGGCCACATATCTCTTCCCAGCACAACAACCTCTATTAACCTATATAGATCCTTCAGATTATGTCATTTTTCACTCAATTTACATTCAAGTTCTGCATTGCAAAACGCCGTTATCCCGTTCTAAGGACGGGTACGGTGGCAAGAAGGAAGTATCGGAGAAAGGGCGGACAAGGAGGCCGAGGAGAGGAGAGGAGAGGAGAGGAAGAGAGGCAGTGCTGGCGGCTTCCCCATCACATGTTCACATCACTGAAAGGTTAGCATTATGAGTTCTGACAAGGCTGCCTGGCAGGCCCACACACAGCTCTCTTACAAACAGGAGACGAAATAGGACAAAGACAGAGATTTGAGATTCGTGGATTTTAACAGACGAGTGCATCTGCTGAATCATTAGTGCCACTGCCTCAGTGTCTGAAAAGGAGGAGAGGGGAGGGGAGGGGAGAGAGAACATCACACAGGACGACGACCTCATGCATCCAAGCACATGTATACGGAATGCGGAATTCGGCCCTGAGATTATGTCATCAAAGAGAGGGAGAAATTCTGCATGCAACTACACATGTTGTGGCCATTTATTCGTCCATCAGTTATCATTTCATATATAATACAGCACATATTGTCTAGGAGATATTGCGCACGTATGCAACTAACACTGGTGCTGAAACGAACCAAAACTTACTACAGAAACTGTTTAAAAATGGCAAAGCCGGAGTTGATCAGTAAGACAGTAATAAACGCCTGCTACAACTAATCCAGATAATAAGCTCTCCAAGCCTGAGGATAAAACGCATAGATGACAATATGCAATACACTCCCATACACTCACTGACACACACACTTTAACAGTCAACTAAAAAATCCAGTCATATGATCCACAAATAAATCTAGCAAAACGAATCACAGTTTTAAAGGGAATTATTATAGCTCATTTATTTCACTGACTGCATCATTTAGAGACCAAATGCAGCTTTAATTAGGCCAATTAGTGTAATTAATATTATTGTTTTGCTTATTTTTATATAATCACTTATATTTATATATATTCTAACTACTATTGACACAAACTGCCATCATGGGGTTGGGCATCTAAGCGTCATGTGAGAGGTCAGCAAAGGTCATCCCGTCTGGTATGAATCAACAGAATGGGCACTTTAACAAATCACAGAATCACAACGTTCTTAAAGATGGTGTTGACTACAGAGGGGACTAAAGAATCACTAAAAGCTGACCTGGAAAAATTACAGCAGGTCTAATAGAACTGGTGAAAGAAGATTTAACTGGTTAATGCAAACAGCTCACCCGTTTTCCTAAAATAATACAAGTTAATCAAACACTCCTTTCCCAAAACGTAATGGGATGCCACAGGCTTTTCACAGATGCTCTCTGAAGCAGTTTAATTGCACATGGTCCCCTCGCGTTACATTATCCGCTTATTCCTCCAGGATGGAATATGCAAGAGATTATAATATTTCACACTTGAGTAGGAGAGTCAGTAGAGGAGTGAAGCACTTCAAGATTAGGGTGTAAACACACTGCTGGCTGCAGGATTTTTGGATAGACAAATAGCAAGTACTATAAATAGTATACCAACCTTTTTGGCAGGAAGTGTATATATATATATGGCGGTTGGTTTTATTCCCAGTGCATTTGGGGAATAAATTCTTGCTTTGCTAGTCAAACCAAAGTGCTTTGCTTGTACTTTAAGAGCAATAGCACTGCAGATATCATTATGTGTATTTAACCTTTAACAGCGTAATTACCGTACAACCCTGTCATGCACAAGACAGTCATTTTTCAGCATTTTTGATAGTAGAAGCTTTTGCTTTGCACCCCAAGACTTGGTAAATGTCATTGCATTTTAGATATTTATTCGAATGGTTCAACTTTTACTCTTCTTGTCCTGTGCAGCATTGCCAGGGACAGCATCCTTATAATTAAGACCCCTATTATTAAAGGCAAATTTGTCTGCAAAAAAATGCAGCACATGATTTGGGCTAATTGAGCAGTTACCTAATTATGAGGTTTGTGGAAACTGATGGTAAAAACCACAGTACCGCAAAAACATTAATGGATACAGGACAATATGCAGCAGCTCCCTTTGTAGCATGATACAGAAATCCACAATTGAAGTTCTTTGCGTACATGTATGTACGTTACTGTAAAGGGATGTAGGACACAGCTCGTAATTATTTTAGTAATCAATAATTCTACTGATGATTCCTTTATTTTGCCGTTGTTGCAATTGAACGAATTTTAGCTTAATGTTGCTGAGTGGATCCTAGCAAGCAGCCCTAGCAACGATTCAGGATTCGAAAGCGTCCTTCAGACTATTTTTATATCTTCTTCAAAAATGATGAATTAACGATTAATCTTGAACTAATGTTTACTTGTGTATTAAATCGCCCAGAGGAGAATGGGGTCTTAAACTTATGACTAATAATTCATAATTAACATAAATTCATTACTATTCTTAATCTACCGACCAAAAAGCTAAAGCACTGACATTTTTTAAATATTTCAACTTGAAATTATTCCACATTTTGGAAACTTTCTGTCCAAAATATTCTTAGCTTTGCTTCTCTGCTTGGTTTGGATCAAATGATACTCTTTTCATTGAGGATATTTAGTAATTGATTTTCTTGAGGAATCATTTTCCCTCTATGTACATGCAAGTTCTTGAGAAACCAGATCATAACGTGGTGTTATTTTGCAGTAATCTGCAAGAAAGTTTCCTTTTGTGTGCTGCATCTTGGCTGCCTGACTGCATTCGGAGAAACAAAATGAGTCTGGCTCCCTATGGATGCTGTACATCTGCTGTAGCCTGCAGCTTCAGTGCTTCAAAGTCATAAATCACAAACGCTTAAACTATTGGACACATAATCCATATTCCTTATTATCATTAATACAAATGTTCATTGCCTTTTGATTGATTTTTGTAAAGGTGCAGTTGCGTCTGTCAAAACTGTAAGTGAAAGAAACAAACAAAAACTGTACAAAAAAGTAGGCAAAATAGAATTGTCTGATCGTTTACATCATATTTTACATCAAATTAAATATGGATCTGCAAGTCGTCAACAACAACAGACAGCAGACTGGACAAAGGTTTTGGGTTGAATGCCTCCTCTTACATTGACAACACTACGAGGTTAGGTTGTTATCAGCATGCTAAGTTACCTCAGCTAACGTTCCCCGATTTCTGTGGGTTGACATAAAAACATATCTCTGGTAACTTGGTATTTTCTCTGATTTACGTCATTTATGTGGTTTATCACAATCAAGCAAGCACAACTTAACTAATCCTAGCTGGCAGACCGTAAAAGTACATTTGAGCTGATATAAGTGTAGCCATATAGTACATTTACCCCATCAAGTTAGCACGCTAACGCCCACTAATCTTAACGTCAGTTCAAAGTCAAAGTCAAAGTCAAAGTAAACTTTGTCATCTCTGCTATATACTGTACAGATACATAGAGAGACGAGACGACGTGGCTCCAGGTTTTCAGTTGACAGAGGCTGGTGTTATTGAGCATTTGTTTCATCGTGACTTTTGTTGTCACTCATTTTTCACCAGTATCAAACCACACAGGATTGCAATATTTCAGCATTCTCGACGTGATTACTATTTTTAAAAATATGGAAAAATAAATTAATAAAATAGGGACGGCACGGTGGCACAGTGGTTAGCGCTGGCGCCGCCTCACAGCGGATTTAATGGTTCTGGGATAAGCCTTAATAAAGGATGGTCTTCAGACTAAAATTACATTTTTGCACCTTTTTATTTTCTCTTATGAAAATGTCCACTTCCTTCAAATGTAGAATTCTTCAAAATTCTGTGATTTTTTTTCAGTATAAAGTGCAGGAAAAAATATGTTGCATAGTCAGTTTTTTTCCAGCACTGTGCAGCCCTACAGAGAATATGGCGCATGTGAGATTTGGTGCAATGTTCCTCATCTGTGTGGATTATTTCTGCTGTATTCTTTGTCAGCATCAGCGGGTATATCCTATCTTTTTTAACCGGCTCCTCTTTTTCAGCCCATTTTGTCTCAGACATTTTGGATTACGTGCCAGATCCCTTTAATCGGCAGTGCATAATTCTCTCTTTTTTTTCCAACCTAAGCCACGTGTCTGGTGTCTAGAAGTCGGCGCTGGGGCCTTATCGCTTATGACAGTGCGGCCCCCAGAGAGAGACGGCATTATCATGGGGGCCGGCATCTGATGTATCTATCGGCCAGCTAAACCGACACTTCAGACACAGGTCTTGGTTCAGTTTCTCAAAATCTGGGTTGTATGTGTGATAGAGAGAGAGAGGGGGAGAGAAAGAGAGGTAGAGGGTGTCGTTATAGGTCAAGAGGAAATCAAAAGAAATTACACAGCTGCCAAAACCTGTTACTTCAACAACACCAAGGTAAATACGCTACACACACCCTCCTCTCCTCATCGTGCGTGAGCCCCGGCCCCACGCGCACAAACACACCCAAAGCTGAGAGTAATGACAATTTGCCTTTTATTTTTAACCTATTAAGCAAGCGATGGTTATAGCACCTGCTCCAGTACATCTGTACACTGGTGTGTAATTTTTGTTTTCAGAAAAATTCTGAGCTCGTTGTTGTTTTATTGAATTTGAATCAGATTAATAAAAAAGCAATGCTATTACACACTTCAACTGTGGCACAAACGTGACCAGAGGCATAATTTATACCAATAAAATAAAGGATTTGTGACGCATGAGCGCTCGAGCCTTTCGTCTCTGCGTGGAGCATCACTCGTGATTGGATTTCGTTTCGCCCCTCCTCTTTCACCATCGATCAGCTGATTATTACTTCAAGGAGAATTTGTTCTGAATAAAGCAAAATCAATAGAACCATTTCTCTGCTGGGAGAAACGTAATTGCGAGGGTCATTATTTTTGAGAACATTTACAATAAACCTGAAAACTGGATAACCCTATAATTTCCCGAATTGAGATGATCAGTTAAAGCCCCAGATATTAGTGAAATTAGGAAAATATACAGGATAACGTCAGAGTCAGGTGGAAACATAATATTGCACAAACCAATACAGCAACACTTAACAACAAACAAAATGTCAATATCATTAATGTGTCCAGTGCTGTAAGTGTCCAGCTGCAAAATTCTGTGATGTCTATGATGTCCAGTAAAGCTAGGATTGGTGATAAATGAATATTTGATTTTTTTTTTTCAGAGATCAAAAATGTTTAGCAAAAATGTTTTATTCTTTGACTTAGGGCCTACACACAGTAAGTGAGAGAGTGCTAATGGTTTTCTGGAATGAATAGTGTAATGGAAAACCAATAATCATATTACAAATGTAATAATTATGTTGGAGCTCACATCATGTTAAACCATTGTTAATTTAACACGAAAAAATCACATTCCATGGCTAGAACAAGGCAGACACTTTGATATCCAGTATTTTATATGTTGTTAACACTTAGTGACTGTTCTATTTCACTGAAGCAGTTTTCATTTAGTAAAATTGTCTGACATTTTCCTATGAATACAGAATTAGTACAGAATTATTAATACTTTTGTCCCAAGTAATGGCTGTATATAACAAGGGCACCATAAAGGCATGAGTAATAGCAAAATGACCATCAATGACCATGTATCTGCTGATTCATTTTGGCCACTTATCTCTATATCCATTTATATTAGTATGTTGGATGCGTTTTTTTTTTTAAATATCTTTCTTGTTTTTAATGTTTTAGCAAAAACCACAAGCAAATTCCTTGCATGTGACAACTTACTTGCCAATAAGCTTAATTCTGAAACTGATTCTGATACTGAAGCTGATTTGTTTATAATAACTGGTAAACTAATATTATTTTTTTATAGTAATGAAAAGCTCTTAAACAGACCCTTCCATTTTATACCAAAACATGCACGACATTTTCTGTCTTTCTTCTACCTTTTATGAAGGAATCCATGTCTTTATTCCTTTTCTATCTGCTATTGTTCTGTTTCTATAGAAACCGGACGTAGAAAAATCAGTTTTTTTGTAAGTGAAATTGGCCAGACTCACTGTGCAAAGATAAGAACTTAATAATGCTGCTGTTTAGCAAGACAAATGCTTAGGAAATGTTGCAGTTCTGTCTTGATGTTAAATGAATAAAAATAAAAGAATGCTGAAAGCAAAGGAAACTGAGCAAATTTAACCTACAAAGCAAATCAATGAGATAAAGTCCAAACAGCACCTACAACCACATTCGGATAAACCAATTTCGGTTGAACTAAAACCGCTTTTTTAATATTTTATTTTCTACCTGTGTGACCGTCCTCTGAAGTTGCTACAGCTACATCGCCTCGAATCCAAATAATGGCTCGGCTTTGAAATTCATTTACAACTGCAGGGGCTCAAACACCGAGATCCGCTCCGCAAGCCTTTAATGTAAAACCAAATATTTAAGATGTCACTTGAGAAAAACTGCTTTGCAGTCAGGCCTTTGATGTCAGCGCTCCAGGCTCCGGCTTTGCAATATCAGATTGATTTTTTGTGTTTGCTGCCCCCTGCTGGCTGATGTTGTGGCTGAACTAGAACCTGCATCATTTGTCACCATTTTCCCATATACAGTACATATCTTCCTGACCAGAAGTTGTTATTTTGTTTTGCCCTCTGAGGACTGAGGACTTAATGTGAACTCTTAAATCATATGGAATACCTTTTCAGATGAATTTTGGGCGTTTTTTTCTCCCCTCGGAATAAGCTCTAACCTTACAATGAAATACAGCATGTCTATATGGTGGTGGTGGTGGTGGTCTAGTGGTTAGGACCCTTGGATCCTTGAGCAACACCTTTAACCCAAAGTTGCTTCAGGAGACTTCCCATGTAATTTAGGAAAATGGAATTTGCTCTGGATTAGAGCGTTTCCGAAACGCTGTAAATGTAAAATATTATTTTTCTGAAAAGTCTCGGACCACATGAGCCCACTTGACCCCACTATTGGACCATTTCAGCAGTGGGTCAGTCTCAGTATGGCAATGACCCTGGCATAGTGGTCAAACGGTAGTGTGTTATGGTTTTATTGTAGCTGCATGACCTAGTGGTTAGATACTCAATGACAGATTAAGAGGTTTGGGGTTGGGGTTTTAGTCTAATCTACCTCCAGCACTACCATCATTGTGCATATGAGCAAGAAGCTTAATCCCAAATTGCTTTAACGAGGCTGTCCCTGTAATTAGGAAAAAAGTAAGCCACCCTTGCTCTCGTTCTTGTTAATTGTTGTTTTTATGCAACTGCAATTAATTGGTGAATCCTCAGTATAACCAGCAGTGGGTGAAAGAATTCTTTGTGTTGTGAACAAAAACTGATCAAGAAGATCCATATCCAGGACGTAAGCATTATGATTAACATAGAAAACAATTTTATAAATAGTGTAACAACAGTACTTTCACATTCAGAGCATGAATTTACAAAAATCACACGAATGCATACCAAAATGGACTCCCGTAATCCAAATGATTATATTTTCATGTAATATCTCGATTCCATGAATAACATCTATTCCATTCCATTAATTTCGGTCTTCTGAACACATTTCAAATACAAAGTTTTAGAGTGCAAAGTCACCCCAAAAGTGACGATGTTCAATTATGAACCACAAAGTGAAGCCGGTCGCATTATCTGAACAGTAATACTGTGGAGAAAAAGGGAAGGCGCGACGCACATTTGAGAGATATTTGCTTAGAGAGAGGGAAGAGGTCGAAATGCTGATTCATATCCTCTCCTTTGCCTGTTTGAGCAGATTATCTTCAGCAGTGCTTTCTTCCATCTTTATTTATTTATTTATTTATTTATCTTCCCCCTTTGTGCAAGAGATGACCTCATTTCTGGTGTGAAGCAAAGCCTTACTGTGTCAAATCGACGAAACGTACACAACAAAATCAGTGTCCACCCAATATGACCACTGGCTAAATTTTACCCAATCACTGCCTCACAGGTCAGTAGGACAATACCAAAATTGCAGATCTGCTCTTTCAAAAAATGTAAAAATCAAGTTGCAGATTTTTGGCTATTATTTTGAACCAAAAAAAACACCACATACATCTCATGCACAGAACAGAAAAACAAAATGATTGCCATTTCCAAAGCGTGAGGCTGTTGTGTTGTTTTTGTCCTTGGCCTGCATCTGCCTCAGCCATGCCTGTAATAACGCCAATCATTTCCAATAACCTCGCTGAAACCTCTGTCCAGAAATAGCATCTTCACGGTCAGTTTTATATGGGGCATTCACGCCCCCTCCGCTGTCTCTGAAACCCCCTCCCCATCCCCTTTCCTTCTTCCTCTTGCTCTCCCTCCCTCGCTCTCTTCCTCCCTCCCTCCCTCCTCCTTCTTTTCCCCCATCGCTCTCTTCTCTTGCCTCCTCTACCCTGTCTGTTTTGTCTTTTTCTCGCCGCTATATCATTCCCTCCTTTCCTACCCCTTTCCTCGCCTCAAGGGCATTTGCGCTCTGACGCAACCCGCGCTAGCATGGCCTGTTCGACAGCTCGCCGTCCTTTTCCACTTCCTTCAGCCTCCTTCTGTTCTCTGTTAACTGTCATTTGCATTCCATTAGAGTTCCCTGGCCCTGCCTTCGCTGCCAGAGCCTCATCACTCCCATTATACCCGAGTATTTCATATGCCTCTGTGCACCCAGCGCCGCTAAATCAAGTGCAGTTTTCCGCCGAAGAAAAGAGGTGCTAATGCTCTGATTAGCGATTATCCATGACCGGAGGCTGCTTGTGTTATTTTGGAAGGAAATATGCACAATGTCCCTGATCATTACACGTTATTTTTTTCATCCCCCTCGTCTGGATGCCCGTGTCAGAATTTTGGTAAAAGGAAAATGTAAAAAAAAAAAAACAAAAATCAGATAACAAGTGCTAGATATTGCTCGACTTTCAGTGAAAATATTCCAAACGAGATCTGGGTTGCTGTCATCTTTAGGCAATACATTGGGCAATGTTTTTTTTTTTTGGGTTGCACTCGTCTTAGGGTGACAGAGTACAGATATCAGAGTTGTCCCGAGGCTGTGCCTTTACACGTTTGGATCCGAGCAAGCTGATGAACCATGTACATGACTCCAGGCAGGAGACTATCACAGCACAACTTCGCTCTTCACACGTCAGGGAAAAAACCCCAAAAGGCCTGACGTTATGTAAAACTGATCAGGATACAAGGACAATTTGACATTGATACGCGGCACCGGAAACATTTTTTTGCAGTTTTCCAAATCCCATTTTGTCTGTAAAATATCTGATAATGCTTTATTGCTTATATCATTTTTTTTGCAAACCACACCCAACTCTAGCATTACTGTACTCACTTGAGACCAGTTTTTGAAGGTCTCGGTCTTGTCTCGGACTTGGCCGTATTTCTACTCGCTCTTGCCATGGACTCGGACAAACAGGAGTCTGAACTTTATTTCGAGACCAGCCGAGACCACAGCTCTGAGAATATTACTATTAGCTGTTTACTGTCAGACTGGATAACTTCTCACTTCAAGTGCAACAATTGATGTTACTGTAATGGACCACCACCCAGACTAGGCAGTGTATGGTTAGTAGATTTTTTCTCTTACTTTTTAGATATTTTCATAAAATTCATCCTTTCATTCATTCATTATCTGAACCGCTAAATCCCAATTGGCGTCGCGGTGGGATCGGAGCCTATCCCAGAAATTTACGGGTGCGAGGCGGGGACCAACTTTGGGCAGGCGCCAACACACCACAGGGCACACACACACAATCACATTCAGACCTTACGGGGCCAATTTTAGAGTTGCCAATTAGCCTACAGTGCATGCCTTTGGACTGTGGGAGGAAACCGGAGCACCCGGAGGAAACCCACGCAAACACGGGAGAGCACGCAAACCCACGGCAGTCCCCAGGGTTCGAACCCAGGATCTAACCACTGTGCCGCCTGCATTAAATTCATTATTCGTAAAGATGGCCAAATCATTTGGAAATATTCTGAAAAAGAATTCAAATGAAATACATTTTTTAAATGATTTCAGTTGTGGAAGTGGAATGCATGTCACAGACCACCTGCGGTGCCACTAGGGGGCAGTGGTCCACCGGTTGAAAACCCCTAATCGATTATGGTCTGCCACTGCACTGATGCAGAATCGTTCACATCTGCATCGCAACACATAGATTATGGGATTAATTTTAACGTCCCTTAGCGTGGTGTTTAACAACAACCTCCTTATCTTTGGGGTAAGTGTCACGCACACTGCCTCCCGCGATCGGCATTAGGATCCGGAAGTGGTCAGTCGCGGTTCAGGAAGTATAAAAGGAGTCATTTCCTCGCGGAACATTGCTCTGTCATTGAGTCAACTCAACCAGCCCAACTTCCGACTGTGAGTACTCTCAGTATTTGGTTCATCTCCCTGACAGAGTGTGTGTTTGTTAGAACGCAGATTCTTGTGGGAATTCTAGCTCTTTGTGTAAGAGAGTTCTTAGAACAACTCGCGTGGCAATCCTGCCTACTCGCGCTCTCAGAGGCGTTTGGGTTAACCACCACGCTACACGGGCTAACGGCTAACGTGTAACAGTCTATTATATCCTAACAAGATCCCTGTCTGAATCGTGTAACAATCTGACCACCGCCTAACCCGGCCGCTGGCAGATTGTGAATGTCTGGCTTTCTGTTAGATCCTGACCAGATCCTGACGGTAAGTTTGGTCTTGAGGAGTGTTCTGCCACTGTGAGTTTGTTGAGTTTAACATGATCTTATCACTTTGGATAACAGCTTACAGTGAATCGATTTCTTCATTATAGAGCCTCTGCCCTTTAGAGTCTTGGTCTTGTCTCGGTCTCGACACACTCGGGTCTCAGTCAGGACTTAGGTCTCGGTTTAGGTGGTCTTGACTACAACTCTGCTCATCATTCCTACCACTATCGTTCATAACCGCTATAACACTTCACAAAACTCAAATATTAAAAATTATTCATCACCAACCTCTGACCACATTATTATGTGGGTGGGCATATTCCCCTCTACTGGTTCCAATGAATAAAAGATCAACTACCTTTTACTTCACAGTCGTTGATTCACTGCATATATTTGATCTGTTGTTTTCTGAGAAGCCTGAACAAACATGGTCAGTCGTTATTGTATCAGATTACAGCCAACTCTTAAGTTCATCTCGATGCATTTTACATACAAGCTCTGGCTCTGTGGGAATGTATTTTAGCATAAATTTGCACATTTATATTTGCACTATTAAGATATGTCATCTAGTAGACTGCAAACATAGTCAAAAGATTTGGAGAATTTTTTGTTTAGTCTAAGATGGACGAAACATGTTGCAACTGGGGGACATTTTTATTATTAAACCGTTATAAAACCTTCGTCTTCATTTGCAAGTTTTATTGCAAAAAATGTTCCGTACTGCAAAAGAATACAACTATGCCGAGAAGAGCATAGAATGACAACATGGTCCTATAACCAATGTTAGCCTTGTTTATGGCTTTGACAGACCACCATGACGGGCTGACAAAGGAACAACCGATGTGGCTCATTAATACCAGCAGATCAGTTATTGATGAGCTCACTTTCCATCCCCTAAGCTGCCAATAGTGACAAAATGACCTGGGGTTGAATAGTCGTTTGTACTATAGAGGCAGCTGTCCTTTTACAAAAGAATTACATTTGTTATCAGAGGTGGGCAAAGTAGCTAACTTCATTACTTAAGTAAAAGTACAGATACGAGTTGTCAAATGTTACTCCAATACAAGTGAAAGTTGTACAGTCAATTTTTTTACTTAAGTTAAAGTACTGAAGTACTTGTTTTAAAAAATACTTAAGTATTAAAAGTACATCTTTCACTGTATTGTTGCATTATTGCCACAAGACTTACAACACCTGATGTTGACTAGCTTGTAGAAGATGTAGAATAAGGAACTGGTATAATGTTACTGAATGAAACTTAAACTGATAAAGAAAACCAGTCATTAGTTTATTTTATAAATTTATTGTAAGACTACACACCACCACAAAACAGCATGGTAGTGTTCTGACACAGCTCTGGCAGTGTGTGTACACATATACGTGTATGTTCATGAGGAGGACAGCGCAATAGCTGTAAATGCAGCTCACAACATAAAATCAACATTCCAACCCACTTAAAACCCAGCTCTACACCACTAGCTCCATGACTTTCCAACAGCAACAATAACAAATCAAGACAGAAAACGGCAGAACTGTCTGAACTTGGTTTTATATTTCCAGTCTGCAGGCGTGACGTAACCCTACTGATTACTGATAGACTGTCACCTGCCAAACAACCAATCACGTTTTAGAAAAGGAAGAATAACATCCACTTTATCCACCGATTTGAAAGTAACGAGTAACGAGAACCTTGATATAAATGTAGTGAAGTAAAAAGTGCAGTATTTGTCTTTAAAATGTCTTTAAAAAGTGGGTCATAAGTTTCCAAATAAAACACTACTCAAGTGAAGTACAGAAACTCAAAAACTCTACTTAAGTACAGTACTCAAGTAAATGTACTTAGTTACTGTCTGCCTCTGTTTGTTATAATTAATTCACACCTAGTGAGCAGTTTTGTTGACGAGAGGAACCCGGGTGCCATTTGTAGACCTTGCCACCAGAGGCACTATGGGCTCTCTCAGCCTGGAACACATCAGGACTTAGAGGTGTGAATGGTCACTGGTCTCAGGATTCAATTCGATTACGATTATCGGGTCAGCGATTCGATTCGATTCGATTCGATATCTCGATGCATCGCGATGCAGCCCATCATTTTTTATGCATTACTTCATATTGTTTTCAAATACAAATACACGCAGTGAGATGGAAGCTCCCTTGTCTGTCTCCAATTCAACATAAACACAGACGTTAGATTTGGAAAAAGGTGAAGTAACCAAGGCCTTTGTAACTCTACCATAAATGTTACAATGGTATGTTACCATTTTGGCAGTTTACCTGTGTAGTATTCTGACACTCGTCTGCAAGCTGTTTAAGGATTACAACTAATATAATAAGTACGTCAACCTTACATACCATCAGAGGACCAACGAAGCACGAAACGTAATGGATGATTATACAGATACTACAAAAGTATAATTCTGGGCCATCAGTCTTGGGGGGTGTGTGTGTGTGTGTGTGTAATGATGGAGCTGTAACGCCTGCTCCAGCATCCCAATGATCTGCCTCGCTGCAGTGTGTAACTGCATCTGTATTTATGTTGAATTGAGGACAGACAAGTGGGCGAGGGGAGCCATTGATTGCGTGCTTATTAAACGTGTAAGACCTAACTATTAAATTCTAATTATAAGGTCCAGGGCCGGCCCGTGGCATAGGCAATATAGGCAAATGCTAAGGGCGCCATCCATCCAGGGGCTCCGATCCCACCGCGACGCCATGTGTAACATTCCACTATTCTTAAAACTAGTTGGTATTAATGTGTCTTAATATGAAAAGAACAAGCCCACAAGATTTTACCTGCTTAGCAAAGCCTATTAAGTAGTAGTACTAATAATAATAATGATACGTAACTTTCCTATGAGGCCACCGACCCCCACCTCCCCCCCGCCCCCCTCCACGCCGGTCTAGTGGCCTTTACCTGCTACTTGAGAGGATGGTCCCTTTGATGTCAACAAGCTCAACATGTCAAAACGTCCCCAAATTATCTGGTGCCCAGGGAAAAAAAAAAAGAGGAAAAATGTGACAAAGACAGAGGAAGTAATGTTACGTAAAGATGATGTCATGACATTATTTGTTTTATACTAATATAATTTGCATATCAGAAAAAGCACATTGTATATTATACAGTACAGTCTACATCATGCATGCATCTCTGATTTTTTTTTACATTTATATTATTTGATAATATATTTGGTAATTTTTTGTGCATACTGGTTTCTTTAATGTCTTATTTTTGTGCAGTGCCTTATTTACATTGTATTTATAATTTAAGTTATGGCACTTTTATTTTAGGGAATATTTAAATCTAATACTTTATGCAAATATTTATATTGTATTTCATATATTCAGTTCATATTTTTGTATTTCTTTCTAAGTATTTTTTGAATGTGCTATTGGTTTATTTAAATAAAGAATGTCTAAGACAAAAGCTATTAAGTTTCTTGTGGTATATGTACACTAGCAGTGGAATTTACTGTGATGCAAGCGCCGCCTAAATCTGCCTAGACTCCCAAATTTGTTAGGGCCGGGCCTCAGTAGATAGGTAAACTATAACTTGTATTTTAATCTACACACTGCGGCTGGTGCAATCTTCTCGTCCTCTTTGGTTTTCTGTAAAAACTTTCTGTAGCGTGCAGTCAATCACAAAACCACCTGACAGCTGAACTGGGATGTGGTGAAGCTGCCAAACCCTCCCAAACTGTGAAAACCCCAAACTTGTAAAAACCCTTCAAACTGCAAACCACCTAATAAATGAGCACTTCAAACTGTAAAACCCAGCCCCAAACCTTTAAAACCATTGAACTGTAAAACCTCCTTTAAGCATTGAACCACCCCCAAACTGTAAACCCCTTCAAACTGACAAAAACCATGAGCTATATGGAAACCAACCCCCCAAACATGAAACCATGAGCTTTTGCCAAACCATACAAGCATTGAGCCACTTCAAACTGTAAAACCCATACAAACAGCCAAACCCACCCCAAACTGTGAGCCCCCACGCCCCAAGCTTGACCCAGAAAACCACTTTCAAACTGCCAAAACCCCCTTTAACTGCAAAACCCGCCCCAAACTGCCAAAACCCTGCTTTAAACAGCCCAAAACCACTTTAAACGCTGCAAAACCCCGCCCCAACTGCCAAAACCCGCCCCAAACGGCCAAGCCGCCCCAAACTGCCAACCCGCCCCTTTCAACCCACGCGGCGTAGAAATCTCACTTTCGAGCAAGCACATTTCGTCGGTAATCTACTGGCAGACATTTAACACATCGAGAGGAAAAAAGACATTGAATAAGGGAAAAATACGGTTCGCGCCAATATTATATGCAATTTACTCTCTCGCCATTCTCAAACACTGTCATAAAAAAAATCTGCCCTTGAGCCGTTTTCCATACATCATTTTGTGTATGTATAGGTGTCTTCCTTTTGTTTTTCCACGTGACACCCCCCCTCCATTAAACCAAACAAACAAAGTGATGGAAGATTATTCAGACAGTTTTTTGAAATTGCCAACTTATTTCAGTTTTCACAAATAACTGGAATTGTACCAAAATATCCGAAGGCGACAGCAGAATGAAGCAGTTGCTTGTCTGATAGCCCACTAAACAAAGAAAGGAAGTCCCCCAGTCTTGACAAGGAAACCCGTGGTGAAAATGTATCACGTGACATTTATTTCAACGTTAAAGCCCTTTTTCCGACAAAAGTGTTTCCAAAAGTAGTTTTGCGACATCTTCCAAACTGCTCGATATAGAAGTTATGCGCTAAAGTTAAACGGAAAAATATTATGTCGACATTTACAAAATTTCATCAATAATTAGCATTTCCATCAGCTATATCGTTAAGAATTTGACTTAATATTTTTATAGAACTCCTTGGATGGAAACCTGGCTATTGTCATTCTGATATAATCGATTATGTCCTGCCGCTACATCGATGCAGAATCGTCCGTGTCTGGATCGCGATACGCCGATTATAAGATTAATTTCAACACTAATCAGGACTATATAAAGACTGAATCTCGTTCTGAATCTAATGATGCTTTGTTTGTGACCTCACCTGTCTGTGTTTGCTGACCCTAGTACTGGAATGACCTCGAGTGGTACCGCAAAGCACCGTCACAACACTTCTCACCGTACTTGCTGCCAAGCTGCTGCTTCATGGATGCATTGAAATGCAGTCCCATTCACTCTGTGCTGCTGAACTGTGAGTCTCTGCGTTCACAGTGAAAGCATCGCTTTCATAAATGCGTTGGTTTCATTCGGTCAGATGAATAATGATTTAAACCTTTAAAAGTGAAAGTGTGTCATTATTTGTCATTGTTCTTCAACACCAAATGTGACCTCTTTATTTATCGTAGGCGCAGTGGGCAGCTAACAAGCACCGAGCTGTTCTTGGGGCAATTTACCTTCCTCATGTGAGTATAGTGGTAACTGCGAACCTCGACCTTCTGATCACGGGCGAACACCCTACCGTTACGCCTGCTCCAGTAAGTGGCAGTAAGTTTCGTTTGGCACCAAAATAAGCTTGAAATGAAGCAAATTAATTTTCGTTGATTATTGTTAATTGTACGCGTGTGGCTGCTGCCCACTGCTCCTTGACGTATCGGTCAAATGCAACCCATCCCGGGAGCTACGGGGACCAAACCTGGGCAGGCGCCAACACACCGCAGGACACACACAATCACACCTTACGGAGCCAATTTAGAGTCGCCAATCAACCTATTATGCAGGCTTTGGGACGAAACTGGAGCACCCGGAGAAAACCCACGCGAACGGAGGGAGAGCATGCGAACGCCACACAGAAAGACCCCAAGGATCGAACCCAGGACCTTCTCGCTGTGAGGCGGCAGCGCTAACCACCGCGCCGCCCAGGTCTGTATTAGTCATTGTATATTGTTTTATGTTTATTGAAGCTGAAGCAATTAATCAACTAATCAATTAATGAAAATGATTTTGTGTAATTATTACTTGATCATCTTCTTGCCACTTCTTGATAGTAAACCCCATTAAGTCTACGACACACAATTTCTTTTCAAGTTTTATTTTTAAAAATGAGTAAGCAGATCATTTTTTTTATGTTCTGTGAATACCAAAATCTGTGTAAACAGCACATATATCATTTGCATTATATCTCTAAAACTTCATAACACAATGTTGAATGACATATCAAATGTCTTCCAGTGTTTTGTTTTGTTTTTTTTTGTTTTTCCATTCCAAGAAATAATATGCAAAAAAAAAAACTACCCGGATGTAAAAATATACATCTGAAAAGTTAACCGACTATTAAAAATGTAAAACACTTTTATTTGCACAAACTGAGGTGATAATGTCAAGATGAAATAGACCATACCAAAGATCACATGCATGTGCACAGGGTTCACAGCTGATCAAAAACATTAAGATTAAGATAAATCTACGGTGTACATTCTGAGTGACCTGACCTATCGGCCTCCTCGGTTCCCTTCCTTAAACGAAGCTTACTTAGTCTCATCTCTAAAATGAGGTCAATAAACAAACGATCTCTAGCATAACGCAATTAGAAAACTACTTACTATATATATATATATATATATTTTAATAAAATATTAGCTGGTCCGATATAATATAACCAAAGTTCTAACCCTCTTATTGCATGTTCCATTTACTTTCTACATTCCCTCCATCCTTCCCTTGGGTTTCTCACTTAACACTACCAACATTTACACAACAACTTAATCATTAATGGCAACCACACTGTGCATGTTTGCTGCAAAAAAAAAAAAAAACACCTGACCTTTACTCGCACTTCATGAGGGAGAACCTCAGCCAGCACCCTCGGGCCACCAGCTCATCACCAGACTGCCCTTTTAATACTGCAAAAGAGTGAAGTCACCACTACGGTGGAAGAAGTTAAAAGGACGAGACGTTTAAGTGTGTGTCAAGATGGCTTTCCTGCCATCCAAGCAGGAGCCCAAAAAAAAAAAAAAAACAAGAAGCAAAAGTGATGAATTGAGTTCACTCTGTCACCTTCGATTAAACTCAGCTTAATTGCTGTGAAATGGCAGTGGCTCTGCGTCATATAAGACAACACCGTGGAGAATGGGTTTTGGTATGTCGTGCTCGTCCTGCGAGGCGAAGGCTAGCCATAGGACGGAGAAACACACCATGACTGGGCTTAATGCCGCCCCTTTTCCAAACCGAGTATCCTCTATAAACATACCAGCAAAATTTGGAATGGTCCGAAGTGGTTCTTCTACAACATTAGAAACGTCCTCTACAAGAAAAATAACGCCACAGCCGAGAGACAAAATGTAGAAACATTTTACAGCACATTTGACCTCGGCTTGATTCTACGTACAGTAATTACTAGTGTCACAAAGAGCAAGAAAGTACAAGGTCACCTTTAACAGTCTAGGTTTCGATATATTCTTGGTACGAGACGAGTTTTAATAATGATGTTAACACGTGATGGATGTGTTAAACATTTGTGCAAAAAAGGGCAAGCCTAAGAACGTGAACGTTTTCTCTCTGCAAAAATAAAGACGAGCATTAAAGGAGAGCTCTGCCCCAAGATGCTAATGTAGCCAGCAGAAAAATGGAAGCTAATGGGGACTCTTAGCTTAAACTTAAGTCACATGCAGGGGTGTAAGTTAAGGTTTTGAAAGGTTTTCTTCTAAAAATAAAGGCAAATCGTCAGGTCAACAGGTAGATCAAACGGATTAAAATCATGGGCGACAAAATCATGACGTGGTTAAAACTTTTTTTGGACCTGAACGTAAAACATTGTGGTTGCACAGGACTTATACTAAATGTTATCAGTAGTTTTGAGCTGCCGTTTGCCAAAATAGCATTTTTGAGCAGAGCACGCCTTTAAAGTCGTACAGTTTCTTCTCTTTTTCTTCCTTTCTTTCTTTCTTTCTTGGTGGTTGTGACGGTGTCTTGGTAGCTAGTGGTTTAGAAATGTGTCTCCTTCTCTGTGATGGTGGAGATCTTGCCGTCCGCCCTCATTTTGGCATCAGCGTCGTTGGCAGCGTAGGGACTCTTGGCTCCGAGCTGCCCTCTCATCCTCAGATCAGGACTGGGGGTGGTCAGCTTCTTGATTCTCTGCAATTTGTGAACAAATTCCCAAGAATGACAAATAAAATCTGACAATAATTACTTACACATTCGTGATGATATCATCTTGTGATGAACGATTAAGCACCGATTTAAATGCTAGGCCCAAGTCTATTAGATCTGCTGCGTACAATGTGTAAACAAGGCGCTACGTGTAAAACTCTGCCACCTTGAGTCACAACAGTGAAGTGCAAATCCGTGTCAAAACAAGAGGCCTGGACGAGGGAGGTGCAATGTTACGTATGTCAGAAAAGAACATTGCTTATATGGTACTATTTTGGGCGTTGTTAGTATAAAAACTCAGGGGCTCAAAGCAATTGTAGTGAGCAACAACCAAGCAAGTCTCCGTGCCCTCGGAAGCTCCTTCAATCTATAAAAGATGGCATAATGAGGTCAGAGCAGGGCAATGCACCCACAGTGTGCCACACACTCAAAATATCTTGCGGTGCGGCAGCAGCTTTCATCTTCCGCTTGTCACGGTTCACCAAGATGCAGTTTTCGTAACGTAAAGTAGCTGAGCGTTCGGTCCCGTCAACTTCCTGTCCAAACTAACTCTCCTAAATGTTGTCAGGAGAGTGTTATTTTAAACCCAACTGAGGATATATATACAAGAATATTTGTTCAAAGCAGAGACCTTGTGAGGAAAATGCAGAAACGCAGAATCGCTTGATATAAAATAGGGCTGCAACAACTAATCGTTTAAATCGATTATTAAGTTGGCAACTAATATAATAATCGAATAGTTGGGTCTACGTTATTAAACACATACGTACACCCTAATGTGGACAAAAATGAAGTTCTCGCCCAGAATTCAGTCAAAAACGAGTTATAGGCCAAAATGGGTCCGAATTGGATTAGAAAATGTTAGAGAGTTAAAAAATAAATATAGAAAAATAGAAACAGATGTTGGGTTTACTAAAAAATGCTGAAAGTTAAAATGTTTTTTCTTTTTTATCCGATTAATAATCGATTAATCGAAAGAAGAAGAAAAATAAGATTATTAACAGATTATTCGATTAACGAAACAATCCTTAGTCGCAGAACTCGTTCCCAAAAAAGTTACGAAATATTTTCTTAGGGGAAAAGTTGAAATGACATAAGCTTGACGTGACATAATCCCGTTAAAAGTTAAGCGATATCTAGTTAGCTGGAAACTGAACGTGGACGTTCAATGCAATATGTATCATCCTTCGTTGTAAACGCTTACAAGGTTGTCATGTTCACGTTCTCATACCGGCACCTATTGTCAAGAACATTTACCTCTAAAAAGGTTCCTTCCGCTTTCCAAATCTGGACCACAATGCCCAAGGGGATGCAGATCATCGAGGACATGGCCATCGTCCAGCCTATCCCATAACCCCAGTCTGGGTATGTGTAGATGTTGTTATATTTTAGAGGTTTGTATTTGATTAGGAAGAAAAGGAATATTCCCTTTAAAAAAAAAGGATTTGAAATTGTTATTTTAGAGCCAAGACAAATGACAGACTTCACAACTGAGAACACTGACAACAAACGTCTCCAACTCACAGTACAGATGCCGGGGGTGAGGAGCTTCCAACACCATTTGATGAAAAATATCGGCTTGTAACCGATCATGTCCTCGATGTTCGAGTAAAACGTGTCGCTTCCTGAAGTGAAAATAATAAACCATGTGAGACTCCAGAACAGTGGCAACGAGTGAAAAACCATTATGTAAATCGAATGCTTACTTTGACCTTGTCTGAACTGCACTGAACTGTATTAGATGCAGTACACAAGAGTTTCCAGCAGATGGCATAGCAACAGCAAAAATCCCAAGGCCAACCCCGAGCCCGTCCTGTTGCTTTTAATCATTTATATAAAGACCGCCAACGCATAAGAGGCCGCTTTCTGACCTACATAGAGGCCTGTGTTGTGTGAACTTAAAATGAAAACTTGACCGTCAATAAATCCTTTACCGTCAGGGGTGTCAAACGCAAATACACAGCGGGCCAAAATGAAAAACTTGGACAGTCGCGGGCCAGCCTTGATATTTATTGAACAAAATGTCTACAGTCGAGGAAGTTTTTCCTTCTCTTCACATATAACGATGAACCTTTTCACGTGGAGACAAACGTACGTTTTGATTAAACATTGAGTTTGGAACGAGCACAGGTTAACGCTATAAACACGTGTGAAATCAAATGTCAAATAAAAGACATCTGTGGCTTTCATTTCTTAAATCAAATGAAAAGAAAAAAGAGCAGAGCGTTCTGGGATTTGTAGTAACAGCGGTGTATGCGCTGTGCTGTCTACCGGCGGGCCAGCTCTAGTAGAGATTTGGTATTATCTCGCGGGCCGAATATACTCACACCGCGGGCCAAATCCTGAGTTTGACATCTATGCCTTACCGTAGACCCAGCCAATGCAGATGGATTCAAAGATGGCCACGAACAGCAGACACATACCACTAGCAGCATAAGAGTCAAAGAGCTGGAACACATACATTCCACCCTAATAGAGGACAGAAAAAAAATACAGCACTGGGTAAAGTGCAGCCGTAGAGATGAAACTCACTGCATTATGGATTGCAAAAACCTCAGCACAACTCAAAGCATGGTTGACGGTGTGAGGAGACGGCAACGTTCCACATCTGTGTGTCTCTTCCGATAAACAACGTTGTCTGTTTAAGTTCTTTCAGTTTCAAAAATTGATGTTTATATTTACCAAACGATTTTTTTACGTAAACATTTCCCAGTTTCAAAACCATACCTGATAGATAACCGAAGATAACAGATTTCTCAGATTGTCTTTCAGACCATTTTGGGAGGTTTTGTCTGTTCTATACTTAGATCCACACACAAGATTTATTCATGACTTTGCGATCCACTTCTAGTAGACGTGTTCACCTGACTGCACATAACTCAGACTAGAGCGCTCCTGCTGCTGTACTGCCAAATTTATGCCCGTTTTTTTGACACTTGGCCAATTATTAACAGTACGCTTTTATTCACATTGCTTTTCACTCTCGTTCAAAAGAAACATAAATCCACCTGAAATTTTTTGTTTGTTATACAAGTAGGGTTGGGTTCACATCTGAACTGATATCGGTACCGGTACCAGTACCTGGTGTTCGGTAGGGATAGTCAGCGGTACCTCATTTCAATACCTTGCTCTGAATCTGTAATACATTTATCAATTTCCATCCTACGAATGAAATTTAGAACATTTGTAAGTCCAAAAAAATCCGGATTTATCAAACGTGCGGAGGCCAGTCGTACGCATGTTTGTAAGTAATCAACGGTTGATAAATCCCACGTTTTTACTCAGCTGCTCGTGCCCGTTCATAGTCATTTGCATTCAGAAACGCCCTCAATTGACCATTTTAGGTAACACCAAATCCTTTAAAAAGCATGCAGAAAATCCTTGTTTTTTTTCCAGAAAAAAATGGCCAAGAGATCAAAAAACCAAAGAAACTTCAGCGAAACTGAGATCAAGGTCCACGTTGCTGACGTCAAAATGAACCAAAAATTGCTGTTTGGTTCTCTCAGCTCCGGGGTAACCAATAAAAAAAAGAAGAATACTGCCTGGGAGAAAGTGACCGAGGCAGTAAATTCAGTCGGGTCAGAGGGGAGGTCCCTGTCAGAACTTTTTTAAAAAATGGTTTGATATCAAACTGAATACGAAAAAACGTGTCTCGGCACACAGACGGGACAGATCTGCTACCTGGGGTGGACAGATACTGAGCTGACGACATTTGACGCGCGTGGATAATTGAATATTGAATATTGCAGTTTCCCTGTTCTACCACTGGATTCTGTGCGTACGCATGGTCAGAGCTGTTCTTATATTTAACAACATTTCTAAGTACAAGATGGTGAATTCCACACTTTGCGCGAAAATGTTCTCACGCCAAAAAATACGCACAAATCTGTGCGTAAGAACGGTTGATAAATGAGGGCCCTGGGTTGCATCAACATAAAAATACAGGAATTATAAATAAACCCCAAACTAATCTCAAATGTTTCTTATGTTACAACTACAATATGTGACCCGATCTGCCGTAATGAGTCGGAAGTCGATTATGTTGACAAACATCAAAAATATCGATTTTTCTTTTTTGGTCTTATATGAAAGAAAAGCTCTTCAAAATTAACCTGGTCTCCAAAAAAGAAAAATGAGCTTTTTTGTGATGTTTTTCAACATAATCGGCCCGTATCTAAATAAATAGAACGCCGACTTCCAACTCATTACGGCAGATCGGGTCACATATGAATTTATTACAGTTTTTAATTTCCCAGAACTATAACTAAAACAGATAGATCTTAATTAATTAGAAGCGAACTGAAGTGGAACGTTCTGGATGTCGATGCTGGCTGCAGAGGTGAATGTCGGTGCAGGTGCTGTAGCTTTAACTGTGACGCTCCAATTATCAAACACCGCACGCTGACTCACTCATCCTCCCGTAAATATATTTTATATTTAACGAGGTGTTTCCTCAAGCTTGACGTACTGCTAGCTCCGGTTCTGCATTTTGCGTGGCAAATGTTGCGCATTGATTTTAGTAAAGTGCAGTCACGCAGTCGAAAGCTCTCAGCTTGTTGCCACGTTTTCAGATTTCCACCCAGTTTCTCCACGCATGCGCTTCCTTCCCCTGGCAACCGTCGTCATGGTAAACAAAACTGACACTATAGCGTGAATAGCAAATGGAAATTTAACTGCAGTAAATATCTATATATTTCTATCCTATTGCTGCTGTAAATGTAAACAGCATTAAAAATGCTGAGATAACCGTCGATTAATTTAAACCGTATGATTTGACGTGAACCGATACCCGGTAGTACCGACTTCGGTACCCAACCCTATATACGCACTGCAAAAAATCAGTGTCAGAAAATAAGAAAAAGAAAAGGATAATAAGAAAAAAGGTACCAGAATCAAGCAAAATTATCTGCCAATATAGTGAGAAAATTTATCTTGTAAAGATCTCCTAAAACAAGGAAAAAAATCTTTCCCTTTTCCATGTTTTTAGCTTTAATATTCTTAAAATAAGCAAAGTGGTCATGAATTGCTTAACTCAAAGTGGAGAGCATGAGAACCTGTCCGTTCTCTTAATTAAATTTCTCATTTCATTTTAAGAAGTTTTTAATAATCAGCAAATTTTTCTTAATAAGATAATTGTAGTCAACGTTTCTTAAAATTAGATTATTTATCTTACACATACAAGTCTAGTCAAGTAAGTTATTCTTAAAAAAAAAAAAAAAACAAGATCTATTTTTTTCTTTTTAAGATTTTCTGGCTCGTTAAGATTTCATTTTTTTGCAGTGCGAGTGTCCTCAAATTACACGTTGAAATACAGTACCTGTGCACTACTTAGTGAACAATGCTTATTTTGGTGTGCGGGCCAGAAATGCATCCTGATATGTCTGCAAAAAAGTGGGCTGTATAATGATGACACCCTTTTCAACACCTTCCTTGCCCTTCCCGCCCTTGACAGTGGCAATCTTCGGAACCACTGACACACCTGATTTGTTTCATCAAGAGACTTAATGATTATTTCATGAGTTGTGTTATGTGTGGCAGAGCCTGAATGAAATAAGAAGGAAGAAGGTTGCAGGAGAGGTTAAGCAACGCAAACATACAGAGAAAGTTTAAACCTATTCAATATCCCAGCGATGTACAACCCTTACCGAAAAAGCTGGTAAAAAAGTATACTCAAGTAAAGTTCACATATATTTTCGAGATATACTTTATTTAGTGCGTACGCTAGTAGTACTAGCCCTACAGGGACTGTAGCCAGTGTAACAGTTAGGACGTTCGCACTTCGATCGGAAGGTCATCGGTTCAAGTCCTGGATCGGTAAAGGTACTCACTGAGGTACTGTCCCCAAGCATGTCAGCTGCCCACTGCTCATTTACAGATGGGTCAAGTGAAGAGGTCACATTTGGTTGTCGTGCAATGTGTTCGTTCACAATGACATAATCACCCACTTCCTCACCCTATTAGTATACTTGTACTACTTTTAGGGCTGGCTTCAAAAAAATCGATTCACCGATCAATATCGATTCTCGCTCGAAAAATACGATATCGATTCAAAAATTCGTGGATCGATCTTTTCCTGCGGCTATGCACTACTTCTCGCAACCGCGAGAAACGTGAGACCGGCGAAACCAAAAGCAAATAGAGCCATGGCTGCAGCTGCTCCGCTCAAATCACCGTCTGGCCTAATTTCATAACCAAGCAAAACTAGAAAGAAATCTCTGAATAAATCGATATCGAATTGAATCGAATCAAATCGAGAATTGAATCGGATCATGACCTTGTGAATCGGAATCGAATCGATTCAGGAAATCAGCAACGATACCCAGGCCTAACTACTTTTAAGCGTAAAAGTAGTGAACTTTGGGTACTTTCCCCCTATAAGTTTAATAGTTTTCATACTGAAGTGAGTGATTGTTTGTCATTGTGAACACACCACAGCACACCACAACCAAATGTGACCTCTGCATTTAACCTATCCGTGAAGGAGCAGCGGGCGGCTAACAAGCACCCGGGGCGCAGTGCTTGGGGACGGTACCTTGCTCATGAGTACCTGAGTGATAACTTTACCGGCACTGGAGTCGAACCTGCCACCTTCTGATCAGTTGGCGAACACCCTACCGTTACGCCACCAACTGGTGGCCTAATGGTTAGGATACTCGCCTCTGAACCAGGAGGTCATGGTTTGAATCCTACCTCCAATAGGGGTGTTGAAATTAATCACATAATCAATGCATCTCAATTGATTATATGGGTGGTTTTCCACCTGCGGTCCGCTGCCCCCTAGTGGTCCGCGGTGGCATTGCAGGGGGGCCGTGTCATTCAATCCAGTTTCACTACTGAAATCACTTTTAAAAATGATTTTACGTTCTTTGTTTTTCAAAATATTTCCCAATGATTTGGTGATTATTTCTTAGTCGTGAATAAATCTCGTGGATCTAAGTATAGAACAGACAAAACCTTCAGAAAGGGGCTGAGAGATAGTCTGAGAAACACAAACACATGGACATGGACAGTGTACTGCTGCAGACTTATTCATTATACTTATTATGGATTATATCATAATAAAACTGCTTGGTGATTTTCTGGCTACGGCATAAACATTCTAGTTAAAGAGAACATCCCGGTAGTAACCATGGCTGCCCAATCTGCGATTCATGCCCAATCTGGGCGCAATGTGAAGTAACTTAGAGCTTGAGTGTGTTGAGGAGGTCAAAACCTCTAAGTGACATTACCTCTGTCAACATGGTCAGACCCAACAAAAAAGAGGCCACAGACATTCCCAAAATCAGAAGCTCCCTTCTGTAGCCCACTCGGAAGGTTTTGGGGTACATGTCCACCACAGCGGTCACAAGGCTTTCCACACACACAAACTACACAAGAAACACGAAAGGCCAAAATGTACAGTCAGAGATTTAAACATTGCAGGACTTTATTCTATTTATTTTTTTACTGGCAGGTACCAGCAGGAGTCTTCACCACCAGTGTTTTTTCTTTCAACAAAACAACTAAACAGCTAACTGAATGTCTTCAAAGCCCATATCTTACAATTTTAAAAGAGCAACCAAATCCGTGACAATATACTTCATATGCCGTGCACTGTGTCTTTGGTATAATCCTACAAGAGCTGCGTTAAATCATCTGTCAAAAATGTCTCAATGCCCAAATATATTCTTATTGCATCAGCATCTTAATATGTGACTCTGCACGGCAAAACCAGTCGCTTGTCGCAAATTTTCAAAATTGAGTTCTTATGTTTTCATGAAAGGGCATAAATCAATCTTCAAAACGATATCTATATCGAATGATTCGGACGACATATGACTGAGATATCAACATTCAAAGGAGTCGGGTTTCTCCTGTCACGCCAAGTGAGAAACGGAGAAATCTGCCCTTGAAGTTGACTAATCGACGTAGCACTCACAGACGCTCGGTGCGGTCGCGGCTACGTTTGCATTTACGGTAGCCTATGCTGCATTCACAACCACGCGGATAGCCTACCTGCGTTAGGTTAACTGAACTCGGGAGACGGAGGTGGATTCCGGAGAAATATCTTCACGCTAGTCAACCAGTGGACTTACCGTAAATATTGGAGTAGAGCGGTCAAAACAGAAACGTTTAACATTCTGCTGGAATTTGAATTCCTCACATCAAGAAAGTCACGTTTTTAGGATGGAAAGGGTAAGTTTTTCAGCTAAATTTATTCACAACACTACAGTATAGACCTTCCACTGTTTCAAAACACCAAAAACAAAAAATCCAAAATTTTACCCCACGCAACATAAACGCTCGTTTTTCTCGGAAACCTCCATTGCGACAAGCGACTGGTTTTGCAGTGCAGAGTCACATACAGTAATCCAAGTACATCTAAGATTGTATGATATCATTATATAAAATATCAAATAATGGTCATTTAAATGTGGATCAGTGCAACAAACTACTTAAAATCTATTTGCAAAGGATCTGAAAGAATATGCTGAAAAGGCAGAATAATTCCAACAGAGTTGATGATTAAAATATTTGAAATAACGTTCACATAATATGATTTCAAATATAGCACTTTTACCTGACTGTCCAGACCAAGAAAGATGAGCATCATAAAGAAGAGAAAGGCCCACAGAGGAGCCCAGGGCATCATGGTCACAGCCTTAGGATACGCAATGAAGGCAAGTCCGGGTCCTGAAATATACATTGAATATACAGTATGAATATGACGGATGAAAAGGGTGTGTGTGAGTGTAGACCTACAATGTGTAGGGAGCAAATGGACAACACTGTGCATGGAAGTCGATGGACAAATCTGAGGGATGACTCCAGTCCGGCACAGTCATTAAAAACTACTTTTTGAGGGTTCATATGAAGGTAAATAATAGTGTTTTTATGCCTTCCATGGCACAGCAGACTTCAGTTTTTATGAAGTGGTTAAACGAGAGGTGGGCAATGCTGGGCCGGTATCCTGGAGGTTTTCAATCCGACCTGGGGAGAGACTCTTGGTGAGCATGTGTTAACATTCTGAACTCAAGTAGGATGGAAAACCTGCTGCATTCCTGCCCTCCAGAACTGGAATTACCCACTCCTGGGTTAAACACTTCTATAATTATATTTTATTGCAACTCTAAGTAGGGGTGGGAATCGAAAAACTGGTTCCGACTGATCGATCTTATCGCGTCTTCTTAGCGATTCTCCCATTTCCCACGTGTGTAAATGCTATTTTTCACAACAAATAGCATTTATTTTAAACGATATTTTTCATGATGTAAACACAATATTAATGTTAATGAGTAATAATTTCCTTTTATAAGCACCAAAACAAAATAATTAAATTAAAAAAAAAATAGCTGAAGCACTATATTTTAAGTGACTGGTTAAAAAAAAAAATCTGATTACAAAACATGCCTCAATCTACTATGCATAAAACCCTCTTGACAAAAGTTAATGTGATCTGAGCATCCATTTAGTCCAGTCAGGCCCAAATAAGCTCTGAATTATTTAATTAAACATCATTATGAGGTAATTTAGTCCTGGCAGTTTGCCGTGTGACAGCAGTTCTGCCTGTCTATTTTTGTGTTTTGCTTTATTTTTAGTTTCATTTGCTTGTTACAGCTTGTTATACGCATGTAGTGTTCTAAGAATCATCAGAACTATACTTTTGCAGACAACCTTACAAGATTGTGGTGCATTCCAAGTTTAATAATGTTACATTTTACAGCACAATGAATGGCTGAGGCGGTTCTCCTTGGCGTAAATAGAGCAGTGTTTGTGGAAAAGAACTCTTATATACGCAAACGTGCCATAGGAATTCCCAGTGTGGTTCATCTAGCGAAGTGTTATTCAATCTTGGGATTGATAAGATTTCTGAGTCAATATTTCTTCATCATGACCATGAGCTAAACTGACCTAATACGAAGCATTTTTCTATTCAATAAAAAGTCTGATTTTGAGTCTTGGATTTTCAAATTCATCTTGGGATGTTGTGGTCCCATCTTAATAATGCATCACATCCCTTGGAATATAATATTTCTTAGGTGTTGTGACTTCATTTTGTCCTTCAGATTCCTGCTATCTTTAAGTGCCAATCCACAGGCATAACCACGGTTATGTGTATAAATTGAAGAGTTTGTTTCAGGGAAGCTTGAAATTAGGGAGACTTTGCAGATCTGGCTTCTTTCTTAGGAGAGCATCTGCTAGACGTTCTTCAATTTTTTAGTCTTTTGCTATCTGTAACCAACCCAAATCACGTCAAAGCGAATGTTGTCATCGATTAATCGAGTGATCAGATAAATTATTTTTTTTAAAAACAGAAAATGTTCAACCAATTGGCGTTCATTCCTGAATCATACGCGCCTGAGAGAATTTGGTTCTACTGTTTGTAGAAGTTAGTCATACATGCTTTATGTTGTTGTGTTCAGGAGGTCCTGCACTACTCAGATTTGTTGCAGCGATGATGCAAAACATTTAAAACACTGCATCTTATATTTTGATTAGTTTGCATGTTGAGCTGCAAAGTCTTAAAGACAGAGCTGGTTGGCTGTAACGCTTCGGATGTTTGTGTGCTCATACTTAGTGTGGACCTTAATATGAACCGTTTGTGGGTCGACCTTCAGGTTCCTCTGTCAGCTCGTCAAATATTTGTTTTTGCAAACAAGGCCTGAATATGGCCATTTAATCCAGTCTGTTCCCAGTAGTACAGGGTAAGGGTAAGCAGGATTTTAAACGAATGACAGACTGTTGGATCTGTGACCAGCATTCTAACCCAGTGCCAGCTCTGGAGCAAGGCCACGCAAAGTAGACAGCTCAAGGTTGGAAGCAAGGTTAGCAGCAGCATCTCCCAACTGTTTTGTTTCCTCTTCTTTCTAATGGCACTAAGTACGTGACATGTGAACAAATATCATCGGTGGAGGGACCAGATGTCCAGCCTCATGCAGAAAAGCTTAGGCTCTGCTTGCTTTGTCCAGTCTATCATTCCAAACTTAGTTAACACCTAAGATCGTCTAATTTTATTAGAAACGTAAACTCACTGAGACGGTGACTGGATTCATACTCTGATTTTACATTTACAGCATTCAGCAGAGCGACTTCTATTTTCCTAATTGCGGGACAGTTTCCCTGGAGCAACTTGGGGTTAAGGGTCTTGTTCAGGGACCCAATGATGGTAGTGCTGGATTCGAACCCACAAGCTCCTGGTCCAGAAGAAGGTGTCCTAACCACTAGACCACCATCCCTGCATGGGGTTTAATTTATCTCAAGCTTACTTATAGTACCTTAAATAAACTTGCACCTTTTAACTGTATGGGAATATTAAATACCATGTTGAAGGACAAGTTCCCGCATTTTTAAAGATTTCATTGGGAAATTGTATCCATTCATCTCTATTAACATGGCAAACATGGTTACAGCAGGATTTTTTCGAGTACTTTTACTACTATTAGCTATACACAAGATTGAATAATAGAATGGGGCAGTAGTGTAGTGGTTAAGGTGTTCGCCCCCATGATCAGAAGGTCACTGGTGCAAATCCCAGACCGGTAAAGGTACCACTGAGGTGACCACTAGGAGTACCCTAGACCTCAGCCCTAAACACTAGCAGTCCCCTGGACCTTGGCCCTATACCTTATGAAACACTAGGAGCCCTGTGGTACTTAGCCCTAAGCCCTGGGTGTCACCTAGACCTTAGTGCTATGCTCTATATAACACTAGAAGACCCCTGGACCTTAGCCCTATGAAAGACTAGGACCCCGTGGTACTTAGCCCTAAGCCCTGGGTGTCACCTAGACCTTAGTGCTATGCTCTATAAAACACTAGAAGACCCCTGAACCTTCGCCCTATGCCCTATGAAACACTAGGAGCCCCCTGGACCTTAGCCCTATGCCCTAAGAAACACTAGGAGCCCCCTGGACCTTAGCCCTATGCCCTATGGAACACTAGGAGTCCCCTGGACCTCAGCCATAAACACTCGGAGGCCCCTAGACTTAAGTTCTATGCCCTATGAAACTTTAGGAACTAACTAGACCTCTGCCCTATGCCCTAGGTGCCCCCTAGACCTTAGCCATATTCCCCAACAAACACTAAGAGTCCCATGGACTTCACAAGGGCAAAATACCTCATGAGCAAAGTACTGTCCCCAAGCACTGCTCTCTGACTGCTGCCCATATCAGCTGCCCACTGCTCCTTCACGGTGGATCAATTGCAGAGGACACATTTGGTTGTGTGCTGTGCTGTGGTCTGTTCACTAATGCTTTTTTGAATGTAAACTAGAATGCTAGACCTCTTTTATAGACTTCTTACACCTTATATGTAACTGCTCTCCAAAAATGCACTGATTCAATTGTGCACTATTGCGATAAATAAGTAATGCTGATACATGCTGAATAAGTCATACAATGAGAGAGGGCTTCTGCATGTGTAATGCAGTGCTTCTGTCACGCAGGACTTCAAGAGGTCCATGAATTCTGTCAAAACAAACGCCTTTTTGCAAATCCACTGCCAAATATTGTGCCATTAGAGATATTCACATACATATATCACATATTTTTGTCAGATTCCATGAATTTCTGTTTTAAGACACTATTTTGCAATCTTACTGGCAAACATGAGCACTCACCTGATTCTGCTACGGCCTCGATTGGCACATTCTGCTCATACGCCATGAAGCCCAAGACGGAGAAGATTGCGAAACCGGCCACGAAGCTTGTGCCACTGTTCAAACAGCACAGCATGATGCAGTCCCTAAAAGCAGCATAATGGAGATTAGTGTACACTGCAATACACTGTATCCCAAACCAGCATAGAACAGAGAAACTAGCTACAAAATCGGACAGGCTCAGCATCTGATGTTAGCAGTTCACCAGTTTTGAACATTTGACCAGCTTGCAACAACCATAAATTGATCACCATGGGGCAGCTGGTAGCGTGACGGTCAGCGAGTTGGCAACATGATCGGAATGGTCGACGGTTCGAATCCTGGACTGGTAAAGTTACCGCCGTGGTACTCATGAGCAGGGTACTGTGCCCAAGCACTGCTTCCCCTGACGCTGCCCATGTCCGAAGCCCACTGCTCCAAATGCAGAGATCACGTTTGGTTGTGGTGCACTGTGTGCTGTGCTGTGGTGTGTTCACAATGACAAATACTCACTCACTTTCATTGTTTACTATATATAAAGTAGCAGGGATTAACTAGTTCTAGTATTATTTAGCTCTAGCCTTAGTCTGTGTCCAAAACATTTGCCTCAAGGAAGAATTTAGTAGAATTTTTATTTGGTAGTAGTAATTTTTTTGGCAAATTTCCAAATTAGTTTGAATATAGTCCATTGGTCAAAAGCAAATTCAGGTTCAGGTTTTATCCTGAACTTGCGAAGCTACTGCAAAACAAAAGCAGAAGCATCAAAACACCTCATTGGCATCATAAAAACTAGGGTTAAAAAATATCCAGCCCTGTTCCTAGGGAATCGAACTCACAACCTCTTGGTCCAGAGGTGAGGGGTCCTGTCACTAGACCACCACCATCCTGATATTACAAAGTCTGCTACATGTCTGTGATGTGATGTCAATTCGAATAAATTCAGGAGCCACTGAATAAGATGAGACAATATCATATGCTGATTTAACACAATCTCAACACAAGTCACAAAAAGCAGTAAAAATATTATGTCACGTTTATTCCTGAACTCAAGCAGACATTAAATGTTCAGTTGGTCTGTTCAGTATATAGGGTCTCGCTTACTTGGCGAGGGACATTACAGTATGTATGATTGATGGATCAATGCTTTGAGCTTGTTGATTAGCAATCTTTAGCTTCATAGAAAAAGATTTTGGTGTTTTTGTTTCATGGGTATTTTTGCCGATTCCCACCTGTAGCAGTTGTTGTTGTAGCTATTGTAGCTACCGAGAGCAGTCAGGCAACCAAGACAAATGGCATAGGAAAAGAAGATCTGGGTTCCAGCATCCACCCACACCTATGAGAGAATGAGCATTACAATAAAACACAAATGCCAAAGACAGAAGGCAATCCAGAGATTATGCTGGAAACACATTAGAATGATCCAGTCCACGGAAGCAGTCTTTCTTTAGCATTTGACCATGATTGTTTTAACATGAGTACCGTGTCCTTTCAACTTCCATATTCAGAGTGACACTGCCGGAACTGAGTCATTACCCTCCTGTGTGAGGAAACAAAACAAAACAACAAAAAAAAACGGGTGGAAAAAAAAAACCAAACAAAAAACGTAGCCATTGGGGTCCGTGAGACGGCAGCAAATACGGCCTTTAAAATGCTCTCACATAACCATTGAGCCACTAATCTCCTTTACCAGAAAAACAATTGACAACTTGCAGTATTTGCTTCCTCCAGCGAGTAACCAGGGCAACCCTTCTGACCTCACAAACACAGAGCAGCTTCCCTCCAAGAACATCTATTCTATGGGGATGGTCATTTACCTCCTTTCTGCTTCATACAAGGCCACTGTGGATGCGCTAGCCCGGCTTTGCTAGGACATGACGCTACATTATTGAAGAGTTCCTCATTGATGTTGTGGCTAATTTGGAGGCTTGTTTTGTCTTGTTTGGGTCCGCAGATGCAGTCGGAAGCGAAGGAAAGTTTTTTAATGCTAATGTTGGCATGTGCATGAATGAGCGTAATAGATTGCAAAAGAAGTGGCAAAAGAACGTAACGATTTTTAAGTATGAAAAACTAAAATTTTCATTACAGCTCTGGACATAACCTGCAGCTTGGCCGAAAAACACTTCAAAATTAATACTGATGTCTCCACCGAAAAAGCAGAAGAGACGTTTACAAGCAGCTAATGGGTTTGGAGCACATGAACATTTCATGCAGTGCTCGTCTGGATACGGCACAACTACTCTGGCACCTATAAATCATTCTTGAAGCAAGACTGAAATACACACAATCATTCTTGGAAATGGAATATGTGATAACAGTTTTGACCATTTTCTGCATCTCTGAAGCCAAGTATTCTCAAATTGATACCACCAATATGCTCCAACTTCTCATCTAACTTCAACATCTATCTTACGCCAATATCACCATGTCTTCAAGCTGTCTAGAGCAACAAAGTAAAGAAGGAGACGTTTGTTTGCAGAGACTGAGATTGCATTGTGAATCAGAGGGCGATACACAACAGACCATACAGATTGGGAACAGACCCGTTACTGTCTGCGCTGAAAGCTAATTAAACACTGGTGTCGGAGGCTCTCCCAGCCAAACAGCAGCTCTTTATCAACCCTCGCCGTTTCACCCTGCCTTTCTCTTCTTTTCTCACTCCTTATACGTCCCCCCCCCCACACCCCTCCCTCTCTTTCCTCATCTCTGCATCTTGACCAGCATTTTTCTTCTCTCTCACTTGCCGTTCGCTGCCATGAAGAAAGCGATGATGGATAAGACAGATTCAAAAGCTCTAATCTCCACATCTGATGTTCAACCATGTGTGCAAAGCTTTAAATCCTACCAAAGGTTTGACACTTCCTCTTTCTCTCTCTCTCTCTCACTTATGTTCCATCAGTCATTTACATCACAAAGGCTTTCCTTTGTCAAACAAACCTATAACATTTTACTTGGATACCACAATTACGTCACAGTATAAAAACACTAAAATGACAGGATTTCATTTCGTTTCGAGAATGCTTAGCGAGACCTCCGTGGCAATGAACGAAAGTGCACAACGTCAGTGTAATGTCTGTCAGCTTTGTTTAATTCTTCATTTCATTTAACATGCAATGCAGAGCCGGCAGAATGAGTATCAGTGGAGTTCACCTTTAGCTGCACAGACCTTTTTAGCACCTTTGCGACATTGATTTTTACAGCCGTCTCTGCGGATCAGTGAGGGTGGCCTCAGATGTGACAGGCCCATGGAGAGCAATCAAAAAGGATTTACTCGGGGAATAGCTAGCTTCATGTAGTTAAGACACGGTCAGGGGTAGCCATGATACTGTGGAAGGTTGTTGATGAGTGGCACCCATTATGTCAGCGATAGGAAACAGGAGATCCTAAATGGAGGACTGGATTAAAATACTATGGTGTATTAGTGTAGTTCATGTAGTTCAGAACTGTACTGTACATACGGAGAGCACCTTGCCTCGGAAACTAGTGTCATTTCACTGACCTAATGATTATCAAATCAAATATCTGTTCTCTGGACAACAGGTGCTCTCTGGTCATTTGTCTACTTGCATTAGGGGGGAACTGACAGTGCAATATTTTCCCCTACAATTATTAGGGTGATTTTGTACGGGAGTGCATCTGAATAGAAAATGTAAAAAACAATGACAAACAAAGCTGATAAAGAACTTCTCACTTTAATGACTTCTTTATGAGAGTGATCATGCTTCATCCAAGAACCCTCAGATCCCAAGAAACATCAGTGAATTATATTAGATACAGTAGATGTGCTTTTTTAGATTAGTCATCGAAAATGGGGCAAGTTTTCCTTTTGCATCAAGTAGCAAAAAGTTGTAGCATGACTTGACTGATTTCATTCGTCTTACTCGACACAAGCACCGCGACGTGACTACTGCACATGTGCACATCACATTTTTAACTATGCCGTTACCCAAAAGTGACAGTAAAGTTTACTCTGTAATGGTGTGCTGATACAATATCCAAAATATGTCCAATAAAATTGATAAAGTTTTCGTTGCTTAATTGCATCCACTGCTGCCTTAATTCAAGTTTGAAAAAGAGTAAGATGAAATCGAAAGAGGAACAGAGCACAATAACATTTTTTAAAGCTACATCATAGGAAGGACCCTCTGTAACTTTAGTTAATAACTTCTGAATATTTTAAAAGTACACTTGCTGGATATTTAAAGTCGCAAGTATTATGTACTATGAGTGACACGTTCATAGTGATGCAGAATAACAGCTCTGGTTGCGTTCTTACCTGTGGTTCTGAGAGACGAGTGAAATCGGGATAAAGGTAGAACTTAATTCCATCCGCCGCACCGGGCAACGTGATCCCCCGAATGAGCAAGATCACCAGCATGAAATAAGGAAAGGTTGCAGTGACATACACCACCTGCAGAAAGGAAAGTTTTTGTTCATTTTCATGACTTTCGGGCGAAGTTTCTGAAGCAATTCTCACTAAAAATGGCACTAAATCCTAGACAAACCACGTCCATAGTTACTTACATTCGTGATTTTTCGATAGATCACAGAACTCAACACTTCTATCATGATTCAGCCGGATGCAAGATCAAAGATTTTACTGTACACAAGACAAGTTTTGGTGCCTAAACTTTGCTTAAATAGTTTTACACTGTTGACTTATTAACAACCAGCAAGGGACCAGTTTAAAATCTATGCTGATCGAATATTTCTTTTCATCAGTGATAACCCTGGGTGTAAAACTAGCTTTTTGAGTTGCTTTTGGGTGCTTAACAACAAGCTAAAAGTAAAGAGGGGAATAACTAATACAGGAGATTGGTTGGCTTTCACCAAATTTGTGTGAATGGCATTCGAGTGAATGAGAGGAGATGAGTGGTGGGAGCCATGCTCTTGAGCCGATGAGAAGGGGTTAAAGGAATTCTCTGAGACCGTGCCAAGCAGGCAGGTTCTGTTCTGAAAAGCCTAATTGAGAGAAAAACTGAAAGACTGCTTCTCAGGGGAAAGGGAAAGGTTGCGCTCTGAGCCAGAGGTTTTGATGGAAAAAGCACTCTGCACCATGTCTGCCGCAGTTCTGTGCATAAAAAAAAAAAGGGGCGACAAAAATAGAATTCCCAAGCGACTAGCAGGTTGCCACTTGTCAACGTGATGTTCAAAGCCTAAATCATTACCAGCTCTCCACCAGCAACCGCGAGAGATTTGTCTTTGCCAGAACCGAGCAGATGTGACGCGTATGAATAAAACCAGACCTTTGTGCTGTTGACTCGACATTTGGCAATGGCATATTTGTCAAATATACATGAGAGCTAATCCAAATCGGATAGAGTGGCAAAGAATGACTGAGCGCTAACGTTCAAAATGGCGCACCATCAGCTTCCATTCCATTCAACTTCCTTCTCATCCACCGTCTACCGTCTTGGAGTAGAGTGCCCCTTTAGGCTTGAGGTTTCCTAGTATTGGTCGCTAACACTTTAGCAGAGCCCTATTCAAGTTGCCCAGAAATGAGTGCAACATAGTGGAGCTTTTTCAGGTCCATGAACAAAACCACGCTTGGGGGGCGGCACTAGGTTCTTGTTCTTCTGGCGCTCTGTCAAGACCATGCGAGGACAAGACAGGGGTTTCACACAAAAGCTTTCTGCCCTGTTTCCCTCCACGAGGAGCCCAACCGGGATGTTTGGCAGTGTGGGAAAATGTGTGGAAAAGCAATTTACAATTACTGATGCCCTCACATTGACCTGAGTCATTTACTGTACTTTAAGTTACGCTTTTGCCAAAAAGGAAGGACCACGAGTGCAGTTCTGACCAATGAACGAGGACAGGTCGTTGAATAATCTGTGTTGATTATGTATATGCATTCATGCCTCAAACAGAAGCTTTTGCACAAGGTAATGAATTTCCTGTCTTTATGTGAATGTACGTTTCGTTGGAGAGCGGAGTAGTGTTAATTTTATTCTAGCACCTCAGCCCGAGTGAAGAAAAGAATATTAAAAAAGATGTCAGGACTACACAGGAAGAAGAAAGCTGTGCTTTCACATTGGTGAAAAAATTCCCTTTAATCCAAATGGAAGCCTCTCAGCTTGAGACTGGTAAGTCTTGCTCCTCTTCTAATTTCATATCCCTTTCAATTAGGGTAATAATATGATTACATCTCCAAAAAACCATGGGGGCTGCAGTAGGCAAATCCACCGCTTGGCTCTCAGATGCATGTGTGTGGTTTTTCTGTTTGTGAAATGAATGGGACAGCGCTCGAACGCGCCACAAGTCTCCGAACCGCAGTGACTTTCTCTGAACTCTTCCTGGGGTGAGCGTTTAAGTCCCCGCATTCACGGGTCAACCCCATGCCATAAATCTACTGCTGGCTTATGTGCGAATCAGCCGCGCTCACAAACAGCCACAAAAGCCCTGTGGCGAACAGCTTAGCAATGCCCCTTGAATGCTCCGATCTGCATAGCGGTCAAACAGGGGGAAGAAAGCGTCTCGCCCGCCGCCATAATTCCTCACAGAAGGAAAGAGGGGAGCAGAGGGACTCTGCATGCTCCTCATGAACGCTCTACTTTCCCCCAGTGAATACAGAAATCAATCTTGGACTGGCTGCTAAAGCCTCACCATGAAGAAGCATTCTTCCCTGTTACTTCATGGCCAAACAAAAGCCACTTCAGGAGCTACAGGCCTTGCTGCCGAGCTCTTTTCTCTCGGACCTGTACAATGTGAACCCATTTATTTTTCACACACATCCCTCTTCCTTTCTCGCTGCTTTCTTTCTGGCTCATTGAGTCTGCTAGACATTCTTAAAGGCTGCTAAAAGAATAGCATCCCGAGGAAGGCTAGTGACTGAGTTTCAAAGAATGGCGGAGGCAAGAAAGGCCTCATAATGCTTCGGATTGTGAGTACGAGGTGAAGGTAGAGGAAGGCCAGTCTTGTAATTTTTTGTTTTAGACAAAGGTATACAGCATTCAGAGGTTTTTTTCTTACTGTAGTACAACTGCAGTAATTAATAGACTTGATATTTATTCACTGTTATTTTTAAAATAAGTCTTTTAAAATAAATTAATTGTCATTGTTACAGTAAACGTGTGACTGGAATATGGCCAACTACGGGTCACTCAGCCCAAAATGTGGCTAACAACAAATGAAAGCATGTGACTTATGCTAAAAACCCTATTAGGTTTCGTTCAATGTTAGACACGTTGGCATCTTTAGGAGGCGTGTCCATTCGAAATTTGCAGGTTTTAGACTCTCAATAAACTGGGAAGGAAGTCATTCTTGACACCTGGCACATATTCAATCTACAGCTAACGCTAAAACAGCTTGAAAGAAATGGATGTTTTTCATCATGTAGAAGACAACAGCATCCATGCCCTTTTACATGCTAATCTAGTCACCGCCAAAAAGCATAAAGAACAGTATTTGTTCTAATAGTTGTCAAAGTATCTCCAAAAACGCAGAATACGAGGCTGACTGCCACAAATGCAGTTCTGAAAACACAGTATTATTTTATTCTACATTCAAGCTGAAGTCTGTCTTCATACATTACTGTGTTTCTTTTACTCACTCTCAATTTTTCTTATTAAAATAGTTATTTTTTACCTTGCCTGTTGATTTAGGCCCCTTCCATATGCAGAAATAGCATATGATCCAAGCCACCATCAGACACAAAGCAAGTTCCCAGCGCAGCTTTCCAACCTGTTCGATACCACCAGAGATGCTGAGGACCCGGCGTCTAAAGTAGGAAAAAAGAACAAGAAGCGTTGTTATACACGCTCTGATACAAAGGTTAAACATAGAGATTCGTTTTGCAATGAGTGAGGGGTGATCTTTTAAGGTATCTTCCATATAATTAGATTTGAACTATGCCAATCAGACCACAACGTTTCATTAAAGGAGATTTGCCTCAAATGAGTTTTATGGCCATTAAGTTGCAGCAGAGGTGGTTAGTGTCAGTGACTCATTTTCAGAAATGCACGAGGTTAATATACTGAAAGGCACCCTCTTCGGTGAGCTTAATCAGCTTCGTAAATCAGCTTCTTGTTGATTCTGCGTACCAATTACCAAGCCACTGGACGTGTAAAATTTTAATTTAGAACCACTGATTTGTCTAATTTCTATGGAGAACATCCTGGACAGATATAAGTCACAATCGTAGCTGGGCTCCCTTCATCCTTCTGCCATTCATCATCTTTGACTGGCTCTTGGGTGAAGTCCAGGCCCTGAGCCGAGCCCCCTTCAGAGCCAACCTTCTCCATTCAGCTCCAGGACAGACCCCTTTCCAAGCAAAAGCTGAACTGAATCAACACTGAACCAGCATCATTTGTCAACAAGTTTCCACAAGGAAACTATGCACGTTTGAATGCAATTGTCGCTGCTGAATTCTCACACACGCAGGTTGATATTTGCTTGAAGTTAGATTCATTCAATTTTAGAATATCTATCTAATATCCCTCCATGTTATATGAACCTCACTGGTAAATAAAGAGCCAGTCTGGGCCTTATTTCACCATGCATGAACCGTATGACTACTAATGCCTGACTTTTGCCTCTATGCTTGGCCTTGGCACACAAACAAGAATTCTGTGCTAAAAAACCAAGCCAGCTGGGTCCAAATTTGTGTCCATACCATTTCTAGCTGTGCAAATGCCCTTCTGATGCATGCTGACCACAGCATTGCAAAAAGAATGACAAATTATCAGTGAAAAAGGTTATGTAGTTTGGCGGAATAGTAAGCAGTGGCCATTGGCTCAACAGATGTGCCGTGCCAAAAGTCATTTGGCAAGCCTGCGCGTCACTGTGCTTTCTAACTTCCTTTGCTTTTATGCTGATGGCACCAGATAGATTGCAAGTGGAAACGAAACTTGCCTCTAGGAAATTCCCACAAGCTGTTGAGAACTCATTAATTAAAAAACACCCCATGTTCTTTATTGCTTAAACAAGTGCATACAAGGTGCTAACCTGAACTTTACGACATTACGCATTACGACACTTCAAGACCAGGTTAATATCACTCAGGCATATTAGAAATATAAATACAAATCTAATGAATAAAACTTAAAACAGACTCACTCCCAAAACTCCATGACTGGTGAGGTGGCATAAGGATTGGTGAGGTTGGCGATGCTGGCATTGTTGAAATCCACACAGTTTTCTAAAATACAATGAATTAAATTAGACGTTACTCATTTTGTCAAACATTACATGACCTGTTTAACAATCAATGCCTGTATTATTATTATACAAAGATGTTACAGTGTTACAGAGTTATAGTGGTGTAAAAAAGTAAAAGACCAGGTCACTATTGCATGCTGGGGCAGGAGTGTTGGAAGCTGTTTTAATGTTAAAAACTATATATACATATAGTTTATTTATATATACCTGTGTTCCAATAATGCCCACAGGAGGCCCAGGGTAGCTCTGTTGTGAAGCAGTTCAACAGGTAGAAGATTGCCCATGCCAATATAACCACATAATACACGTTTAGGTGAGCCTCAATGACTTGAGTCGCATAGCCGATACCTAAAAATGAGAAAGAATATAAATATAAAATATTAGCATGTCTGCATAAAAGGAAACTAACCTCTTATTCTCCCAAAGATGATAATGTGACTAATGAGAAAATGACATTTGGTAAAGATGTTCACTAGTACTTATCACTACTCAGCTTATTGCACAGTGTTAAAATCAGCACTGATCACAGCAACTTTTATTTTTCTGTGACAAGAGCACATAGGCCTAGCTGTGACTTGCTATAAAGTGTGCAAAAAGACAGCAGAATTCTGCAATCTGCAGAAAACATGAGTTTGACATACCTTCAAACAGAGGACATACTTTTCGCCAACATGTGATGCCCCCTTCACTTGTGAACTGGCCTAAAGCTGTCTCCAAAAAGAACACAGGAATTCCACAGCAAACAAAGAAGATGACATAAGGAATGAAGAAGGCACCTGAAAACAGAGAGAATGTATTAGGGGTATACATGACCTTTGAGTTTTTGGTCAGAAAGATCAGAAAGTGTGTCCTTTAATATAAGACAGAAGATCATCTCCTTTCTGTATATTTTTGTAGATTCTTGAACTGAAAACATGCTTTGTTAAGAAATTAGGAAAATAAAGCTGGAATCTTACTCACTTAAAGATTTAATAATCTTTAATAATTCTGTTTTCATTTGTTTTAAACATTATCAGTAAATACAACTGGAATCATACTTCCATTTCACCTTTCCACTAAATCTAAATACATCATTCTCCATTTTTCATGCAGGCAAGTCATCTTTATTGGTGTTGGAATGAGTTTTTGACTAAAACAAACATGATTCCGTGTCGAATTTATTTAGCTATAAAGCAGTAAAATGATAAGGATTTCTTGGAACAAGACTTGAAACAATACTGAAACAAACTAATACAAATTCTGCGGTGGTTAAATGGCTGAAGTGGATGGCATAGGGAGCGGAGATTCTATTGAGTGCTAATGGATAAAGTTGAAGAAAAAAAAAATTCCAACAAGTGTTTTGACTAAACTGAGGCTGGCAGTCTGAAGTAACCGAGGAACGTGAACTGAACCTAAAGATGAAATGAAAAGTAGAGATGTAATGAGATGCTTGATTGAGACGGTGGGAAAGTAAGAGCAGCATTATGGGCGGTTGTAGTTACAGTGGCTTTGGAGTGGCTTGTTGTGGAAGGTGAATGAATGGACGATTCTTACCTCCTCCGTTCTTGTAACAAAGATATGGGAACCTCCACACGTTGCCAAGTCCGATAATCTCTCCGGCGACTGACAGCACAAACTCAATCTTATTGTTCCACTGTCCCCTTTCGTTCACCACTTTTTTGTCGTTGCTGCGCACAAGGTTGGTGTTCGAAGCCTCGGGGTCCATCGTGTCGTCTGGTTTTCCATTTATAATGGGAATAGTCTTTTCGGCTGTCATGACGTCCTAACAGCCTGAAACAAATCGATTAGACCTCTCGGTGAGCCACATTGCCTATACTGGAAGCAAATGAATCTCACCTACTGATTTCTCGCGTTGGCTCTATAAACGCATTTACTTGTCGGATTAAAAGCGCGAGGGGGGCACGTGGAGGGGGCCACAGAAGTGGCGCGACGCGCGCGCACTGCGCAGCACCCACGAGCCGGACCGCGTCTGAGGCGTCTTAACGGTCGGGCGCCAGGCAAAAAAAGTAAGGCAAATTCAATTAAATAGGGTGTGACACGGCACCAACCGACACACTCACCTCCAATAAAACAAAGAAAAGGGGGGAAAGATTCACGGCTACTCCCCCTAGTAGATGAAAGCTTGACGAGAAGAAGATAAATTACTCACCCACACAGGTTGTACAGTAATATCTCCTTGGCTCTCACGACGGCCACCTGCGCTTTGGTTTCCCGCGACGACGACGACGACGACCACGGTTAGTCAGTCAGTTGTATCCCGTGAGGGAGGGGGGAAAAAAGACGTAAAAAAAAAAAAAGAAGGAATGACTAAATCCGTATTGAGTGAAAAAAAAAGGTGTTTTGACTCGGTGTGGGAAGCAAGATCTTCGGTGTGATTGTGCTATCTAGTAGCTAGGCGATGGATAACTTACTGCTGTGCTTCAGACTCGACGGTGTGCTCTCAAAACGCCTCTCGTTGGAAGAGAGCCATGTGGTAACTACACTCACAGCCACTGTAATTTACCTCACAACTAGAGGTGGACGCTGCCTCAGTCCATCAAGACCACAACTTGGGTCAGGCCAGCACAGTTTTACTTAAAGTTTGACATTTGGGACACTGTTTCAGTCTGGTGGTTCATTTTTAGACTAAACTCAACACGAAGTGCTTTCCACGTGGGCTAATGATGAAGGCTAAACGTGTATATATATGTGAGGGGAAAAACTAACACGAATCTACTGAGAGGTAAATTTGTAACGTTGGATCAAATAAGAATAAAGTTGTCTTTAAAATAGTGTGAAAACATTTTTTGTCTCAAACAATTCTTTAAAGGAAAAACTGGCATCTTGAGTTGAGGCATCTTTGGAAAGTTTCTTTTCAAATCTCACGACATTGGGGCTAAATATTACTGACATGTATTGTTGTTACTCGCATATTACTGTCAGTAACTTTAATCACAAGTGCCATACATAAATCATGTGCTAACAACTGAAATGACTATAGATTCAATATCACAGTTGCATACCCAATATTTATTCACTCAGTGATTAAACTTCAGGCTTATATGGATTACAACAATCGCCTCTTTCACTTTGTTGAAGGCTTTTACAGTTATTCTGAAACAGACTGGTAACTTTGGATAACTACCAGCTTCAAGTAGCAAGTCAACAAATGTTTCTTCCATACAGCTTAATGAGTCTCATAGATTAGTTCACACTTGATTGCTTCGCCTCTCAGCAGGAAGAATTGCGTGGATGGCAGGGAGCTCAAAGCTCCCCTAGTGTTCCCTGTGCCATGGAAAAGGGTGACCTAGTCCCTATACACTGCTCAATTAAGGGTCAGTTGTCATTTTAGCTTGAAAGAAGTAGGACAGCGCATAGAGAGTGACCACCAACGATGCTGGCAAACATGTCGTGTCCCACTGAGTCAAAACATTCGGATACCTGCCTTAATGCCACCTGTCTGCAATGTTTAAGGCTTTGTGCATATGATTTTGTCAAGCAAATAAGGAGTTTTATATGAATATAATTTAAATTGAGATTGTATTTGATGAATGATTATATGACTGTAAGTAGTCATACATTCATCTCCTTCCTCCCCTTGTGACCTCTCCTGTTAGGGGTCTCCACAGTGGATAATTGTTAATTTGGCAGAAGTTTTGCGTAACGCTCCCCATTTATACACCGACTTGTGCATCTCTATATATTTATATGAATAAAAGCATGGGCTACAGGCATACTTAATAAAAGCTTTTATTTTGCAGCTTGACCAGCATGTGGCAGTCCATGGGGAATGGACACTATCACAGTGGAGAGATGTGATACCAGTTAGGATGGAGAGGTTGCTAGGATACACGTACATCACTTCTTTTCTCACAGATGCTGTTCTGTAATACGGGTAAATAGATGGGTTTGCTTTGCATTTCTGTTTCTTTGATTCTGTGTTCATCAGACAGGTAAGTGCTAGTATATCATCAAAGGTTTTTTTCTGTTAATGGAACTGTAGAATATTTAATCAGTATTCTGTGTTTTTTAAGTATACAAATAGACACCCATCCCAAAAAAGCCATATGTTGCTAAAAGCTGAAAAAATCTATCCTCCCACCTACCGAATACACCTTTGTCCTGTTTTGTGGGAACTGTATGAATTTACCTTCCCTCACTAGACCTGCAGTCATTGAAAGATGTACTTTTAAAGTTAGCCAGTAGGTGGCACTATTCCACTCCTAACCCCCAAGTACACACAGCAGTCATTAAGACTAAAAAGGTAAAAATGTTTTGCTCAAATCCTTAAATCCAGTCTCAGGAGCTGGAATCTTACTTATAATCAGATTTGTTTGCTTGCTTTCAGTAAAAATAAGACAACGCACTGTACTGTCATGTGGCAAAAAACTCCCAAAAACCTACCTGCTAATGAATAACGTTAAACCACTTATAAGCACTGTACTGCTAGTATCCGCTTATAAGTCTATCAATATGTTTTATATACATACATGTAAAAGTTGTAAAAATCTCAATGACACAAGAAAAAATGATACATATATTACATAAGTATTGTGGTCACAAAACACCTTTTTGATGTTGTTGACAACACAAAGCACTTCTATAGGGTATAACAGTGGTCACACATTTTGGACTTCTTCCTCTGCCGTGACACTTGGCCTGTGAATGGAGTTTGGGGAGTAAACACACATATATCAGTGAGGATAGTGACGTATAAAAGGTTGCCCCCCTTGTTATACTTTCAAACTAGGAGCTTTTAAAGGCTTTGGAAAGAGAGAAAGTTGAAAACGAGGTTAAGCAATACAAACACCATGTTTCTATGGAGATCTATGGCAATTCTCCCATGCAATGTGTGGGGTAATTAGCGGGAAAGGAAAGAGTGCTTGGGAAAGTAAGAGCACACACTGAAGAGGTGAGAGAAAGATGAGAAAGGGAGAGAAGAGAGCGATATATATTATAACGAATTGAAATGACCTTCAGAGCAGTATAGAAAAGAATAAAATTAAAAGATCAAAACAATTGTATGAGGTTTCAGTGGATCTAGGATTTTAAAGTTTTTCGTGCTGACTTGATTTTAAATTGTGGCAAAGATAGCTGCAGGTGGAAAAATAAAATCTCAAACCATATTATACTGCTTGTTCTTGTGCAGACCACTAATTTGGTAAGGTATGGTACTGTGGAGTGGGATAAAATGTTTGATATTTTGTCTGTTTCTAACATTTTCTGCAAATTTCCAAGTCAAGGATTAAGCCTACAAAAGCCTTAGCAAAAAGTAGTATACTTGGAGTTCATTTTATTAAGTATGCTTGAGTATAAAGTATAGCAAGTATACTACAGACCATGTACCTTGTAGTGTACTAGAAAGTATACTAATTTAATACTTCTTCAGACTAAATTGGAACATTTTTAAGTTTATAAAAGTATACTTTAAGTATACTTTATAAGATCATTTTAAGATTACAAAAGTATACTTTTAGACTTCACTAGACTTTTCTTTATACTTATCAGTATAAGTCAAGTATACTTCACTATACTATTCTTAAGTATATAAAATATAGTATATAAAAAGTAAACCAAGTATACAGCCTCAGTTTTAGTATATAATAAGTATACTCATAGTACACTTGAATAAACTACTTTTTGCTAAGGGTAGTCCCAGACCAACTTTGAGTTTAAATAGTAAATCTCTCTGCGGTGTGTTGACGCCTGCCCAGGGTTGGTCCCTGCCTTGCGCCCATAGTTTCCGGGATAGGCTCCGGTTAAGCGGTTTGGATAATGAATAAATGAATGAATGAATGAATGAATGGTAAATCTCCATTGGTACTACAACTTAGTCCAAGACTAGGCTAACTCCATGAGCAATAAACTAGCCTATTGTGTCTCCTTTGTGATGCAACATACAGATGTTTGACACACGGTGAAATACTTTGAAACAGTCATCCCCAGTCAGCCACCCATACTTTCTTTTTCAGCGCCATACTTGCGTCCTCGGTTATCAAGTTATTTCTTACAAAGCATGGAAGAGTTTGCAGTTTTATTTCAGATACAATTTACCATAAATACCATGACAACTAATAGTCCTACAGTTAATGGTGACTGGCATTTAATTGCAAGGTAGGGTGAGCCTGAATTAATATAATCTAGCCCTGCTCATTTAGAAGGGTTCATTTAGTAGGGTGTGTTCAGTGCTGTTATATATCTATTTCTATTCGGTTCAGGTGCAATTTAAAACCTAAAAAAATTCCTTTGCTTCAGTTTTTTTCATTGAGAATTCACATGTAGGATATCATTTTTACTTATTTAAGAAGATTTTTTATAAATCCGAAATTTACTAAATGGCAAAATGGGACCATATAACTGATTAATGTTTCATATCATATTTGCCTTTGGCAATGTAATACTCCATACACACACACACACACACAAAGGTTATGGTGTAATCTAAGAAGGTTGTCGTGAATATAAGACAGAAGTTAAAACGTATGTTCAATGTTCATATGTTGTCTTTTAGTTTGGTTCAGTTTCTCCCTTCGGTATTCAGGACATCATTGTAGATTTGGGGGTTAACAGTTTTCTCTATTCAAAATACAGTTCAGTTTTAGAAAAACACATTGTGTAGCACATTGAAGGATTAGAATTTTTAATTGCACATTTGGAATTTCATTTGAGTTTAAAATTAATTTATTAGGCCTATAATTTAATGACGACTAAATAGCTTTTAATTATGAGATGGGATGAATCTGGATCAAATCAAAGTTAAATGAATTAATTGCCCATCAACTGCCATAGACCATCTTTTCAGTGTTGTAGCGGTGAACACATTTGTCCTTCCATCAGTCTTTATATGACTGCCTCTTGCTTAATATGAAGGTCAAAATATGGACCATCAAAAGAAATCTAATATCTGTTAAATCATTATTTAAACAGTCCTGTAGCTGCTGTTTGCTTTACAGAATATGTTGATACCATCCATCATCTTCCTCGCGCTTATTACCGTCTCCCTGCAAACTGATTTCTCGTAAAGGGGAGGGCAGATTGCTGCGTCTGTCAGTGGAGGCCCATCATTTCACTTATCTCAGTGACATCCTGTAATTACCGCTCGTAATGGGGGTGTGAAAGGCACAGCCAATGGTATGCTAAAAATTAGATCAGCTGTGTTAGAAAGGGTGAGGCAGCAATCAAAAACCTGTCATCTAGTTGTCACCTGGAGTTACTGATGGCGTGTGTGTGTTTGTGAGTATGTAGTTGGATTCATATTGTCATTTTGATTCATACTGCCACAGGCAAACAAGATGTGAAACTTTAAAAACATGTTGCCTAAAACACTTGCTTAAAACGCTGGAGTCAAATTTCTCCACCTTTATTTTTTACTAACATCTGCCTTAAATCAGCAATATGATGTCCATCTATGTTGCACTTTCAATGGCTGTTAGTTATTATGGCTGTTGTTCCTGTTCTACATCCTATCTCTTACCAAAAAAAAGGTCCTGGTGACAGAGCAGAAAACTTTTGCAGAGATTCCCACTTCTTTAGGTCAGCGTCCACAAGTTACTGGTTTTTAAGTATTTCACATATTTTCATGGCAGCAAAAACTCTTAGAACATTTATTCACTCATTTGTGACAAAACAAATAATGATGATTAATAGCGAGACTATTGCACATTTTATTTCTTGTCAGATTTTAGCGCCTGTTTTAGGCACATCACTCTGATTTTTGGCCTATGGCGAGATAAACACCATTCCTATTTACCCTATAAATTTCACCTTTCTGCGACTTCAATTTCAAGCTGAACAATCCATTTTATAGGATAAAATGATGATGATGATGATGATGATAATAATAATAGTAATAATAAAGAAACAGAACCTGATAAAGTAAGAGCTCACATTTGCTTCTCTGTGAAAAGCTCAATATACCATGGAGAGTGACCTCTGCATTTGACCCATCTGTGAAGGAGCAGTAGGCAACTGACATGGCCAGCAGTGCTTGGGGATGGTACATGGTGATGGGTACCTCACTGGTACCATTTGTTTGTGGTGCGCTGTGTTGAGTTCACAATGGCAAATAATCACTCACTTACTTATTAAATGTATGTTGTAAAATGTGATACACAAATAAACGTGAAATAATTGTAATTATAACAAGAATCTATGTAAAAACACAGTTTACATTCAACACACTAAAGTGTGTAACATGGCAGACGTGACATTTTGCCATATAGGTAAGTTAATATTAGCTCCTACACTACATTGGCTCATTTTTGCAGCTTTCAGATTCAAGGCGGATTTACAAAAGTACTTTTTGGCCATTTGCTGTTTTTAAGTAGATGCACAATTATTTGCTTATGAAAAATGATTAAATAAATGCATAAATGGAAATAAGGATATGGGGTAAAAAATAAAAGATGTAAATGAATAATTACCCATGTGTACATTCTGCGTCAGAGGAGAGAGTAGCAGCTTGAGCCCAATGGGTGGTCCGGACATCAGCTGTCGCACAACATCCTCTGTGAGGTAGAGAAGTCTCCTGTAGAATTGTCACTTAATTAATGTCACTCAGGGAGCCCAGTCATTACTGTTTTGTGTTAAGTATTATATAGTCCTGCGATAAAACTCTCTTGATGTTTAGCTGTGATGGTGACTAGTGGGGCAACAACACACTCAGAATTGCACTGGCTGTGATGATAAATGCTCTCTTTAGTTCTCCTTCCATTTTTGAGCTACAGCAGGATAAATGATGAGCCCAGAATTCATTTTCAGAGAAAAAATGTCATGGGACTCCCTGTGAAAGGTCTAAAATTAAGCCTTCCTGCTAGTGGTGGTGATGTGCAATTAACAGCTTCTCTTGTTCAATTAACAGCTTCTTATATAAACAAATTCCTATGTGACCATGCACATTCTGGTAATGAAAGCAGTCCAAACGATGGCTTTTAACCCCAAGTTGACCCCTCACTAGGGGTAAGGAAACTTTCTGTGACTTTGTGAACTCCACTGAGCTAACAGAATAAAAGAGTGTGAGTCAGTTCAGGGCAAATTCAGCAAAGCAGTGATCACTTTTAATTTTTTAGCTGTGAATGTAAAAGCGCGGCGTGTTACTATTATTAAGCTGTTTTCATCCGACCAAGCTCTCAGCTACAGGAGCGGCAAAGCTTGTTTCTTTTCTTTGGTAAGGAGCAAGACGACCGCATAAGCGATGATGATTGGCTAAGGTAGAGTACAAGCATAATTTAATTTAGCCCTATTTGATCGCCAGTTGCGGCCTGTTGATGTGCAATAAATATGAAAAGTTCTAAAACATCTATTACGTTTTATCATTCTACTAATATATACATAGTAATGACCAAATCCACAAATGATATATTACATTTGATAGGTGTCTTGTCTCACATTGTCCCACAGCGATATTAGAGTAGTGTAGATTCGTGTACAATCTTTTCTGTTAAAAATGTATTATTTTATTTATATTTAGACTTTTATTTATTTTAAGTGTCTGTTTCATTAATTTAACATATTTAATAGTCAGTGTTATTACAAATAATTGAACATACAGCTAAATTTCCATCAAAGCGGGGAGGGGGATCCACATTTTTGACATATTTGAACATTTTTTAAAAATGTAATGCATAAGTTACTTTCCCTGGTAACTAGTTACGTTTATAATGCTGTAACTCGGTTACTAACTCAGTTACCTTTTGGAAGAAGTAACTAGTAACTATAACTAATTACTTTTTTAAAGTAATGTGTCCAACACTGGTTATATGGTCTTGTAGAAATATAAGTGTTTCTGTAAAACAAATCCACTCACACCTGTAACAACTTCCACTCCAGGGACCATAACTAAAAATCTGTAAAAACTCCCTTCCCGGCTCTTTGAAAGGCTTTAGACACTTTACTTTTAATATTATTGGCAACGTTTAGTTTTTAACATGCTTCTGACTTGAGTAAAATCCAGTTCATGGCACAGCTTTCAAAGGTTATGCTAAAACCACAACCAGGACCAACTACAATGAAAGTAGTGGACTAGTCTTAACAACGGAAGCTTTTCCTTAACTGAGACGAACTCCCTTTTTTCACCCTCCCTTTTCTGTGGCGGTGGGACTGTTGGTGTTTGCAAAGGGGTGGGGGAGTTTAGGGCACTTTCTTAGTTTCCCATGTCATTCCCACAAACGGGCGTCCCTAACACAGACCATAGGTACGCTGATCTCATTAGAACAATTACCAAAGACCCGCATTTTCCAGTCCAGCCTTTAAAGACCCCAAGGCAATGTAATTTCAAAATCAATCCCCTTCCAAAAAAGCACCAGTGTTGGCGCTTTCTAAAGGACTGTCAATTACCTCTACCTCCACTGGCCAAAAGGAAAGCAGCATGATTCAACCAGGCCTCATCAAAGGGCCATTCTTTGGGGAAATCAGCCCGCGCATGGACTTGAATTCATTCTGCATTAATCTCGGCCTGCCTGTGGGAGCCCACTAAATATTCATCAGCTGTGCCAGGCACATCGCCGCATGCAAATGGAGCATTGCTGACATGGAGAAGCTTCGTCTGTTGAAACACCCTGCTTGTTTTTTTTATTTTTTTATTTTAACCATTGCAAAATATGGCATGGGGACTCTTTGAGACCCCCCCGCTCTTCTCGGGGCCCCCCCCCATACCCGCTCACTTTTTTTGTCTAATAGCGGAGTTTAGTGGAGTCATCCAAAGATCTCCCATCATTAAAAGCTGTTTAACCAAGAGACAAGCAGCACAGCATGACAAGAAGGCTAATACCCCTCCCGGTGCCCTAAAGCCCTACATAGAGACAATAGCTTTGTTGACAGTCTGGCTTATTTGTAGTTGGCTAATTTTCATTGCCCAAAAATCATGGAAACCTCCCATATGAAAAAGGGAAGAAAAGCTATCCTATTGCTGGGAGGCTGAACTTTCCCACAAAACACAAACGATTTCTCTCTGTGCAAGGTTTGAGAGGTTACTCAAAGCACCAATATGTTTTTACATGGGCTTGAAAGGCAGTACTCCCCACCGCCATGACTACAGGACGTTTCTGAGGACATTCATTAGAGTGACCAGGCCCGCTGACTTTTTTACAACATATGATTAATTACACCCGATGGCAACCGTCATTACATATCACTCGTGCTGCAGCAATGTAATGTGTGCACACAAGTGCAATTTGTCCCTGAAGGAAAGAAAGCCAGAGAAAGCATTTCTTCAGAGGTGGGGTGTCGATAACTCATTCTCATTCACAACTTTTCTCACAAAGTAGGAGGCCCAGTTAGTCTAACTGTTGGCTCAATATTTGTACTCTAATCAGAAAGTTCTATATCGTTGGTGTCCACTGTTGTGGTATTTAAGACTGAAGACGACTAAACACTCGCCCACATGAATGCCAATAGAGCGAATAAGGCAGACACTTTTGGATGCTGATCTGGAAAATGTATGTTACATAATGTTATATCTCATCAAATACTGATTAGAAATATTGATTAAAACCTTGATACTTGAACTCAGTGTTCTTGGGACTATGGTTAACTGATGTTATATAATGTTGAAGGTTCATGACGCTGTCGTGCAGTACCGGTCTGAAGCAGTAACATGGTAAAACGTTTTCATCAGGGGCCCGTTTAAAAAAACACGAAATCTTGAGTGCTGAAGGAACAACAGCAAAAACAACAATCTCGCTCTCTCGCTAAACTAACATTTATATTAAAACCATAAGCACATGTATGCGCTTCACAACTTAATCATAAAATCAAACAAATATCTCAAAAAATATAAACTCATGGTGAACAATGCTGCCCCTGAAAGTGGTCACGCGAGCATGTACATTTTCAACTCCACACCACCCTCTGGTGCTTCATGTGGAGTACTGCTTCTTAGAGGGTCAAACTGATCAGTCTCCATCCAATTTAAAAGACAGTGTAGTACCTTTCTTGCTTTTGCTAAGTGAGTAGATGACAATAATGAAGACATGAGAAACATCATAATTAAGCAAATCTTAACAATGAGCATTATACATAAGCTAAATGTGGCAGAGTTAGGTTCAGCTGATTAAATGAATGACTGTCAGTAAATCCAACTGCTCAAGGACAAAAATAATGACTTGCTTAAGGGTGAAATTAGAATTTTTAGTACGATGATATGTCTAAAAAAAAAGACTTAAAAAAAGACTAACAATTTTACATGCAACACGGTAAACTAAGCCATCCAATAAGTATACATTTTAAAACAAAAGTGACACTGAAAATTCCTTTTAGTGCCTTTTATGTGGCAAACAAAAGCTTCCAGGTTATAAAGTCCAATTAATTTTGTACAAATACCCGCACAAAACACTTTAAAGACATCACATCTTTGTTGCCTGACTCGGAATGATTAATTATAACTAACGATAATTTTCCTAAAATGATTATATCATGAATGCTGTGTTACATTAACCTTTACATTGCTGATTTAAATCATTTTGCTCCAGGGGAAGTGTGTCTTTATGCAATGCCAAGAGAATAGAAAAGAGAAATAGCGGCAACCATTCAGGGAGGCTAAAAACACATCAAGCCAGCATCTTGCCTGTTCATATTTTAGTGTAAAACTTCAGTTACCTGTTTGCCTTTATTTAAAATTATTAATGTATAGACATTGACTATCTTTTAAGTAAAAAAGCACCCCATATTGTAGGGGTCACCACAAGTACGTTTAAATATATTGTATTTTGGGACGAAAAGCAACTTATTCTGCAGAAATTTCCTCTGCTACTATGTCAGATAAATATTAGCATTTATGCCACGTAGCAGGTGCTCTTATCCAGAGCGACTTCCACGTCCCGATTTCAGGGACAGTTTTCCCTGCAGCACCTTGGGGCTAAGGGTCTCGCTCAGGGACACGGTGATGGTAGTGCTGGAGGTCGGATTCAAACCCACAAGCTCTTGGTTCAGAGGCAAGGATCCTAACCTCCAGACCACCATCACCCCCCACAAACTAACAGTGAACCACCATCCAGTTTCAGCCAAAAAAAACAAGTCAGACGTATGTTAATTTACATCAATACTCATGTTATACGTATTACTAGTTATAGATCATATGTATGGATTTAAACAGTTGAAGATTTCATGTAATATCATATTATATTTCATATAAATAAATAATAACAAGGGGCGGCACGGTGGAGCAGTGGTTAGCGCCGCCGCCTCGCAGCAAGAACGTCCCGGGTTCGAGCCCAGGGTCGGCGGTGGGGCCCTTCTGTGTGAAGTTTGCATGCGCGTGGGTTTTCTCCGGGAGCTCCGGCTTCCCCCCACAGTCCAAAAGCATGCAATATAGGTTAATTGGGGACTCTAAATTGGTCTCATAGGGTGTGAATGTGTGTGTGATTGTGTGAGTGCGTGGGCCCGGCGGTGTGTTGGCGCCTGACCATGGTTAGTCCCCATCTTGCGCCCGTAAGTTCCCGGGCTAGGCTGCGGTCCCCCCGCAACTCCAGTTGGGATTCAGCGCTTCAGATAATGAATGAACGATAACAAGGTATAATCACAAACGCAGGCCTTCACTCCGTTTATACTAAAGAATCTCTGCTCTATTCAATGTTCTCCTCCAGGAGAAATCTAATTGGATGTACATTTGTCAACATGAAATCACCTTTAGCTTTCCGTGTTTGATTTACGTTTTACAGTCGCCACACGCATTTTGACTCAGGCTTTTTGGAGATTAAAGCCTATACCGACGCGTGTTTGATGGTTGAAATGAAGTTACATAGCTAATTTAGCGCAGCTTGGAATCAGAAATGATAAATGAAAAACTCACACGCACTTTTTACCGCTTCAAAGAGATTTTTGATGTAGCTACAGCCCTAGATTTGAGATGTAATCCTAATGCAAACCTACATTAAATGTTTTTGGAGTTGGCTTTTTAACACATTAAAAAAGGTGCACTAAACCTCGGACAGTGAGGCTATGTAGTCGATACCAGCAGATATTCCAGATGTGGTCATCAAGCTCAACGATGTCCCTTATTGTACCACACTCCAGTTGAATGAAACAAGGAAAGCATCACACTGTTCATTAGACACCATTCTGGTTCATGCTGCTCTGGGAATTTATTAAGTGCTGTTTTTTTTTTCTCTTTTCTTTCTTACTTTTTTTCTTTCTTTGTTATTTTTCACTTGCGCTCCTGTCTGCAGTCGTGGAACGGACAGTCAAGCAGCAAGAGTCACAGTTCATAACTTGTTGTCAGGCTAGAAAATCAATTTACATCACATTATTTACTGACTTTTTGAGACCACAAACATTCCAGCAACACACTCTTGGGAGGTGGATGACAATCAGAAAGCATGACTTTTTGCATAGTATTAAATGAACAAAGACATTGAATTCTTTATTTACAATTATTGTATAGATTAAAAAAATTCATAAAAACAAGATGGATGAACACTTATCATTTACCCATAAATTGCTAGAGCGCCAAAAATACCAGTGGCGTTTATCTTCTTTGTTCCACAAAATGCATGCTGCTAAGTACAGTACATAGAAGCTGATGTATTGCAATAAAAATTATTATTCGTCATTATTAGAACGCTTGAAAACCGTCGGCATTTCGATTGGTACATGGTTTTATCTGCATCCGCGTTTTGGCCCGACAACCCAGAGCTCCGACTTGACCCGCGGTCATTTTTGGAACTAACCGAACGAGGCCAGCAACGCCGTCAAAGCGTCGCAGAGGCCGTGTCCACATATGAGCCCAGGCGGACGCAGCGTCTTCACTACAGTCCTCTCTGTATACAAACAACTCGACACTCTCATTCACATTCACATTCACCATTTGAAATGTCTGATGGACTGTTTCGCTGCGAAAAATGTTCGGCAGAAGTCGCTTCTAAATAAGTCGTAAAGTGATAAAGGGCAAAAACCTCAGCAGGAAATTGCAGGATCTAGTACAAGAAAAGTGACAGGTTTCTGACATTGAACTTGGTTGAATTCCTTTACGCATGCCTGAGCTAACAATTAAAGCTTGTGCACCATCTCAGGATGAGGAAAGAAACGGGTAAAACGCAAAAAAGGTCAGGTTAGGACCAATGACTGACAGAGGAAGATGAAATATTAAGAGGAACTTGCATATTAAGCATAAAACATCATGCTTCCCCGTGGTTCCAATTAGTAGGAAATAGTACCATAAAGTAGAGTAAAATTTCAGGGATCTGTTACATTGGTTCCATTTGAAATGTGCCTTCTGGAGAAAAAAAAATACCCCATCCATTTGTCATCTCTATAGCACAATAAATAGTTAACAACTAGTGAATACTGTTGAGATGCTAGAGTATATTTACTGACTGCAGGAAGACAAGCTTGATTTTAACACACAGAAGCACATCTAAATTTACACCACAGAAATTCATTCATATCCGGATAGTGCAGAAAATGATCATATATGTATTATTTTCTTTTTAGAAAAAAAGACTGAAAAGCAACATTCCATTTTGTTTTTTTTACGTTTTTTTTTTTTTTTTCTGTTTTGTCCGTTTCGGTTGTTCAAGGTGTTGCGCTAAGGAGCCGGGTTATTATTATTTTTTTCCCCCATTCGAAGAAATCAAATCTAAAAATGGAAAAACCAAAAAAATCAAAAGAGAGAGAATCAACACAACATATCACAAGATTTTTCACAACTTCAGTTTCGATAATCTTATAAACTTAATTTACATGTTTTCCAACATAAAACCCACCGCAGCCTCGGATTATCACACAGAATTGAAAATATATATATACTTTTTTTTTTTCTTCTTCCCTGTTAAATAAGCAGTGTTCCTAAAGAAGATATTTCAAATCCAACCTGAAATGTATGCTCATATTTTGAGCCTGACCAGAAGTTCATTTCAAGCATTGAATTTAAAAAAAAAACAAAACCCAAAACCATCAAACAAACAGAAAACCCCCGAAAAGAGCAAGTTAAGAAATAAACCTTTCATCTTAAGAACTGAGTCGGGAAAAAAAAGGGAGCCACTCAGAGTTCATCCCAACAATCATATAATACTAAGATGCCACATTAATTATATAATCCCACTATATTTTGGTTTCTTTTGTGATTCTCTAAAAATATCTACATTATCTGACAAAATAGCAGGCAAGTCCAGCACACAGTTTGTAATAAAACACCTACAGTCCAATATTACAGGAGCACTCAAAGATTTGAGCTTTTTCCAACTACGTCTGCTGTATGGTTTTGAACCCTACAAAGAAACAAGGACGTATCTATGGGTTTTTGTAAACAAATTACATTCTCTTTAGGACATAAATAAGTTAAAGTAGTTAAGAGTCATTGAAGCAGAAACAAGGCAACATGCCAACAAAGATAAACTCTTTATATATATTTATATATATATTATATATAGTATTTTTAATAAATGCTATTTTCCAAAGGTTCCTCTTTTTCCAACAGGTGCAAATCTACTGTGCAAGTTGAGCCCTGCAACCTTGACATAGTCATTAACCAAAGAATCTATACATTTAGGTACATGCCACACACGATACTCATAGATCAGTGAATCGGATAAGCCTTAAAGTAGCAGTCCACGGCACTTCCCACCAAATCAAATCGAAGAATCCAAATGAAAGAATGTCAAAATAAAAACTCGGGTAATGTACATTCATGCAGGAGCAATTATAGTAGCTGAATTCAATTTAAATAATTCTCATTTTGTAGTCTGTCGAGTTCTCAGGGCGGGGGGCGCGTGGGGGAAGGGATTTTTTTTTTTTTTTTTTTTTTTTTTTTGGTTTACGCTGGACACTGTTCTTCAAGTCGATCCAGAAACGACCTCAACGGGCCTCGTTTCCCCTGAAACGCATCAGCAGAGGAGGAAAACAAAGAAAAAGAAAGACAAGGCGCAACCACGCGTTTGTGTTTCCGACGCGCGTCGGCTCGGTTTGCGTTTCGAATGGTTATTGTCCTACGTAGTTATTGGTTGGATCCTCCCAAGCGAGTCTGGAGGGCTAGAGTGAGGTCTCCAGGCTGTGAAGCGGGCTCCCGGGACTCGATGAAGTAGCGGATTTACTGGTGTCGGTAGTCAGGTTTATGCCGCTGTCGATGGCATTGTTGTTCTTATTGGGCGATGAGGGCTGACTGGAGTTCTTCCTGGCGGCCTCGTCGTCAATGTCAGTGTCGTCTATGAGGGGGATGTGGGGCGTGGAGTCCTCTATTCTAAACTCGGGGTGAGTCATGAAGTTGTGGATAGAGGTTCTGGATTCCGGTTTTTCCAGGCCTTCGTAGAGCGAGCTGCGGAATGCGTTCACGACGCGGATCTGCGGGAAGGACGAGATCGGGGAGGCTAATGAGTGTCTGCCGCGGACTCTCACTCTCACAGGGCAAAGTCGAGGTGGGGTGGGGAGGATGAATAAACAGGGAAGGTAGAGACGGCGCAGAACCGCGGTTAACGGCCGTCTACCGCTTCAAAAAACATCAGCGTTTTGCTAGGCTATCGAGCAACCGTGGGCAAGGTGTGAAAATAAAGGATAGATCACTCAAACTGAAGGTTAAAAAAAAGGACTGGAAGTCAAAAGGAAAAAAAGAAAAGGCACGCGAGAACTCAGGCAATGTTCTTGTCTTTGAACAGCACAGTATACAGTATACAGCGAGATCCGGTATGTTGTATACCTAGAGACAATTCATGTTAATTTCCAAAGGAAAACTGAAAAGCACACATGCAAGTTGAAACAACTTTTTGTGGTATAAAAAGTCAAGAGGAAAAGGTTTTAGATCCAGGATGAGTTTTGGTGGAGACAAATGGAAAGCACAACAACAAAAAACAAAGGTCCACAAAGAGTCCGAACAGGCACGGGATATGATGAGATGACCGGAAAAAACGATGGAACGCTTTCCTATGCTTCCCCAAGCATAGAGTCACAAAACACGATGGTGGCAGACCAGAAGCTTAAAACGTCAGTCAGACAACATGACAAAACATGCAGCTCAGGACGACACCATGTGGAGATGTTCAAACAGATACACACACACACACGCACACACACACACACACACTGCGGAGTAGGAAAAGACATAAACAGACGTAACGTCTGTTCTCTTTACAACTCCATGCGTCTCTGTGTAAACACTCAAGTATAGGCCACAAAGGTATCATTCATGTTTGCTTTCACCAGCAGTACATAACCCAAAATGTACTGGTATAAGAAATTATTAGATGTAATGCAATGCTAAGCATCAATATGCAAAATTAATCTGATAATTAAGTAATTTGGAGTCCTTACATAACAGCATTTGGCTTACAAAAGGTTAAATATATAGAAAATGCGCTTAAAATTTCATCTTATGAAATAATACTAATATTAATACGCTAACCCTGATATTTCCCTGATCTATAAACAGTGACCAGCACGTAGTTGCTCAATACTTATACACATACTAGAGATCTGACCCTTTCCAACTGGGCTTGGCCGTCCTACAGACCGCTAAGGAAGACTAACAAGGGGCAGTCACGTGAACACAAAGGCAAAAGAAGTTGGACTGATCTGAATGACGGATGAGAACGAATGTCAGGACGAACCACAGCGATGGGAGGAGGGGGGAAAAAAACGGGCCTCTAGCATTCAGCGAGACTCTGCTGGCATCAGCACAGCACAGAGTGGACTACATGACTGACAGCGTGGAGCCAACGAGACAGAATGGGTCCCCGCCGGGCCTCCTGGGGCCCGGGCTCTACACCACACAGACGACAGATAAGACAAGACTATGAGGAGAAGCCGTCACTCTCTTGGCACGTCTTCACAGCTGTGCAGAAAAAAGTAGTAGTAATAATAATAATAATTTCAAAAACAGCTTTCCACGAAAAACAAAAAACGGCAGTAACGCCGCCCAAAACGACTCGGTTAAAATGAAATGAATCGATCAATAGAGATGATAACCGTTGGCTTATACTTGAATGTTTACCCAGCCTGGTGAGTTTGTTTGTGGAATATTAGTTCACACCGATTGTTTGCGACGGACAGTGGAGGAACTCACAACCTGAAATTTCACGCTGTAGGCTGCACCCTTACTCCGGCGCCCTTAGCACTCTGAGGGAGACAAACACATGGGACACTGTGACAAGAGCTCCTCTGAGGAAGTGGGTTAGCGATTAATCGATACACACACACACACACACGCTCATGCCACTTTATTAGGAACGCCAGCTTTCTCGACGCCAGACGACAGTCGCCTTCTGTCACGATGTACGCCTCTTAACTCGTTCATAGTTTTTGACCACAGATAATGGTCCCTGCTGGACGTTGACCGCGTTCAACCCAGCTGTGACATTGCCGTGTGTAAAAAAAAAACCAAAACAACTAAGACTAAAACCCCCCAGCAACGATGCAGTGTCTTATACACTTTTACACACTCATGTCACTGCTGTGTTGAGAAAGAACGTAAAATAAATCAAATGTGGTCAACTTGGCTTCTGTGGTCAAAACATGAACGGTTGTGGAAAGGAGAAGAGGGCAGCTGAGTGACTGTACATGGCGACAGAGGAGCCGCCGTCTGTGATTGTGGGCCTAAAAAGTCAAGCTTTAAGAGAGGTTTTCCTGATTAAGTGGCCACTGAGTTTAGCAAGAAAGTACAAGGACAAACATAAGAAAATGGCAGAAGCAGAAAATATGGTCAAAGATGCCCTCTGGTGAGGATAACAATTCAGTTTGTTACATTTCAGTTTTAAGTTTTAGCTTTAACTCTCGCACTGTTACGCTTCTATCTAGAATTTGCGTCGATCGACAAGCGAACCGTTATTTAAAAAACGTCTTTTGCCACTGGTTAGTTGTTTTAATGTATCAAACGCAAGAGTCTCTGCAGTGCAAATCTCTAGTCTGAGGGCATCGCTGACCAGCACACACAGAAAGTTCTCACTCACGCCCAGCAGGAACAGCAGCAGTGCTGGTAGGAGAAGAAAGGGCATTGGACAAGGACATGTGACTAGGACTAGAAACATTGGTTACATCCTGATTCTGGCTGGTGGTGGAGGACTGGCGCCTCAGAGCCCCCTGAAATGAAGTCCCGCTCTTGAACGTGTTCACAACCTCGATCTGTAAGAAGGGTAAAGAAATTACACAGGGCACAACAGCACGTGGGTTCAGACAGGGCACGACGGAATCACGCTGGTCAGAACGCGAGGCCGTTTACGACGAGGCGCTAGTTAGGACCTAACTAACTAGGCTGCGTGTTCTCGTTCGGCAAAAACGTTAACTGAAACTGGAGCTCCGGATGGGTTCAGTCCAGCTTGCTTTGGTTATCAGCTGCAGCTTAAACGAACGAGCTGACGGTCAGCGGCAGCATCGCCCATAGCTGTCGTCTGCAAGTAGAGAGCTCACGGCAGACCTGCATCGTGAAGCACCGCTAACATGGGCAGTTTATCAACTGCACAACAACAAGCACAGCCCAGATCATGCCGAAGTATCTGTGAGCAGTCTTCATGCTGGTTTACTGCTGTCCTGCATGCAAGTCTAATATTCACATTTAAAATGATTTATTAACAAGGGTCACCAGTGCGTTTAAATGTTGCTTACCATGTACAGTTTGACTTAAATGATGCTTTTTACAGCTCCTTGTCAAAAGCACACCTCAGAAAACACAACCGGCGCAGCATCTGACTAATCACTGGTGATCGTAATAAGTCAGCTGTTCCCAGTGTGTGTTAATGTGTCTGCGCACATTTTTTATTAATGGTATAACAAAAACCTTCAAGTAAAATCACTGTCGGAATGTTACTTTGCTGCAAAATGCGTTCAATACAACATGCAGTTACAGTACAAGAAAAGTTCTTCCATGCTTGGACATGTATTCGTTCGAAAAATAATTGCGTGTGCATGCAATAAAAAACAACAACAACCCACGACGTAAGATCCTGGCCACGTTCCTTACCTGTGTCTGGATTCTACTGAGACCACGGAACCAGAGGATCTGGCCTCGTCGCAGCTCCCGCTCTGCGTGGTCGATCTCCTCCTGGTCCTCGTTCATCTCCTCTTCGGGCATGTCGTCCTTCTGAGTTAGCTGACCCGCCCCTTTCAGGAACCTCAACTTGCTGTTCGGGATGGTTGAAATGACCTAAGCCAGAGTGAGTGATTAAACGTGGGCCTAGACGCGCTAAGGGCCCAAATCAAATGGAACCACGCCTGAGATTTCAAACGATCGTCAGGAAAAGAGCCCCGACTGTTACATTAACGTCTACTGTTAACCTTATCCAAGTCGGCCGGTGCAATATTCTTGCGAGTTTGCTGTCGTGAGACTACGGTGTGCTCCAGGATCACAGAGAGTAAGTTACCTGTCCCCAGACCAGCTCCCCCAGGCCGAGGAAAACACACCACATCCACTTTTCCAAATCGAGAGGAGAGCAGCTGAACGGTTTCCCTCCGAACTGCACGATCACAATCTAAAACGTTTGAAACCAGGAAATTAGTCACCACTGAAATTACACTCATTTATATTCATGGCATTTAGCAGATGCGCTCGTGTCTCCCTGGTGGAGTAAACCTCTGAACTGCTACTACCTGAACAGCAAACGTCCCCAGAACGATGGAGCAGAAGATGGGGTTTCTGAAAATGCCATCAAAGACGTTCCGCTCTCCGTGAATCTTGCGGGCGTTGATCTCGTTGAAAAGCTGCATCATGACGAAAGTGTTGAAGATGATGGTGTAGTGTTCAGACGGAGGGGAGTGCAGCGGGGCATTCCTCCCACTGTCGATGTCAAAAATCTGTTCGCCTGCACAAAACACCACACAAGCATGAGGTCAGCAGCTCAACGTGACGTCTTTTAGGTGCAGTCGGCATTTCTCATTATCCACATACGGTGGTGCTTGAAAATCTGCGAAGCCCTTTCTGTATTTCAGCATAAACATGACCTAAAACATCATCGTCCTAAAAGTTCTAAACCCAGTTAAAGAAATGAGACAAAGATATTGACTGATTATTTATTTACCGAGGAAAATGATGCAATATTACATATCTGCGTGTTGCGAAAGTATGTGAACCTTTGCTTTTTGGTATCTGGTGTGACTTCCTCGTGCAACAAGAACTGCAACTAAAAGTGTCTGTTAACTGTTGATCAGTCCTGCACATTGGCTTGGAGGAATTTTAGCCCGTTCCTGTGCACAGAACAGCTTCAACTCGGGGATGCGGGTGGGTTTCCTCAAATGAACGGCTCACTTCAGGTCCTTCCAGAACATCTGGATTGTTGTCTCATTTCTTGTCTCATTGGGTTCTCTTTATAGACTTTTAGGACTTCTATGAAAATCTGATGATGTTTTAAGTCCTATTTATAACGAAATACAGCAAGTTCTAAGGCGTTCACAACCCTTCAAGCAACACTGTAAACCTGATGTACGCTGCCTTCCAAAAGTTTGGAAACGCACCCCTGGCAAAGTGGGGTTTTGGACGATATTAGCATAAATCCTCATCATTTTTTGGTGCAAATACATTAAAGGAACTTGACATTATCTTTGGATACCAGCAATAACAATTTTTATGTTGATTGCATAATAATGTAGCTGAACCCATTTGAGCTACTATGGGAGGAACTGGACCGTGATGTCCGTAAGAAGTGTCCAACCAGTGTGAATCATCTTTGGGCAATCCTTCAGGCGGCTTGGAATAATATATCAAGTCAACGTTTGAATAAACGTACAGCTCGGATGCCCAGATTATGCAGAGCTGTAATAGCTGCTAATGGTGGATATTTTGATGAATCCAAGATGTAAGTATTTTCTATGTATGCACTGTGTAATAAACTGTTTATGTAATAAAATATCTTTTCGTAGTTTGTGTTGTCCCTTATCCGTGCAACGTTATCACAAATGAAAAAGGAATCATTGCAGTACTGTCCAAAACCCCACTTTTCTAGGGCGTTTCCAAACGTTTGGAGGGCAGTGTACTTTCCAAAGTATAATTATATGCATCCCTAATTTTTAACCGTCAAGATTTGGCCGAGAATAAATTGGTCCTGATTAGTCACTGCTGGAATCACATACCAATAGATCTGGGTTCAAAAAATCGATTCACCGATCAATATCGATTCTCGTTCGAAAAATACGATTCAAAAATTCGCCGATCGATCTTTTCCTGCGGCTATGCGCTATTTCTCGCGACCGCGCAAGGAGAGCTATAAAAACGTGAGACCGGCGAAACCGAAACCAAATAGAGCCATGGCTGAAGCTGCTCAGCTCAAATCACCGTCTGGTGCAGTCCATCGACATAGGGATATGCTCGACTCAAGTTATTTAATAACCAAGCAAAACTAGTACTGACGCAAAGAAATCTCGAAATAAATCGATCTCGAATCGAATCGAGAATTGAATCGGATCATGACCTCGTGAATCGGAATCGAATGGATTCAGGAAATCAGCAACGATACCCGGCACTACATACCAACAAACAGCAAAGTGAAAATGATGACGAGCTGATAGACTCCGTGGCCAAGAATGTTCTTGGTCATGGTGCTGGAGATGAGAGGTTTGTTGCGTCCGTAAGGTTTCCTCATGAGCAGGGATTCAGTTGGTGGTTCCGTGGCCAGAGCCAGAGAGGCGAAGGTGTCCATGATAAGATTCACCCACAGCATCTGAACAGCCTTTAAGGGAGAATCCTGTAGAAAGACAAAGAATCAGTCTGTTCCTGTGGGTGTGTTTTATCATACTCGTGTGTGTGTGTGTGTGTGTGATTATTTGTCATGGTGAACACACCACAGCACGGCATACAGTGCACCACAACCAAACGTGACCTCTGCATTTGACCCATCTGTGAATGGTGGGCAGCAGTGGGCAGCTGACATGGGCAGCACCTGGAGACGGTACCTTGCTGATGAGCGCCTCAGTGGTAACTTTACTGGTCGGGGATTCGAAGCAGGTCTGTGACCTGTATTCGTTATTGGTTCTTTTCTTCTCCAAATGTGAAGATCTAATTTTATCCTTTCTATTGCATCCAGGTTATGCTTTCTAGTAACAAAAGGCTGCACGTTGCTGTTCATCTTCAAATGTCCTAAAGTCTACAACGACACCCTCAGCGCATAACGTGAGTTAATCATGTTGCGCCTTCTTCAGGAAGATAACCTGCTTTTCCGAAGACTATCCGCTTTTTATTAGGCCAGTGTTCCTCAAGGAATGAAACAAAGTCGTTTTAGAGCACCGCAACTGGGTCACCGGCCTTGGCCCAGTAATATACGATGCCCTCCGTTCCCTCCATACAGCAGGACCCGTGCTCTACTCGTTACAGCGCAGACCGTGTCACAGTACGATCCAGATTTACAGCGCTCTGTTCTACATGCGGACGTGACACCTGGCAGGAAGCTACGAATTAAGAGCGCACCTGCACGGTAACCAACTGCTGCGAATTCCAGAATGCAGCGGCGTCTACAACGTGCCCAAATTCCCACGTACCACACCTCAACTACCGAACCTGCACCGGCTCCTTGCGGCTGCTCGCCGCAGGTTCCGATCCTTAACACTCGCCTTCAAGGCCAAGACGGTGACGGCGCCTCCGGTGCTCCTCATCAGCACCGATCAAGCAGCGTGTCACATCGCGTCCTCTCAGAGCATCAAACGCTGCTCGTCTCCAGCCACCGATACTTCTCTCTGACAGGTTTTGTTCAAGTGTGTAACTTAGTTGGCGGTGACTTGGTCTTAACGACAGTGTATTTATTCAAGTCTAGGTTTACAGACTGAAGAGCGGTGTTGTACGTCGTTCTAGATAAGAGCGTCTGCTAAATCAGCGTCTCCCAACCCCGGTCCTCGCGGAGCACTGCTCTGCGCAGATTCGGTATTTTTCCCGCACCGCCGCATGCTACGTTGCTAATCAGCTAATCAGTAGCATCAGCCGTGCTGTGGGTCGGGAAACTCGAATCTGTGCAGAGCGGCAGAGGACTGGGATCGGGAAACGATGTGCTAAATGTTGTAAATTTACACTTCATTCCTTACAGCATTTTTATAGTATTTTCCTAACGCAGTAAAATACTGTGCTTTTTAAAGAAAGGCGGAAATCCACAATAATGTAAAGAATACAGTATCACTGTAAATCTCAAATACGTTTACAGCGACGGACTGCATTGTGTCAGCTTCCCCCTGCTCCTTCATGGATGGCTGAAATGCATCGGTTTACATTTCGTTGTGGCGCACTGTGTGCTGTGCTGCGTTCGCCATGACAAATAACCACACGCAAACAAGATAATCGAATACAAATAATAAAAACACAGAACGCGGCTGACAAATTTCCTGCCGATACTGTACTGTAAATTTACAGTGAAATCAGTGTTCACAGTGTGCTTCTTGTCGTGCCAATTCCCACCTGAGTTATGCAGGCTCCAGTGAAGGCCACAATCACGGCCACCACGTTGACGGTAAGCTGGAACTGCAGGAACTTGGAGATGCTGTCGTAGACGTTGCGCCCCCACATCACCGCCTTCACGATGCTGGAGAAGTTATCGTCCGTCAGAATGATGTCCGAAGCCTCTTTGGCCACGTCCGTCCCGGCGATTCCCTGTGGAGGAGAGCAAGTTTGGTGTTTCAGGTGAGCACTGCCCCATCTAGAGGTGGATGTGCAGATGTACAGGGCCATCAGGTTCAAACAACTGGAGCGGAACGACAGATCGAGGGAAGGCGCGTGATGGAACTGCCAAGAATTGACAGAAAACGCCAACGCGGGAGCTCAAATCCGAGCAGCAGCCACGCGATACCTCCACGAGTGGGATCGGTGGCAACACGGCGGCGTCCCCTTGAACCTTGTTGTTTTTTTTTCTCTCTCTCTCTCTCTCTCTCTCTCTCTCTCTGCCCATAACGTCTCCCCTTAGGGCCTGCTCTTTCTGGAGGAAGTGAGGCTCAGAGGATACACAGTCGAAAAATAGCCTGCAGGCAGCATCTGTTTTGCACTGTGAGAACACAAGGGTACAGTTTTCTATGTCTGAGGCTGGATTTTTCGAGGTGGCGGAATCTAAGGAGAGGACGGTACTGACCAAAGCAATATTCTCGTCATAGAAATGCTACGTGACCACCCTAGAATACGTCCCCGAAATCTACAAAAACGCGGGAAGGTGAAATACCGGGGAAGAATAAGCACAAGGACAATAAAGGACGTTATTTCTACTCCGGGCATCTGAGGTAAGCCTTTTTGCCCGATGCCCACACTAGGGGGCACTCCTGCACTTCTTTCTTCCACGGGAGATGGCGTGATGGTGTGTGTCATAGTGACGCTAGCCGGGAAATGAGGACAGCCTGAATTTGGGCAATGCAGGAGGCAGAGGAGCAGACCGAGAGGATGGAATTACAACAGCATGGTCTGCTTTCCTGCCACGAGATAAAAAAGATCAGCTTCTGCGGCCGGGTTTAGGCGCGTACCATGGCGAATCCGACGTCTGCTTTTTTCAGAGCGGGACCGTCGTTGGTTCCGTCGCCGGTTACGGCCACCACCTGCCTTTGGTCCACCAGGGTGCTGTCGATGATACCTGAGTGGCAAGAACGTCATTAGGCCGTTAGCTCATTGATTATGTCCTTACCTCACTGATTAGCTCCAAACTTTATAGCTGTTCTGTGATTGCCGTGGTGTAGTTACTAATGCGTTATAGTTCGTTATGTGCTCTTCCTTACACTACAGCACGTATCAGGAGCAGCTCTTTTTATCAGATCACATCTTAATTGCCTGTAATGTCGCAGCGTGGTCGAATAATATTTTATAATATTTTTTTGGATGTTGTAATTATGTTTTTCTTATTCATATTCCTTATGTACTATTAACGCCCTACATCATTAGCGAATGCTACTGAATCAATTAATGTTCCGATATTAAAAAATGTTTGTATTTTTGCCAAGTTTCAGCATAATTGCCGTATTTTTGTGGTGTTTCAGGTCTTACCTTTAACCAGTGTGTGTTTGTCTGTAGGAGAGGATCGGGCCAGCACTCGCAGTTTGGGCCACACTTTATCAATACGTTCCTGTTCAACCTGCGAACAACAAACTCCTTTATTGCTGCAAGTGCAAACGACTCATGATCACGTCTACACGAGAGCACAGAGAAGTAATCAGACTGCAGCAGAAACGACAAACAACGCAGAATTACATAAGCCACAATCCGTCAACATATGCATGAGTTGGAGTAATTAGCGTAAGGCTCGCTGAGGATCTTTATTCTAAAACCGCACTTTTGCCGCACCTCTCCCTTCTCATTCCGGATCCTCCTGTTAAACTCCTTGCCGTCGATGCACAGGAAGTCCTCTCCGGGGTGGATGATGCCGCACTTGATGGCGATGGCCCTCGCGGTGTTGATGTTGTCGCCGGTCACCATTCGCACCGTGATGCCGGCGCGCTGGCACTTGCGGATGGCGTCGGGGACCTGCAGGCGAAACGCGGGGAATAAGTGTAGAGCCGAAGCGGCGTGCCAGACAGCGTGCAGCGCCTCTGCGGTGTGATGAAAAAGGTCGACGCGAGAGCCCCCGCAAAACCGCAAGCCCACGCCTGCACTCACAGGTCAGAGAAATGCAGCACAACGCCGCTCGCAATTTACGACGCGACCGGGCTGCTCACTTTATACTTTTCTTGGTTTCGTTGCGGTGCGCTGTGCTGTGGTGTGTTCGCAATGAGAAAATAATCGCTCACTTTCACTGTGCCTGTACAAATGCAGCATCAGCAGCGCTGGCTTGCGAGCGCGGACAACTGACCAAATAACCAATAACCAATCAAGCTGCGGTCAAATACTGACCGTTAATAAAAGGCTAGTGGCTTGAAGCTGGGCATCCTCTTGGCATACCAGCAGAGGTTTTTTCCCCTAATGAGGAGGCCGCTGGGTCTGTGTGATGTGAGAATCCTATAGGCGGTGTTTACAGTAGCCTCGGGAAGTTCATTAAACTTTAATCCCGTATTTTGAAACCACCGTAGCAGTGCGTCTATCACATGTTCAATCAGTAGTTAAACATCAGAAGGAGTGCTGCCAATGATGCAAAGTACCACTGCTGTGGATGAAGGGTTGAACTGATTCGAGCAGTTGAATGAAATCAGGTTTCATTTAAACGACTGTGATGGTGGCATTTCTGACACAGTCGGTTGGAACTCTGTTAATCCAAGACTGCTATGAGTAGGGTTAGGGTCCCGAAACCTGGTACTAAACCGCCCTGGGGTTTACCTTTTAAAGATCGGAGTATCAGCGAGCTCTGACGGTAACGGTACTGCTCTCGGCGCTGGAGAAATTAATAAATCAGCGAGTGTTTTTGGTTCTTACGTAAAAGTAATCTTTCCCAGTTTATCTGACCTGCTCCGTTACTGATTAAAACATTAACAGATTACACTGATTACTAGAGGCGCGGGGAAACTCTCGCGCTCGCGCCCACACACAGATCAAATTTCGAATTACATCTTAATACACTGTAAAACATATTAAAGCTTACGTACACAGTCACACGATACTTAACCTGCCCGACAGACAGGCAGCTTTTTATTTGTGATATTTTAAAACATGCACACGAACGGCCCGTGGACTGAGAAGTCGTTAGAAAGAATGAAATCGAACAAAAAGGACTGTGTATGTTTTCACTTCAGGATGATTTTAGTAATATTGTAACGCCCATGTGAGAGGAGTATTTGTCAGTAGTGATTTGTTAAATAAAGCAATGTTAATTATGTTGTTAATTACCTTCAAAAATAATTTGGATAGGTTTTTCTAATTCATTAATTCATTAATTTTAATTACCTGTAAAGAATAATTATAAAGGGAGAAAAAACCACAATTCTTTTCCGCCACTTTGACTTGCTCCCGCAACATAATTGCAACGAAACGGCTAACTTTCAGTGCAATGTGTTTTTTTGTCTTCAAAAAGTACCAATAAGAATACTGTTAAAGTACCAAACCGATAAACAGTACAGGTAAGAGGAGTAGTACCCCTAAAATCCTAACGATAACCATCCCTAGCTATGAGCAGTGATGTATGGATGCCGAAAGCATCTGTGACTATTAATCTAAAGCGTAACTAAACGTGGCTGAATTGAAGTTGTAAACCCACATACTGTATAATCTATAATCCAACTGCAGTAGCAAACCCAGGTTCAATGCACGGCCTTCGAATTTAGCCCAAAAACGTCGGCGTTCTTAACAGAGGAAGTAAAACCAAACTAGAACTGTGTATGTTTTCAGTAAAAGGCTGAAAATTAAATTAGCCACATCTACATTTCACATTTACGACATTTAGCAGACGCTCGGATCCAGCAACTTCCATTTCCTGATTTAAAGGCAGTCGGGGCAGTTGGTGGAGTAACGGTGGGGTGTTCAGAAGGTGGCACGTTCGAATCCAGGGCCGGTAAAGGTACCACTGAGGTACTCACGAGCAAGGTACCGTCCCCAAGCACTGCTCCCCGGGCGCTTGTTAGCTGCCCACTGCTCCTTCACGGATGGGTTACATTTGGTTGTGCTGCACTGTGTGCTGTGATGTGGTGTGTTCACAATGACAAAATAATCCCTCACTTTCACTTAAAGCACAGTTTCCCTCAGAGCAGCTTGGGGTTAAAGGTCTTGCTCAGATGGTGGTGCTGGAGGTACAGTAGGATTCAAACCCACAACCTCTTGGTCCAGAGGCGAGTACCCTTATCACGAGACCACCACCACCACCACCACCCCATATTTTGTTGATACAGAGGCAAGGAATCTCATACATTAGTTTAATAAAAGCCAGCGCAGTGGCCGTTTAATAAGACTGATGAAACCTCTTTATATCCTAGTCAGGTGTGAACAAGGTAATATTCTATATTCTATAATTAGCACGGGAAAAAAAAAGAGAACGAACGAAAACGGGGAACGGTCTAGACGCCTAAATGAGACCCAAGATTCTATCATCTGGGGCAGCCATCAAGTAATTTGGTGGTCTTTGGAAGCAACAATCAAGTTCCACTTAACTCATTGGAGACAGAGCGAAGAGGAAGCGCTTCATTAATAATGAACGGCGGCAGAGGAAGGTGACTGGTAACGCGAGACGTTTAACTCAAACGGATTTGTTTACAGCTTCTCAGGTGTCTTCTGATTTATTTCCGAACCGGGGCGAGTTGAGCCTGGAGCCAGGAAGCGGTAGATCAGACCACAGCTGTGAGATGCGCGTCGAAGCAAGCGGCTTAACGGGTAATACGTCACATCTGAGAAACAAATTTAAGAGGATGTTCGATCTCATGAATCATCCCTATGTGGCCAGTGCGCAGCACCGCGCTACTGTCGGAGGTCAGGTGGTCTTCTGCACTTTCTTTACCAGAGGACCCTCGTTAAGGTCACTCTGTTTTTAAGCGGAAAATCATTTTCACAGAGACGGGTTTGGGTTTGAGTCGTTACTGAAATGTAAAAATTTGGGGCAAGTTCACCAATGACTTAAGATCTACATGCATGTTTCAAGGTGACGGGATCGCAAACGGGTTTTTGCTTCCGTGTAATTCTGTTTTATCACATTCTCAGAGAGGTCTCCAGCAAACTGCCAATTACGCAGTAAGCCCCTAGAGAGGCTGGGAGAAGGAGAAAGAGTAAAGCAACGGGGAGAGATAAAAGCCAGCGGCTGAATAATGCAGTGGCGGAGTCCGTTTTTCAGTGCTGGGTGGAAGCAGAGATAATGTGCATTTGAGTGCAGACTTCTTCTGAAAGTCATCTTTGTGGGAGAAACAGTGCGATATCAGACGTAAGATCAAATTTTTCTGTCTAATCTTCATGTCAAAGCACCTCCGAAGATTATAATCTGTCTCGCTGAGGACAGACATTAAAACCTGATAGTCATTTACTGCACACGCAGCAACAAATGCGGACGTGGCCGAATAAGCATTGAAGAGAAACATCCTGCAAATTGTGCATCACTTGACACTATTCACTATCGATCGTTAATATTTTACCTCATCAGTCCAGCGACTTTTCTCTAGGTAAAGGAAATTTGAAACAAGAGCGCATCCCTTACCTCTGGTCTCACCGGATCTTCAATTCCAACTACGCAGATTGCTGTCAGGTCAGACAGGATGTTGTTTTCGTCCTCCCAGTTGGGCTCGGGGTCCCCGGAGAAGTCGCGAAACCCTACGCAAATGGTCCTGAGGCCGTCGCAGGCCATGGGCTCGATCACTTTTTTCACCATCTCGTCTCTGTCCCGAGGACGGAAAACGCGGGGCTCGCCCACCTCGTTGAGAATGCGTGAGCACCTGTACAAGGTCAAAACGATCACAGCTCATTTCCGAAAGGTTCATAAATCCATTTAGTGGGAAAAAAGCTGACGCACTGAGTCAACGAACGCCCGCGAACGGCGCGTATACATCGTGAAGAATGTCATTTGTGCGCGTTTACGCATTTACTTCTGTTTTTGTGTACAGAATAACGGTGGACGATGGTGTAAAAGCTGAACGCCGACATTTCCGAAACGTTCACAAATCGATTTATTTGGTCGAAAAGTCGAAAAAAAAGGCCGACATGCACCGAAGACACGCTGTGTGAAGGCAAGCTCCCTGACGCTGAACAAAGGCGAAAATAAGGAGAAGAAAACTGAACGACACTCACTTCTTGAGGATAATCTCCGAGGCTCCTTTGCTGTACATTCTGAAGCTGCCATCTGGAAGTTTAATTACAGTGCTCATCGACTTCCTGACTGAGTTGAATGTGTAGACCTTATAAAGCTTCTCTTCGGGGATCTGGTTCCGGATGACTTGGTAGTCTCGCTTCAGGTCAAGGACCAGCCCCAGGAGTCCACATTCTGTCTTATTGCCCACTTGCTTGGGAAGACCTCCTTCTTTGTCCGGAGGCTGAAAGAACCAAACGACACAAACGCTGGCATCAGACGCATTATTATTAAAGACTTTAAGCGTCTTTGTTTGTCGCATACATGACATATACAAGTATAACACGGTGAAACGCACCTTGATTTGTTCCTAAGACGGCAAATTAAATGAGAAATTAACAACGGACACAAGTCGATAAATGACAGGGGAGTATCAGAGCACAGCACACAGTGCATCACAACCACATGTGACCTCCGCGTTTGACCCATCTGTGAAGGAGCAGTGGGCAGCTGACATGGGCGGCCCCCGAGGAGCAGTGCTTGGGGATGGTACTTTTTGCTGGTGGGTACTGTGGTACTATACCAGTCCCGGGACTTGAACCGGTGACTATTTGATCACAGGGTCAACTCCCTAACCGTTATGCTACCGACTGCTCCAAACTGATAAAAAGTGCCACAGCGAGAAGAACATAAATACGAAAACAGGTGAAATCTTTTGTGTCGATGTTGTTTCACAATGAAATCTGATTTTTCACTTTACATTCATAGGAAGCAGGTCCAGATTCCGTAATCTACATACAAATATTGTTACGTTATAGACAACGTAACGTAACGTAACATAACGGTGGCGTGACGGTAAGGTGTTCGCCCCGTGATCAGAAGTTCGCAGGTTTGAATCCAGGGCCGGTAAAGTTACCACTGAGGTACTCATGAGCAAGGTACCGTCCCCAAGCACTGCTCCCCGGACGCTGCCCTTGCTAGCTGCCCACTGCTCCCTCACGGATGGGTTAAAAGCAGAGGTCACATTTGGTTGTGGTGCACTGTGTGCTGTGCTGTGCTGTGTTCACAATGACAAATAATCACTCACCGACTTAACAATCAGGATTCTTAAGTGTCATTGTGCTGCAAGTTCAAACTAAAATATAATGGCTTCTAGTTTTTAAATGACAATTTATGTAGCACACTTAATGTCTAAGAGCGGCGCGGCGGTGCGGTGGTTAGCACAGTCGCCTCACAGCAAGAACGTCCAGGGTTCGATCCTCGCATCGACTTGGGGTGCTACGGTTTCCTCCCACAGTCCAAAAGCATGGTTGATTGGCTCTAAATTGGCCCAATAAGGTGTGACTCTGTGTGTCCTGTGGTGTGTTGGTGCCCACACAGGGTTCGTGCCCACCCAGAGTCCCACCGGATAGGCTCCGGCCCCCGTGACCCTGATGTGGATTAAGGATTAAGCGGTTCAGATGAATGAATGAATGAATGTGTCATTTGTAAAGCTCTGTAACTCTCTTATATGTAGAGAACTATTTTTCATTCATTCATTATCTGAACCGCTTAATCCCCATCAGGGTCGTGGGGACCAGAGTCTATCCCGGGACCGTGGGCGCGAGATGGGGACCGACCCCCTCCCACAGGTCAAATCCAATGCTCGAATGGCATTTACATTTAAGACACATTAAATAATACATTTTTTAATACAAGCACAATTTTTAGCAGTCAAGTCCAGTTACACTGGATGGCACGCGAGGGTGTGGCTCCAAAATTTGACATCAAGGCACCCCAAGAAGAGCGGCTGGCACGCGGCGCCCGTCCTAACGGCTGTCCTCTCCCCGGTCGGCGCGCGCTCCTGCGAGCTTTGGCATATGGCAGAGCCGGAGCTGGCAGAGGCACTTCCTCTTTCCAGCTCTGTTTCCACCGCTCCACTCGACAAGGGTTCCCACTTTGACACGCCGTCTAGCCACGGGGGGTCCCCCGCTCCTCCCTTACCGTGACCCCGCTAAGGTCACTTTCATCACACCTCTTTGATTTCATCCCATTACCGGCACTGGAAGTGACGCTGCCCGTCGAAGAAGAACAAATCAGACGTGTCGCCAAAGCCCGATGGGCTTGAAACGCGAAACCGAGAGCACCCGAACGAGACTTTGGCAAGAGCCGCGGGGCCACGTGGCGCCCCGGCAGTCGGAAGGGGCAGCTTAGCCCAAAATCTATGACCAGTTTCCAGGTCGCACAGTAAGATATTTCACCTTGACGCAGGGTTAGTGTGAAAAGAACTCCTGATACGGGAGTAGAAAATAGCAGCAGCAACACTACACCAATTGTGCACTTTGTAATTGGCAGCAAACGTTCTAACAAATAAGAATTTTTTGACTGTAATCACTGTCGTCCTTTAGCCTAAAATAAATCAGTCCGTTTTATTAGTGCCAGTTGCTCCAAATTTTGAAATAAACAGTAAGCCCACTGAATTGGATAAAGACCAAGATTCACATTTTATATCATTAATTTGTCACACAGTTATCAAGGCACGTTTAGCCAAATGCAGAGCTGACAGAATGCGGTCAGAAGTAGTGTGACCTGAAATCTGGTTTACGGTTAGATGTAAGATGGATAGAGTTTGTAAACAGAATGAGGACTGAGAGCATCTTTATGAAGATTCCATCCTTTCTCGAAAATTTGGATGAAACAATGCAGCTAATCACTGGTGATTTCGACCAGAATGAATACAAGCTGTGCTCCCAGCTACTGTCCAGATGTCTGGAACCGCAGTGCACGTGGGTATGCAAAAGCCAGTTGACATTAGCACAGCAAGCCTGGGGAGTGACCAATTAAGTGGAGTAAAAAACGTCACTGAGCTCTTCGTTGACCTTATCTTCAGGTAGCAACCTCGAGGTTCCATAAAAACGCAACCCCACAACACACGATACTACCAATACAAATCTACTGGCAATGGGCTGGGCGAGATGAGCTAAAAATAACATTGCAATGTTTTTAAGCTCTATCGCAATACACGATATACATCTCAATATATATTAGGGCTGGGTTCAAAAAATCGATTCACCGATCAATATCGATTCTCGTTCGAAAAATACGATATCGATTCAAAAATTCGCGGATCGATCTTTTCCTGCGGCTATGCACTACTACTCGCGACTGCGCAAGGAGAGCTATAAAAACGTGAGAGCGGCGAAACCGAAACCAAATAGAGCCAGGGCTGAAGCTGCTCCGCTTAAATCACCGTCTGGCCTAAAGGCCGATGTTTGGCAACACTTCGGTTTTAAAACAAGTTATTTTATAACCAAGCAAAACTAGTATTGACGCAAAGAAATCTCGAAATAAATCGATACCGAATCGAATTGGAACATGACCTTGTGAATCGGAATTGAATCGATTCAGGAAATCAGCAACGATACCCAGCCTTAATATATACATTCGCTCTTTCTGGGACGGAACTACATTCCCCACAATCCCCTGCGCCGCGACTCGGAGCTCGGTCAATAGCATGCGAGTGGAACGCTGGATGTTATTTATCAGCTAAAATATGGATTTTGCCTGTAATAAAGGGGAAGATTTGACTGAATTCTGTTTTTGTCAATGACGGCGTTCCATATCGAGAGCGCGAGCACCCGCACTGAGTCGTGAGCACCCGCGAACGGCGCGTTTACATCGTGAAGAATGTCATTTGTGCACGATTGCGCATTTACTTGTTTTTGTGTACAGAATAACGGTAAACGATCGTGTAAAAGGTGCTCGCCGCCTTCTCGCAGCTCCGGGATGTAGTCCCGGGCCACCAGCTGATTCCCGGACGCCGTCCTCAATCTTCTGGAGAAAAACAAAAACGCACACGTGCCTTCTACCAGCACGTAACAATGCACTAGCAGAGTTTTCTGGCTGGACGGGGGAGTGGGCGCTCTGCTCTGAGAGAACAGAGAAGCGAAACGCGAGAGTGACGTACATGCTGTCTGATTTACATTAATGTGAGGATTTGTTCTCGATGTTCACGATCGTTCAGCACACGTGGAACATCGCCCACCCCTAATGCACACCTTAATACGCAAGAGTTAACACAATATATATTTTTGTGAAACGAGGCAACCTTCCAAAGCTGAACGTCCAATAATTTGAGTGGACAACTTGACCTTGAGAACTGTCACCCTCCCTCTAAAAAACACAAGCCTTCCACGTAACTACACCTCACATTCAATCAAAGATTCATGGGGCCCGGTCATCAGTGTTGGAGCTGATCTCTCCAGTCAGAGGCCCTGCAGGTCTGGTAGAACAGGTGGCTGGGGCAACTCGAGAGCACCGGTCCAGGAAGTCTGCCCAACAGCTCATGCTACAGCGTGGAGTATCAGTGTACACCATCAAGGACACCATCTCCAGCCCTCAACGCAGGTCCAGTTTCCAAGAACACCACCAACCCTGTCACTGATGAATTTTCTAGTAATGGCAAGACTCTACAACGGCTCGTGAATCGAACGGATTGACAGACCTCGAGTTGGCACGGAAACCTGCAGACGTCATCCTTACGTCTCAAAGTGGAAAGTCGAGGTGAACTTTATTGTCGTGTCAGCTCTGTCCACTTGGGCAGTGAGGCAAGGTGAGTGGTTCCAGTTTTCACAGTATGCAAAAATGCAAATCGACGAGACGTATAAACTTTGGAACGTGCAATTAGATTAGATTAGTGTTGCATGAGTTGCCAAAGTGAGACACATAAACAGATGTATAACGGAGTAATACTGAGTCTATAAATTACATTCTATAGCATGCATTAAAGCAGCAGCAACTTCGGGGTTCGGTCAAATATAAGGGTTGACCGATTATCGGCCGGGCCAATTATCGGGGACCGATATTAGGCGTTTTGCCGATTATCGGTATCAGTGTTTAATTTTGCCCATCACTGATATTAAGTAATAAAATGTGCGCTACTGTGCTTCCACTGCTGTCTCTTCTCTCTGTGCCGTTTGCTCTCGACTCGCTGCTTCATTTAACGTCCCGCCCACAACAGTCTCTGATTGGCTGTGTGCCACACGAGTAGTAGTCAATCAACGCCGAAGCCTTGCTGTCACTCACACCAAACTCACGCTCAGGAGTGAAGCTCCAAAAAGGAGAAGGAGAGAGTTTAAGCTGAGCTTGGTGTTTATCGGTTATCGGTCCCGTGAACCAGCAATAATCGGTATTGATATCGGCAGTGAAAAACCAATATCGGTCGACCTCTATTTAAGGCCTCGTTCACACGGACGTCTGAAGCAGGCGTTTTTCTGGCGTTCGTTTCGCCAGGTGAGCGCCGACTGAACGCCGACCGTTTTTCTGCTTATTGGAGCAAATCAAAGCGTCCACACCGGCGTTCCGCACCGGCGTTCGGCCGGCTGCGCGTTCGGGTGGCGTCGAATAACGCTGCATGCAACGTTTTCTTGGCGTCAAAATCCCGACGAACGCAAGGAAAACGACGCTATTGCAAACGCCAGTGAAACGCCAATCGAACGCAGCTACAAAACGCAGCAAAAACGCGTATGGCATTCAGAGGGCGTTCATTCCGTGTGGACGAGGGCTAAAAAGTACAGTGACTGTGAGGCAATATTTATGTGCAGATATAACATGGATGTTTCATGCTTGACGTCGTCTTTAAAGTGAAATGCAACGTGTACCGAAGCAAGTGTCGCTGTGTGTGCACATTCACTCCAAAGACCAAACCACATTAGTGTTCGTTTCTGGCACTTTTTTTGTTGTTTTTACTTTGAGATCATTTTCTCCTCTCATCAGTCCTCAGGAGTCTTGAGGAAATGAAGCTACACTTGATTATCTTATAATTATCTGCAGTTCTTTCTGTAGGTGTAAATTACAAAACCAAGGAAATTATCTGGAATATTTATGCAACTCTCAACAAGCACTTGAATTCAATTTAATGGGCAATTAGATTACCACAGACGTCAGCGGGAGACAGAGACATTACCGCTGATCGCCGCTGAAGCGTGCGAGTGTGGCGCGCCGTCGGTTTGTACGTCGAGCGATCGGGTAGTTCTCTTTTTCGAGCCGAACGGGTTTATCACGCCACAGGAACGTGGAGTAGGGTGGCGGGTAAGGACTGATGGCAGGCTCGGGACTGACGCAGGACTGGCTCGAGGAGCCTGCAGAAAGTTTATAAAAGGAACGCGGGCTGCTGGGTGAAGAGGAGGTTACGCATCGATTACATAACGCCGCATTAAAACGTTACAGAGAGGAACTGCGCAGGCTTTGGGAACCTCTCCAAGGATGAAGCGAAGAGACTTCTGCTGAGTTCAGTCAGAATTAAGAACACAGTTGAAATGATATAGATATCAAAGCCTTCTCTTTGTGTGGTTATCAAAGATTTCTTTACAGTGTCTACAGAGAAGCGTTACGCAAGTAGCGGAATCTTGCCGAGAGGGAGACCCTGGGGATCTGCTTTTACTTCCTAGACCTTCTTAATTTAGGGCATTGAGGGATAAACCGCATTCCTATACAGACCTGGCATAACAACAGCGTGACTGTTTAGGGTTGTGATCTTAAATTTTAACTCCATCTTATAGTATATGCAAATGTCTGTCCAAATTTTTTAAACCAATCATTCTGTAAGGCTAATAAATGCATAACATTCCTATTAAGGATGCACAATGATTTTCGTTTTTTTTAAGTCACTGACATAGAACCGGTGCTTAGATTTGCACAATATTTTCAGCCGATATTTGATGCTGCATTTATTGTGCGTCTGGAAGGCAGCGCTTGTGCTAGGCATGCAAAGTCAGAGGTGGGATTTTATACGACCCGCGCCTTCGGTCTTAAAATGTGTGGTTTTATTTTGTGCAAAAATTCTGAGCACGCAGTGGAACGTTTGCCTGCACACGCTAAACATTTGTAACTAACTAAATGCGTGTTTGCTGCGTCCCGAGCCGCGTACTGCCGCACTTAATAGTATGGTGGGTAACACGCTCTTATCATACTTTTCTATGTGGTAGTATGCATCTCAGGAAATAGCCGGGGTTGTAGCTCAACGGCTCTCTATGCACTAGGTAGTGCACATGGAGGGTCACACGCGCCCTATTCGACTTGGTACACCACATAGGGCGGGAAGTGACTTTTTCTTAAAATGTTGTGCACTACGCTGGAAACGCTCCACCCTCGCTCCACTCGGCTTGACTTGGCGCTGTGTTAGAAATGTCAGAACTATGGAGATCAGTGGAGCTTTGGTGAGCAAAATATCTCGTCTTTACACACTCATCTTTGTCTGAGCTCACGCTTGGCATCACACCGGTATCGGCATCAGCAGATATAAGCATGAAAAACATCGGATATCGGCACCAGCCAATAATTCCCTCGTTGTGCATCCCTAGTTTCAATAAAAAACGAAAAATAATCTCTCCTCAAAATAGCAGTAATGTAAAAATTCTGCATTTGTCAGCATTTTGACTTGATTTATTTAAAGTGATTAAAGTCAGTACCTTGGCCAATTATTCTGATTTAAACTAAACTACACATTTAAAAAACCCCTTTAATTCTCTGTAAGAGCCATTTATAAAGCTCACACAGTTTGCCACAGTGAAAGACCAGCTATAAAAATGTAACTATTGAAAGATCTTTAATAAAACCCTTGCTTTTATTGAATCTCTCTCCCATGACAAAACACGCACGTCTAAAGTGTAAACCAGATGGCCAACGAGAGATTATTCCAATTAGCGCAATTTCATTTGAGGGCTGCCTAATGAAGGACATCTTCCGTGTTAGAGCAAGTCCCTCCGTTCCAGAAGCAACTGTTTGGCTGGCGTATCACCGCGGTTTTCCCATTTGAAAGCTTGGGGGCTTTTCTCATTTAGAAATGCATACATATTGATTTTGTAATGCGATTCTGAGAAGGACGGCTGTAATTAATGCACAGCTTAATTTGCAATATATCAAGGGATGGTGGTTCAAATTAGCCTTCTCATTTTTGTCGCAGTGTTCATGCCCTCAGGTATTCAACCATCGTTGCCTCATTAAGAGAACGTTAAAGCTCCTGCTGTGGTCCAGCTCTGGGTTGATTTAACACAAGACAATCTGACGGTTGTTATTGAAATAGAAGAACAACTTCAGCAAGTTTACTTTCATTCTTCATTCAAACTATGGGACAGCTGGTAGCGTAACGGTTGGGGGCGTTTGCCCAGTGATCGGAAGGTCCTGGACCGGTAAAGGTACCACTGAGGTGCTCATGAGCAAAGTACCGTCCCCAAGCATGGCTCCTATGTCAGCTGCCCCACTGCTCCTTCACGGATGGGTTAAACGCAGAGGTCACATTTGGTTGTGGTGCTCTGCATGCTGTGCTGTGCTGTGGTGTGTTCGCAATGACAAATAATCACTCACTTTGAGCGCGGACAACTGACCAAATAACCAATAACTGATCAAGCTGTGGTCAAATACTGACCGTTGATAAAAGGCTAGTGGCTTGAAGCTGTGCATCCACTTGGCACACCAGCAGAGGTTTTTCCCCTAATGAACCGGCCACTGAGTCTGTCTGATGTGAATCCAGCGCCAGTAAAGGTACCACTGAGGTACTCATGAGCAAGATACCATCCCCAAGCACTGCTGCCTATGTCAGCTGCCCCACTGCCCCTTCACGGATGGGTCAAACGAAGAGGTCACATTTCATTGTGGTGCACTGTGTTGCTGTGCTGTGCTGCGTTGTGGTCACTGTTTAATAAATTCATGTGGCTGTTTGAATCAATCTTACACTTTCAGCTTTGGTCCCAAAACTCTTGCAATGTATGTTAAATGTTTACCTGCTATTTTAGACTAATATGCTTATGTCACCAACCTGCCTTTAAAGAACTGATGCTTATTTCTTCATTTTTGCAACAAAGATCACATTGCAATATACACGCATCGTGTCTTACCACAATATTGTCTACAGTGTAAATCTTGTAAGAACATGTTCTGTTTATCTTTAATTTTTTACTCTTTACTCTTTAGTTCATTGTAAGATTTCTTTAACTTCATCTGTTAACTTCAATTTTCCAAATTCTATCTTTAGATTTGCAGTCATCGGATCCTTCCGGGCACATTCACAACGTTATACTTCTATAACTATGGTACGCAACAAAGAAAGGATCCCGAATCTTCTGAATAGACAAAAACTTCACCAAATGCTTCTAAACAGTTTACAGAATTGTTGCTAATCAACAGAGGAGGACAGTAACGAAGTACAGTTTTGAGCATCTGTACTTTTCCCTTCACTACATTTCTGTCAAGGTTCTCGTTATTTACTTTCCTAAGACGTGATTGTGTTTTTGCAGGTGTCAGCTAACCAGTAGGGTTACGTCACACCTGTACTGTGCACTGTAACTGTAAAAACAAGTACAACGCCAGCATTGCATTTCTTGAACACGATCAGCTGATGGCTGAATGGATGGAGACGGAGGTGGAGATGGAGACTCTCTGTGGAATGCTGGCACCCATGGCCATATTCTACCAGTTCCTTATTCTTCATGTTCTACAAGCTGGTCAGAGGCATTAGGGGGTTGTAAGTGTTGTGGTTATAATGCAACAATGTGGTGAAAAAAGATGTACTTTTAAGTATTTTTTTAAACTGCGGTATTTCAACTTAAGTAAAAATTGAACTGTATGACTTTCACTTGTATTAGAGTAACATTTGACTAGTGGTATCTGTACTTTCACTTAACCTGTTAAGTCCTGAGACTGTTTTACAGATTTTTGCTGTAAAAAAGACACCCAAAATACAATGTGTATATCTCAGCAACCTCATGCTTTTGGTGTTAATATAAAGGTAACACTTGTGAGATTACTGTGGAATCCTCATACATGTTACTGGGTCAAAATAAAGGAAGATGCAACACAGCAGAACATGAAAAAAATAATAATGTTTGCCAAAAAAAACCCAAACATATTATCTGCGTAGTCTGCGGAGTCTAGCCTTTCATATGCTATACGGTGTGCATGATTAGTCTTAGTAGTAGTATAGATTCTACAGCCGTCTTTCTTCCACGTAGACCTACGCAGTGTTTTTGTTCTTTGTTTATTTATGTGTTTGGTGTTGGAATTGTGTTATGTTCAGGTGGAATTTGTTGTTTGAGATTTTTACACGAGATTCTATCGGTGACGTTGATGTGCCGCGTGCATATGTTTGTTTACGTTTACCGACTATTTAAAGCCTTCCCGTTCTGCTCCCGGTACCAGGGGCGATTGGGCTCAAACCATTAAGTAATCATGTTAGCTACTTTGCCCACCTCTGCTAATCAAGGTATGACCATTCCGTTGAAATCTAAAAACCTTGAAGCTCGCTAATTTCAAACATTTTCAACATCTTCTGAGTGTTTTTCTTAAAATTTGTTGGTAAGAAGCTTCAAATATTTGAGTAGTACAATATTACACAACTACAGAATTTAAGAAATGTCTTACAAATCGTAAATAAGAAAACACTGGTGAACGGCAGTGTTGAAAAATGAAGAACAAATTTCCTCTTAAGAACGATTAGTGAATGAGACCCGATCTTCTGAATGGTATCCTGTCTAAGAGAGTTTTGACCGCTGTTTTAAAGTTACTGTAGCAAAAGAGTGACCTCTTACCAGGATTTTTGTGGTATATGCACTGTTGATGGATATAGAGCTGACCAGCACTTCCATAGTTTTGGGTGGGATGGAGTTGGGATCGGGAATCTCTTTGTAGTGAACGTCTCCGACGTAAAGCTGCACGGCGGTCATCCTGTTGGTGGTCAGCGTGCCAGTCTTATCGGAGCAGATCGCCGTGGCGTTGCCCATGGTCTCGCAGGCGTCCAGGTGGCGGACCAAGTTATTGTCTTTCATCATTTTCTAGCAAATGTACATGATCAGAGTGATTAAAAAACATACTCAGTACAAAACGTCACATGTGCCTTTCCGTGCAACTGCATGGCAGTTCCGTTAGAGCAGAACACACCTTAACGGAGTAGGCCAAGGAGATGGTCACGGCCAACGGGAGGCCCTCGGGAACAGCCACCACCAGCACGGTGACACCGATGATGAAGAATTTGACAAAATACTGAATGTAGATGGGAGTACATTCCGGAAGCCACGGCCTCTTCTGGAGCACAAAGTTGTCGATGGCGAAATACAGCACCAAGATGATCACTGTGATGGCAGACATCACCAGACCTGAAAAGACAGAGCATAGCAGATGTTGTTAAGAAAAAGCTAATCAGTTGGCGGCGTAACGGTAGGGTGTTCGCCCCGTGATCGGAAGGTCGCAGGTTCGAAAAATAAATTAGCAAGGTACCGTCCCCAAGCACTGCTCTCCGGGCGCTTGTTAGCTGCCCACTGCTCCTTCACGGATGGGTTAAATGCAGAGGTCACATTTGGTTGTGGTGCACTGTGTGCTGTGCTGTGGTGTGTTCACAATGACAAATAATCTTTCACTTACATGATCCACATTATATTAATGTAAAAGAACTGAGTACAATATGCCAATTTATTTGGAGCTATTAACTGCAAAACATGTTTTAGTAATATTTAAAACTATTCAAAATTCCCTAAAAAATGGCACTTTGCTTTATGGCTCAATAAGTTTATATGAATTAATATTTAATATTATATATACAGTGGTAGCTCGGTACTCAGACATAATCCGTTCCAGAAGACCATTCAAATTCCAAAAATGTGATAATTTTCACCATAAGAATCAATGATAAAAAATTTAATCCGGGCCCCCAAAATACACATAAGGTTGTTCCAAAAAGGTTGTTCTTTTTCGGCAAAATAAATGATTCTGATTTAATTTCAATCAAAAATAATGTTTGAGTGCTGAATTGTTCGATTATGCTTGAAACTGGGCATTATAATTTTGTACAAAAACTATACATACACGTGAAATGACAAAGCGCCTTTGTGATGGCCAGATACGGACGCGAATTCTGACTTCAACAATCGAAAATACTGTTTGTGTGACGAATTGTGGGACTTGGTTCAAAATACTGGGCTCTGTGCAATTTTGCAATTTCCCGCATAAAACATGACGCGGTGCTCGACTCGCCTTCCAAGATTTCGTTCCTGCTCTGCGCACGAACTTGGACAAAAAAAAAAAAAAAAGGTTGGTACTCCAAAATGTTGGGTTCCACAGCTGAGCTACCACTGTAATTACTTTCATTTAGGTTTGGAGATGGAGATGGAAGAGGAAGGGTCAAATACGGTACCTGCTTTTCCGATCTGCACCGCCAGCTTGGTGAGTTTGCCTTGCAGGACAGACTTTTCTTTTTTAGAGACGCTGGCTTTCTTCTTCTCCTTGTCATCCGCCTCCCCGCCCTCCGCGCTCTTCAGCGGTTGCATCTCCATGGCAGCGGCACCGTCCTGCTTTTTCACTGTAACGGTCACAACGAAAGGGAATTGACTACGGAAACTCTAACCGAGCTGTGGGACTGCTGGGTCGGGGGGGGTTTCCACGTTTCCTTAAACCGAGATTTTGTCGCCATACCATAGCTTGTGTTCTAGCTGTGCTGCCTTGAAGGTTAGGCCTTTTTCTTGTCAACATAACCTTCAAGTGTATCAGTGGAACCATCTGGTCATGGCTCTGGACAACCGTTTGATCAGGTTCTCTTAACCAATAATTCATTACGTTATTAATAATTGATTGAGGACAACATTAACTAGTCCATTATTTAAAACCCCTTTTTTTAAAGTTTTGGTTGTTGGGCCAAGATCAATGGAACTAATCTAGAGAATGTTCACAGGCTTCATGCTGCAACGCCAAACCTTTCTTAACAAACGATGACATCAAGGATAAGCGTCAGCTCGGGTTCAGGTCGGACAACTTAATGGATAAGCAGATTTCGGGAGGTGAGTTAAGTTCCCTGACCTGAAAGAACTGTAACTGTAAAAATTCATGAAATAAACGTCAAGCAGTTGTGAGAACCTAAAGAATGGGCCTTATCGTACCTGGGAAACTCACAAGGTAAAGTGACTCAAGAACAATTACGGTGACATTGGAAAACAACTGAACAGAAACGTGAGAAAACTGCGAGAAGTGACTACGCCTTAAGGAAGTTAAGCAAGCTTACGTCAGCTACAAAATATTCCACTTTTTTTTTTAGCTCCTTGCAGTAATCAGCTGAATATTCATATGAAATTTGTATCTCGTTTGAAGGCTCAGGCAGAAAGACCCATCATTTTTCGAAACCCTCACTTATACTGGCTGGTGCTTCCCTGTCCACAAGTGAAGAGCACGGACGGGAAACCGCTGCCGTGAACCATTACCCTTACGGGACTACCGCTGCTAAGTAATACGACCCGATAATAGCGGTACGGGAAGTGCAAGCTTGAGACCGAGATGCTGCCAGGTAATAGAGAGAGCGAGAGAGCAAGAGAGAGAGAGAGAGAGACCCTGAAACGTTTGGAAGACAGGCAGAACGAGAAGTGACAACGCTGCAAACAGACGGCGGGCTTTAATGGACTGGACCGGACTGGACTGGACTGGAATCTGCAGCGGCAGCGTGGCAGTGGAAGAGGAAAAGAAACAGTGTGAGAGCTCAAACCAGGCGGTAAAGTGAAAGTAGGTTACCTTTGGTCTGGTTGTTCTCCATATTTCCATCCTGCATTTTACCTACGATGGAGACATACAAGACACGGGAACGAAAATAACAGAAAGCAGACGGTAAACACATTCATCACGGGGACGGAAACAGTGAAATTAAAATAAAAAGGAAGACAGAAAATGAATATTTATTCAACATATCTCCATGACAGTAAAACATACATAACACACAGTTGTATCATAATGAGGTACTGAGGTACAGTATGGGATTTGAGTGACGGCTAGAATGTCTGACAGTCATGATTCGGCAAAATTTACTCCATGCACCGGAGGTCCAATGGGGGGGGTGTGTGTGTGTGTGTGTGTGTCTGTGTGTGTGTTTGGGTGGGGGGTGGCTTTACCAAAGACGCTACTGCGGATAACAATGAATAAATGGTAATGGGGACTTGCTCATGCGACGTATGCTAAAAGTCCCTGTTAGCTTTTGTTCATTATTAGCCACTCGTGTGTCTCTTTAAGAACTGGTGAACGGGACAAAGGTGTTGCTCAGTGTGTAACTCGGTGCATGCTGAAATTATTATTATTTTTTTTTTATACAGTTTTCTATGCATCTGTGAGCATAAATTTTGCAGCAACGTCATTTGAATATTCAGTGGCAACAAAATATACTTTGTTTAGTCCTTTTTTAAAAAGAAAAATGGTGAATGCCAAAGAATATCTGAATTTCTGTAAACATGTACAGTAAATAGCGAGAATTCCAAAATGTTTTACATTTTTTAAGTTATGAGGATATGGATTGGTGCTGTAAATGGAACAGGAGTTGCGTGTGTCGGCTCTTAATGACCACGAGTTTGACACATTTACATTACAAGTAGTCATTCAGATATTCCATGGGATACTAGGACGAGTAAACAACATTTACAGAAACACAAACAACAAGGGCAAGAGCAACAGTCACACAACCACGCGGGACATGCAGGAGAGACTGACGCCAGGAAAGGCATGCAACACGGATGGCAGGGAGAAGGAGACTAGTAGGGTCACCACTAAAAGACGTTCGGGGAGGAAAACGTGAAGAATGAGGTTACAAAACCCTTATTTCAACCTGAAATCGCTGCGTTTACACTGATCTCTAGTGCTTTTATGCTGGCACTAAATCACCCGAATCGCAGGCGGGAAAAGCTAAATCAAGAGGGACGAGGCCTATCTTGACCAGACGTCTCTGTTAAATGCTTACTTTTAATATTCTTATGTTTATCTAGTATCACGGTAGCTAATCACGTTATATCCACTGTTGTGAACTCCTCAAATCTTCAAGGACGCAGCGGAGATCTGTGGAAATCGCTTGTTTATATGTACTGTGAAATTTGCTGCAAAGATTTGCATCAATAAGTCATTTCGGAAGCCTGCAGGAATCTTTTCAACACACTCGGGATGTCACAAAACTGTAGCCGCTGCCATATCGAGTACTGTGCTTGTGTCCAATGAAAATTAAGTGTCTGTCTGTCTGTCTGTCTATTCATCTGTAATGCTTATCAGTCGGATGACATCATAGCCATCCAACCTTGTTGCCGCCATTGTGAGTACCAAATCCGCTCCAGACTGACAGCTGGATGCTCTAGCTAACGTTAGGTGTAAGGCGTTCACTTTAATTAGGCTACTGATCGGTGTTATGGATATGTCTCATTTTGATGCCAGAGAACTTCAGAGATACAACGAAAAGACTGCTATTATTAGAATGCGACCAGTACAAAGTCCCTCCAGACGTTTTCCCTCAACTCGCATCTGCTGACTCACTACCTGGCTGTTCCTTCCACGACATTTACATCCACCTGCTACATAAGCCATCGTCATATCAAATATACAGTACTGTGCAAATGTTTTAGGCAGGTGTGAAAAAATGCTGTCAACAAAGAATGCTTTCAAAAATGGAAGTGTTAATCATTGATTTTCATCAATCAACAAAATGCAGTGAATGAACAAAAGAGAAATCTAAATCAAATCAATATTTGGTGTGACCACCCTTTGTCTTCAAAACTGTATAGACTATATAACTATATAGACAGACAGACAGACAGACAGACAGACAGACAGACAGACAGACAGATAGATAGACAGACAGACAGACAGACAGACAGACAGACAGACAGATAGATAGATAGATAGATAGATAGACAGACAGACAGATGGATAGACAGATAGTGTAGACAGATAGATAGACAGACATACAGACAGATAGACAGACAGACAGACAGATATACAGATATACAGATAGATAGATAGACAGATGGACAGACAGACAGACAGACAGACAGATAGATAGATAGATAGATAGATAGATAGATAGATAGATAGATAGATAGATAGATAGATAGATAGATAGATAGATAGATAGATAGATAGACAGACAGACAGACAGACAGACAGACAGATAGACAAATAAATAGACAGATAGACAGAAAGATAGATAGATAGACACTTCATTTTCTTTGGACACAAGCGCAGTACTCAATATGCTCAATACAGCGGCGGCTACAGTGTGGACGTGTGTGTGACGTCAGCTGCAAAGCATCAATAGAGGGTCATTTGCAGTGGAAGGAAATTTATCCATTCATATTCATTTGTTTAAATCGGTCAGCAGACAACAGACAAGTCACCAGACTGACATGCTAAAGATATGCGTCCTAGTGTTCCATGTACTTGGTTAGCAGTGATCAGACCTAAACTTGCTCCTAAAAAAATCATCTGGTCCATAGTTAAAAAAAAAAAAATCTTCCACCCTGTCACTTGCAAAATCATCTTAGACCACGACGGTGGCTTTTTAAAAAAAAAAAAACCCATAAACCAAAAAAAGTAGGGGTGGAACAAAAGAGCAAAAAACAAGAAGGATTCACAAAAATTCAGGTCGCATGCAGTGAGAGGGCCGTCAGTGGAGGAGGAACGTTTATAGACGACTTGAGAGGAGGAAAAGAAGGGGGAGAGGGAGGGAGGGATGAAGCCATGAGAGAGGTACAACGGAGGTCTTCTCAACCTACCATTGACTAGGCTGGTATTACCAGGGGCATTTGCGCCAGCAGCACCATCGGTAGCTATAGTCGCGATAGGGTGGGAGGAGGGATGGGTGCAGTCTAGCAAGTAACAATGGGCACAAAATAAAGGATAATAGTGAACAAAAAGGAAATGGTTAAGAGCGCCGTTACCACGATTAGTATACGATTTAATATGCTGCTTCCAAACTGAAAGGAGATCTGAGCAATGACAATCTCAATGTGCAACACATCCAAAATGCAACATAGGACAGGTCACACATAACGTAACGTAACGTAACGTAATGTAACGGAACATAACATGGGTGGACGCGAAGAACAAAATCAAAGTACAAAACGACAGTGATCAATGGCACCACAGAGTGAAGATTGACCTCTTTCAGACACCAGACCTGTGTCATTTAGCTGTAACTAAATGTTCGGCTGAAATCGAGCACCTAGTATTGAGTCCTACGTGAATAAGCATATGATAATGATTATTTAATCTTGTCAGATCTTTCTAGAAAAGTATCAAACATCCTACTGATTATATTATATTAGACGGATCATTTCTAGAAATCTGCAGTATTTGATCAACTGAAAAGAGGCCTGTGTGTTTTGATAATGATTTCAGACATTTTCACAGCACCATCAGATGTCCGTAACCGGTTTCATTTTTGAATTAAAAAAAAATAATCATTTGCGATCGAAAACAAGAACGCAATAAACCACGATTGCTCATGGACATCCTTTGGTGACTATCAGAAAAAAAAATGTGGTTCCAAATTTAAACACATTGAAAATGTCTGAATACATTGTTGCTGCTATTACAGTCCAGCGCTTGGTAAAATCGTGCCTTGGACTTGATCTGCTTTAATGGTTACCATCAATCAAGTGGACGTTAAAGGAGCGTTCCACCAACTTGTGGCTGACGAGAAGTAAAAGTCCATTTTTGATATAGGTTACACCCATCTGTAGCTTTTATCCTCTGTTAACCAGACTATGGTCATTAGTCGCGGTGTCCCTTTTCAATCAGCTGTTCAAAACTTAAGTCGTCAAAAAAAACAACAACAATAACAACAACAACAACAAATATTTGGTCAACCCATTGATCAGAAGGATTATGGATGGAATGCACTTAATCCCTTAAAAAGATGCAGTTGGTAAGCTTCTCTTTTTAAGTGAAGGGTAACTGTGATTAAAGCTGGGCTGAGGATGGGAGAGGGAGTTTAGTAGGGTATTAAATGGGTTAAAGGGTAACTGTGCTACTGAAAATCCCTGGGGTAAAGTGGGGGGTCTGGGGACACAGAGCAATACTCTACCTGCTAGCTGTTGGCCATCCACCACTGCCTGACCTGTATTGTGGTTTGCAGAATAACAAGAACATAAGGTCTTGCACTGGCAGACAGCATTAGCAATTCACATTCGCCTACCAGCATCATACAAATATATTTCTGTGTTCATTCCTACATTTCTAGAGCTGATTTTCAAACATTAAAATTGTCTTGCGGCTCCTCAGCAAAAAAATAATTAATTCTGATTGGAAGGGTTGGCTCTCTGCCGTCACACTTTGTGGCAACGTCAGTCACTTCAGTGGTTCGTGTTCACTGGCAAGCCGAACGCCAAGCCGGCGATGGTGACTGCCTACACAATAAAAGTTGATTTAAGTGAAAGGTTCGAAACATAAGTTATGAGACGAATTAACAGGTATAAAATAAAACAGCTCATAAAAGCTCATAAAACCTGTTGTATTCTTGTAATGACATAAAGAGGGATCAGAAAGCTGAAGAGATTTATTTGTCCGTTAGATTGGTTTCATGATATGAAAGTGGTGTCAGGTACAAAACTGACATCGAATCTGGCAGGTTATTATCATTCGTATGAAGTAAACAGTCATTTTTATGTGTCGCAGCTGCACAAGCTTGGACAACAATCTCTCCTAAATGCAACCAATGCTCCTTTGATCCGCATTTAAAATGAATCGAGGCTATTTTAGTCTCTGCCAGTGCACACGAACCCTGAGTTGATGCTGTAGAATGTTGGCCCGCTTTTCACTATTATCATAAAGGACAAGAAGGCAAGGGAAGCGTGCTGTCCCCCAGTCCCAATAGGAGCACTCAACTGACCAATTCTGTTCTAGCCAGTGACAGAAAATGGCACAACTGGAGCTCAACCATGAATCCAAGCTCCATGCAGTTCTGCATTGCCAGTCAGCCTTAGGGGACATAGCAGTATTAATACAGAACTGATAAACAGTGTGGAAATGGCTTTTTATTTGCAGGATTTCTGACCGGTCTTCATCATACGTTGTATAATTGCCACCTATCTTTGGTGATATGAAGGAAAGATTGAACAATTTACACATTCAGCAGTTAAGATGATGTAATCTGAGTAAACCAAAAGAGTCTGTCCTTTTAAAACATTACATCTCCTACATAACTTTTACACTCATTTGTCATTCTGTCCTTAAACCTTTCTGCTATTCATAGAACAAAAAAGGTGTTGGTTCTTAAATATGAAACGAACTTTTTCCAAAGTGACCTTTCCAACAATTTGCCCCACGCTTGTCTGATTTAATCTCATGTGAACTAACGCGACATCACTCTAGAGTCAGAATCCTTTGCTCGATTTGCAGTTATTTCTCAAATGATTTAGCACGTTTCTGCTAAAGCCAGTGCTCTTCGCATTGCTCTAACACAACTATCAGCACTAATGAGTGTTGTTACGAAATTCACCACACATCGATACAAGGTGAGCGAAGCCTATTAGCAAATCAATAAACATTCTCATGGCATTTAGTCGCTATATGTGAGCAGTTTATAACCCGTAATTACAGGTCAGATCAAATCATTCTACCGTATGCCTTATTTAAGATCAGTGCCAGATTTGAGCTGTAGATTTGCAGAATCTTAAATAAGTGAGAGATCACACATATGCTAGTGGCTCTGCAATCACAAGGTCAATATGAGCCTTTGAACATACGTATGACTTCAGTTACTTATTTACTTTCATATTTTGGATGGATTTAAGCATTGACCCGGCAGCAGCACAACACTGTGGAGGCCCCTTAAAATAACACTTATGTAATAGTATGATGATGAAATATACCCTACCAGTCAAAAGTTTGGACACACCTTCCCATTCATTGTTTTTTCTTTATTTTCATTACTATTTACATTGTAGATTCTCACTAAAGGCATCAAAACTATGAATGAACTGTGTAAGGACTATATGACCAAGAAGAAGAGTGATGGAGTGCTGCACCACATGGCCTGACCTCCACAGTCCCCTGACCAAACCCAATCGAGATGGTCTGGGATGAGACGGACCGCAGAGTGAAGGCAAAAGGGCCAACAAGTGCTCAGCATCTCTGAGAACTCCTTCAAGACTGTTGGAAAACCATTTCAGGTGACTACCTCATGAAGCTCATCGAGAGAATGCCAAGAGTGTGCAAAGCAGTGATCAAAGCAAAGGGTGGCTATTTTCACGAATCTAAGATATAAAACATGTTTTGCGTTATTTCACACTTTTTGTTTACTACATAATTCCATATGTGTTCATTCATAGTGCCTTCAGTGAGAATCTACAATGAAAATAGTCACGATAATAAAGAATAAAACATTGAATGGGAGGTGTGTCCAAACTTTTGACTGGTTGTGTACATAAAATGTTTTAATAATTATAAGAAATGATGTGTGTACAGTATAACAATAATATTATAACCCTTTGACCTTTTTTTAATTTTGCTTTTTTAAAATGTTGTTTTAGTTTTAGTTTTTGAAATATAAACTGAATTAAAAAGTCATTTTACAGTCAATTTCGATGTTTTACAAAAACATTTCAATTCGGTGATGATGGCTGTGTTAATTGCTTTGAGAGCAACGACATTAGTGTGCAGATGCGTGCTATCTCGACCCAAAAAGAAAAGATCAAAATAATCAAAATATCAATGATGTGTAAAACTGCAGCATATTGGACTGTTTTAAAGGGATGTATCAAAAAAATATTGGACAATCACAAAACAACTGTTCATTACTTCTGCAATACTATACAGCTTTATCTATAAACATTTTACCACTAACACATTTTTAGTCATAAGGATACCTCCTTTAAGCCTGTAACTTTGCATGGAAAACTTTTAGAACAGGATCAGGCACCAACAGATCACGGCCTTTAGCAATTGACTTTATCATTTTCCTAAAAAGCAACTGCCTACTGTACCTTTCTTCTCTTTCTTCTCTTCCTCTTCTCCGCCGGCTCCCAGCAGGGTGAAGATGATGCCCGTCTGCGAGTTGACGCCGACAGCCGTGACCACCATTCGACCCGAGCCCTCCATCACATGGGTGCCTGGTAATTCAGGAAGCGGGGCGCAGTAAGTAACGGCACTAGGCGGACCGGAGATGCGGTAAATAACAGCAGACGTCAAGCGCCAGCGAGGCGGTCATGCTGAGAAACGCGAGCTGTTACATAATGCAGCACTGTGGGTGAAGATTTTGGAAATGCAGACAAGCAGGTTTTTTACACCGAAGACATTACCGATCAAAACAGTACATGTAATAAGGGAAAAAATAAAGTGCAAAAGGGATCACTTTTAATGGGTGTAAGGATGTTATAAAGGTCAGCCACGTGCAGCTGTAGCGGCATCGGATGCGCACCACAACGACGTTAGTTGCAATGCACGTAAATATGATTCATTGTAAGGAAAGTGCGTTGAAGAAAACTCTGCTGGACATCATTGTTACACTCCTGGTGAGGTTACATTTCGAAATGCACGATATGAGAATTATCAGCCGATGTCGATATCCGATACTTTTCATGCTTACATCTGCCGATGCTGATGGCAATACTGAGGCAGAGTCGAGCGCATAAAGACTAGGTGTTTTGCTCGCCAAAATTCAACTGTGTGCAATTTTGGCTCAAAATGAACGCCATACTTTGGACTTTTTCTAACACAGCGCCAAGTCGGAGTCGAGCGTAGTGCACAGCATTTGAAAAAATAGTCACTTCCCACCCTATGTAGTGTACCAAGTCAAACAGGGCGCAAGTGACACTCCAAGTGCACTACCTTGTGTGTAGAGAGCCGTTAAGCTACAACCCCGGCTATTTCCTGAGATGCGTACTACTGCATAGAAAAGTATGATAAGAGCGCCTTACCTACCCTACTATTAAGTGCGCAGTACGCGGCTCGGGACGCAGCCCATTCTCTAAGTGAAGGCAAACGCAATTTAGTTTCGAGCATGCGTGCAGGTGTAGCTGAGCGTGTAAAAACGAGAGATTTGCCTCACGAATGTTCCACTGCGTGTTCAGAATTTTGGCACAAAATAACGGCATATATTTTAAGCCTTAGCACATATCACCTTGGACTTTGGACATGCCTGGCATAAGCGTTACGTTGCTGATTTGCAATAAATGATCAAATATTGGCTTGAAATATCGCGTTACGTGTTACCGATACCGATAATTCTGATGTGATCTGATGTAATCCGATATGATTAGCGATTGTGATATTATCGTGCATCCCTAGGTACATAAGGTTATAATCATATGTATGTTTTCTGTTATACGGTATTAATTTAGGATGGATTTAAGCATCACTTGGTATATTGGCCCATTAACCACATGTGAAAACTTAACTTATGTAAGACTATGATGAGTAAATGCACATTAAAATATTCTATATAATATCTATATCTATATCTATCTATCTATCTATCTATCTATCTATCTATCTATCTATAACATAATAATAAATAAATAAATAAAAATTTGATGCACATATACAGTATATAACAATAACGTCATATGCCTTTAATCTTAATTATTTTCTTAATGCTGTTTTAGTTTTTGAAATATAAAATGAATGAATAAAGTGAACCTCATGGAACACTTTTATAACACAGTAACGGTATGACCACAGTGGCGGCTGCATTAGTTACAGTGTGCATAAATCCGTTGGAAAAATGTGTTAAAAACCTCTGCTGGACCAGGGCTGTACATCCGTGTTTTGGAATATTGTGAGTTTTCAGAGCTACAACGATTAATTTTATCTTACGATTCTACAACATGGTCTTACCAGAGAGGAGCATGGGATCCTTGTCTGCAGATTTCCGGACGTGGTCCGACTCTCCCGTTAGGGAACTCTCGTCAATCTTTAGATCATTGCCTTGTATCAAGATTCCGTCAGCTGGAAGCAGGTCACCTGGGAGAGCAATACGAATACTGATGAGGGAAACACTGAGCTACATTAATATTGTGAAGTTTCACCTAAACTCATCCCCAGAGTAAATGAACCAACACAGACAGCCCAGTTTAGTTAACATTTAAGACGGACTTTAGATCTTAGATTGTTAGAAAGACCCAGTAAAGGGAAAACCGTCCATGGTTTGGTAACGTGACGTGTCAGAAATGTGCGTCTGAAAAGATGTGGAAAACCCCTGAATTCAGTTTTACGACGTTGTGGAGTTCTGCCGTTTTTTACGGCTTTTCGCCGGGAGGTCTAAGTAGGGTGGGACTAAAACACAGCCTGCTTACGTGTAGAGGTTATGTTTAGCATAAACCTGCCCACATCTACTGCTCTGGCCCTGTCCACCTGCATAGCGTCAGTAGCCTACCTGCTAGTGTGGCTGCTAAGTTCGCTAAGAGAGTCTGTCACATGCTAAGTCCGAAGCGGTTCCTAATATCTCCAATTTCCTTCGCCGCCGCCGGCTGCCGTTGAACCACCGAGTGTAAGTTTATCTATTTTGTGTTGTTATTAACTGTAAAGTATGACATGTGCGTGTTTAACCTATTGTAAAGACCTCCAAATGATTAGTGAATGCACGAGAACACGCGGCTAATCCGTATGAGCTAGCTCAGATGTGAATTATAGCGGTGCAGTAACGCAGGGTAAAATGTAAGTTAGCAAACGATCTGCTCTAATCCATCAACTCTCTGGTTTTTTACAGCGTTTCTCTGTCATTTTAGCCGTTCCCCCGCTGTCCTCCCGCTGAAATATTTCCCCGTCGTTATCCCGTGTTGTATTCCGTATTAGTCCAGACTGTGCTCACCGTCCTGTCACTGTCTTCATCCCTTCCGGTGAAACGTATATTGCAAAGACACAACAAGGGAAAATTTAACATAGTTTCACTTGCACGACTTTAGTGATCTTTTTTAACCGTGCGTGTGGATGTGTTTTACAGTCGATGGGTAGGGGCTCTGTAGTAGCGGGCGGCGCTTCAGCGTTTTGAGTCGACACGTCTACAGCATCCGAGCATAGAAAATACCGCCTTTCACCACTTTGGCACGTAATTTTACCTACGTAGCGACGTTCATATTCGCTCAGAATTGACGAGGTGATTAGCGACCACTGTTTCTTTCATATGAGGAACATAAAGACCTTACGGGGTCTTTAAATTAGATGACTGACCCCATCTTGTATAGAAGGACGAGCAACAACTCAGTTAAATTACACAGTGCAAGTGTAGTGTTTTGATAAAAAGAGTTCAGAAACTTCCCTCATAATTGATTTATTCAGCACACTGTGCTAAGTTGAGACCCTGAGCAAGACTCAAGACTGGTAATTCCGAAATGGAAAGTCACTCTAAATAAGAGCATCTGAAAAATGTCAGGAACGTTTTGTTTTTTTTTCATTCCAATTTGAGTTTTAGAAGTTCAAATAAATTCACATTTTTTAAGGTGTACAAGTTGCAGGATTTTTGTATATATTTAAAAAGAAGACATTTCAGAACCGATTTACTTTATATTTTTACATCTAAAAACGTTTTTATGTTAAATATTTCACATCCTCTTAATCAATCTGAGAAGATATCTGCTAAATCGGTGTGAAAATGAAAAACGGGAAAATTCTAGTGATTTTTTCCTCTGTCTAAGCTTGACTCTACTCAAAGAGTTTTCCAAAAAAAAAGTAAAAAGGCTTGCAGCGTTTACTGAAGTTCCCTAAAAGTTGCACTGCTCTTTGCCTACACCCCAACACGCAACTCCACACGATCTTCCTGCTTTCCCTAAGCTCGCTATGCATATGAATTTTCTCCCCGCTCCCTCTCAGATTCAAAAATAACGGCTGGCTATAGACTGTCACCCATCAGCTACAAGCTCCAACTAGCCAAGATGGATTCCCTTTTCCAATCTGCCAAGTCTTCTTCCCCCACAGGCTCTATCTGTCACTGTCAATGGCTCCACATTTCCGACGCGTCTTCAGCCTCCCACTCCGCCGGGACGCCGAGGGATAACGACCTAAACAGTGGCAACCCAGAAGCAACCCACTTTGATAGCTTGAAAGAACTGAGAGATTTGAAACCCGTTTTGGTCATAGATCCCTGCTTGGCTTGGCCCTGTTTCTCGAGTCTATTTAAAATACCCATCGGTTTTTTTTAGGATGAAGAGGTTAAAAAAAACACGAACTGCTAAGTCAGAAGGGGAGAGGGTCTTCAAACGAACCCCGTGAGTCAATAATCATGGGGAACGTGGCGAGTTCCGCAAGGTTTTCCCTCCGATTCCGTCGCTTAACCTGATCTGTTGGACGTTTTGTCGCCCCCTATCCAGGACAGGACGTCACTTACCGTACTTAACCTGTGCAATGTCGCCGACCAAGATGTCCGCCACAGGAAGCTGGATGACCTGCCCCCCGCGGACCACCTGGAACTTCTGCTCCTGTTCGATGCGGCTCTGTAAACCCCTGAACTGCTTTTCTTTGCTCCAGTCGTTGAACGCGGTGACGAGGACCACGCACACTACGGACAGCAAAATGGCAGCGCCTTCGATCCAGCCCGCCTCAGCCTCGCCCTCGTCCTCGGCGCCGGCGTTGGCAGCACCACACGCTGTGGAGGGAGAAACACAGTGCAAATGGGGCAGCTGGAGAAGATTTCACGCACCCAATCTCAGCTCGAAGACGTGAGAATCTATTTCAAACGCCACCACTAACGCTAAGATGCCATTTCTCTCCACGTCGTCGGGTAAACTTGCGATCTCGAAGAAACGCGGAACAGCCCGATGGCGCTTTTTGTAACTTAGCGACAATGAGTGCTGAGAGAAAACGCCCTGGAAGACACGTTTGGTGGACACAGGCCCTAAAGGAAATGCACACAGATGTAGTGTAGTCACGTGACGACACACATGGTACTATGTACTATGCTTTGTATATGAACACACAAATTTTTGACGGGGACGCACATGCCGATGCCGATAAATGAGGAAGTCAGAGTCGAGTGCGAGAACAGGCGGAGTTGCTCGCGTAAAGGCAAGATATTTTGCTCGCCAAAGTTCCACCGGACGCTCAGAATTGTGACACGAAAACAACGCCATAGTTCTGACGTTTCTAACATGGCGCCAAGTCAAGCGAGCGTGAAAGCCGAGTGAAGCCAGGGCGGAGCATTTCCAGCGCACAACATTTGAAGAAAAAGTCACTTCCTGCCCTATGTGGTGTACCAAGTCAAATAGGACGCGTGTGACTCTATGTGTGCGCTAGAGAGCCGTTAAGCTACAACCCCGGCTGTTTCTTGAGATGCATACTACCGCATAAAAAAGTATGATAATAGCGCCTTACCAACCATACTATTAAGTGCGGCAGTATGCGGCTCGGGACGCAGCCCATGTGCGAGCCCACATTCGCTAAGTGAGACAAACACATTACAAATTCAACTGATTTTTTGTGCAAACGTACCACTGCGTGTTCAGAATTTTGGGTCGTATAAAATCCTTCCTCAGACTTCGGACATGCCTGGGCACAAGCGCTGCCTTTCCCACGTACGATAAACGCGTCATAAAATATCGGCTGAAAACATCAGGCAAAATTAAGCATCGGTCATGATTCCGATATTATCGTGCATCCCTACTTTTAATAAATGTTTGATTAATAGTCCATGACCTTATGACGTCTCTTTTTGGGACACGGACTGAATGTCAATCGTGATTGTCAGCACTCGAAATGGTTGGTCAACGGCACACGGTCAGCAACGAAGCACAACTTCAGTGCTGTAAAGTGATCTGAATTCCTGCCATGCCGCATGCCATCTGTGTCCTTGAGAAAGTAACAGACATTCTCACAAAGTGAGGAATATGACAAACTCTACTCTCTAGTGCTGGTGAGACTTTATGTGAGCAGGCGCAGTCACTCTTCCACTGAAGTTACTTAATGCCCCTAAAAGCCTCAAAGTAGCTCGAACGCCAGCACACATCTCATATTGCAAATGGAAACAAAGGTGCAGCCGCTAGAGGGAAAGTAAAGTGAGGGATTGTTTGTCATTGTGAACACACCACAGCGCAGCACACACTGCGCTTATAAGGAAATGTGACCTCAGCAGGTAAGCCAGCAAATGCTTGCTCACAGGTCTGGGATTTAAACAGGGTCTGATCACAGGGTCAGCTCCCGACCTGTTACACCACCCTCGTCTGAAACGTTTTTTGGGTGAAATTCCAGCTCGCTATGCACTAAGAGGACAGCTTTAGATAGAGTCTGAAAGTGTCTGAGCAATCACGGGGATACCTGATGGATGTTTGGGATGTTTGTAATGGTAGGGTGTTCGCCCCATGACCAGAAGGTCGCAGGTTCGACTCCAGGAGTGGTAAAGTTACCACTGAGGTACACATGAGGTACCGTCCCCAAGCAGTGCTCCCCGGGCGCTTGTTAGCTGCCCACTGCTCCTCTGCAGATGGGTTAAATGCAGAGGTCGCATTTGGTTGCGGTGCACTGTGTGCTGTGCTGTGCTGTGTTCACAATAAAAAATAATCTTTCACTTACAGCATGTTTTTTAATCCCAGGGGCAGTTGGTAGCATAACGGTTAGGGTTAGTGTGACCGGAAGATCACCGCTTCCCATCTCGGACCGGTAAAGGTACCACAAGGAACTCGTGAGCAAGGTACCATCCCCAAGCACCGCTCCCCGGGTGCTGCCCACGTCAGGTGCCCACTGCTCCTTCATGGATGGGTCAAAGAAGTGCATCCTTGTCCCAAGGATATATAACCTTCAAGCCAAATTGGCTGCAAATTTAAACACAATAAACGTCTCACCTCGAATCGGCCGAACCCCACAGCGGAGCCTGAGATGCTACATGGGGACAATTGCACCCCTGCTTCGTTAACTATCACAATTATGCCATGGCTCGCGGTTGGAGATGGAAGATGGCAAAAGATCAAGACCGATAAAGCTGATTTGTTAGATCAAACAGTGAAACTTGCCACTGAGACAGAGTTGGTGTCACTGTTGAATGTGCCATAACACAGAGGAGATTATTTTATGCTATTAGAAAAGATCACATTGTTCCAGTGGCGTTACATGCATTTCTATTTAAAACAGACCATAACTGGGACTGAAAAATGCCGGGCGACTGTATTGCACAGCAGCTTGTGTACTGAGACGGTGCTATGATACTGTTAGTCCGTTAGTTCGCTTGCTTTGGTCCAGACCAAATAAAATACACAGTTCTTAATATGTGACCCTCCACAGCAAAACCAGTCGCTTGTCGCAAATTTTCACAATTGAGTTATTAGCTTTTCATGAAAGGTCATAAATCAACGATACCTATATCGAATGAATCAGACGACATATGACTGAGATATCAACATTCAAAGGAGTCGGGTTTCTCCTGTCACGCCAAGTGAGAAACGGAGAAATCTGCCTTTGAAGTTGACTATCGACGTAGCACTCACAGACGCTTGGTGCGGTCGCGGCTACGTTTGTATTTACGGTAGCCTACGCTGCATTCACGGCCACACGGATAGCCTACCTGCGTTAGGTTAACTGAACTCGAGAGACGAAGATGGATTCCGGACAAATATCTTCACGCTAGTCAACCAGTGAATTTACCGTAAATATTGGAGTAGAGCGGTCAAAACAGAAACTTTTAACATTCCGCTGGAATTGAATTCCTCACCTCAAGAAAGTCACGTTTTTAGGATGGAAAGGGTACGTTTTCCAGCCAAATTTATTCACAACAGTACAGTTTCAAAACACTAAAAACAAAAAATCCAAAATGGTACCCCACGCAACACAAACGCTCGTTTTTCTCGGAAATCTCCGTTGCAACAAGCGACTGGTTTTGCCGTGGAGGGTCACATATAGTGAATGTTGCTAAAAACCCTAGTCAGTGAAGTGTGTTTTAAACACTGTACCATTTATTAAACCCGTTTACTGTGCACATTGCCACAGGAAGTGTGTTCGGTGTGCTCTGGTTTGCAGCCGCCCTCTTTATGTGCTGCGTCTCGATGCAAAATGTCACGGAGGCTGTCAGGAGCTGTCCATGGTGCTGAAATGCAGACGGCCTCTGCATTAGGTAACTGCTCGTGACTCCTCGGGCTAGTGGTAGCTTTCCGACAAGAACAGAAGACCGCCCGGGAGTGTACAACTGAGACGACTGTACGTAAGAGGTTCTCAGCCTCATTAGCGTTCAGCTGCTGTTAGGAGCGTCATCATCATACTTCTAATATCGGTTCTGTTATAACACGAAATGACGAAAAGTCCCTTTTCCTGAACTGTGACGCAGTGTCAGTGAACTACACGTTCTTACATCATAGTAGGAATAGCAAATTATGTCTGGTTATGAGATCATACAGCTATTACAGAGCTATTACAGCAGCAGTGTTGCTGTTCAATTTTTGGGTTGCTCAGTTCAAGCTGAAATCGTTCAACCAAAGCTCAGGGTTTAAGGGGTTAACCTGGCTGACGCCATGTTTTGCAACTAATCTAAAACACCCTGCACGTTCCACCTAGGCTCTTACAGGCTGCTGAAACGCAAACATGATTAATCTAATTAGCTTTCTGTTCATTTTGTACAGAAAATGTTGCTTTCCTATTAGGTCTGTTCAGGGAAGCGGAAAAGAGTCATCTTTTGCCGCGTGTACGTTTCTATAAACCGCCCATGCGCCGACGGCTTTTTTCCCGAACCCACGATTAATCATTCGACCCGCTCTCCGCTTGCCGCCGATCTTCCTCCGTCTGCGAAGGCCGGTGAAAAGTGAGATTTTTCTCGCCATCGATCCCGACGGCGTCGGCGCTTATCTCGATAGGGGAATAGCGGCGGGTCGGCATAATTCAATCTGAACGCCGGGCAGTCTGGTCACACAAGACAGGCACCGCAATTAATCTTCCTTAAAAGACATAGGGGACGTCGTCCTCGTCCATTAAGAAAGCAAGAAGAGAGACTGTCGCATAAAAGCAGCAAGAAGTAAAACAACGGCAACGGCAAAACGCCGTTATGGTAAAATAACGGCAACGAGGCTCCGTCCACAAACACAGACTTGTAGACAAACCATCCTAGCGTTTTCGCCAAAGCGTCAAAATTAGTTATAGCGTGATTTCTTACCTAGCGGGACTTTGTGGCCAGTACTTTATGTGTGGCTGTAAGTCTTGACGACAGTTTCATAGTTATTAGGAAATGAAAGCGAAGTACCGAAGGTTCATAACACAGCGTTAGGCTGACGCCGGCAAGCATAAAATACATCATCCCTCCACTTTTCAATATGTTGCCGTGTAAAGGTTTTAAAATGCGATGCTAATGACTGCAGGAATTTTACAGAAGCGTGTGTAAGTTGTGCAGGAACTAGTGCACATAATGCACTTACTCATTCATAATTCACAAAAAGAACGCACTTATCCTTTGTCCTCATCGAACACACGTACACCTCCGACGTTATCGATTCTTCTTAACGATTCTCTCGTTTCCCAGTACGACGTTTTCCGGTTTTCCCTAAGTTTTGCATCGTGGTACATTACGTCACACTCTCTGCGACTTAATCTTCACCCAGGAGGAATCGTGACGCGTTAATGATATTTTCCGCGATGTAAACACGTGCGCTGCGTTTGTTAGTGCGCACGACTGTCACGGTTCGACCTTCACTAAAACGTTCCAGTTCGGTTAAATTTATTACAGACTAAACTGATATTTTAGCTGACAAATAACAAAAACAACCAGCGTTCTACTCACAGTACAGTACTTGATTTACATTTAATACATTTATACGTTTCGTTATTTCCCGACGGGCTCTCAGATGGAACGCCCTCATGGCAAAAACATACGTCTCTCCCAGAAATGAGTCAAAAATTAGGCCAAAATAAGTCCAAATGCTCAAAGATTGCCGGATGAGTTCAAAAATGGATTTAAAAAATGATGTCCAGCTGGCACTAACCTTATTTTTCTTCATAATACTAAGCCATAGAATGTTTCTGCGTAATAAAAACGTTAAATATAAAATATGAATGTGTTCATGATCACAGGCTTGAGCAGACACCGTTTTGAGAAAAATAAAATTTTGGTGCGGAAAACTGTGCTGAACTTTTTTCACACTCAAAAAACTACGATTAGTGACTTGATAAGGAATGGGGTTGATAGGAAGAATCGACAATGGCACTGATATTGACAAAATCTTGTCAATTCCCAGCCCCTACATTGATTTGTTTTCCGGAAAGCCAAATTTCATTACTAGCCGCATAAGTGCTAATTGTTTCAGAGTTGTCGAAGAGAACAATGATCAATGTACGAAAGGCGGATGCGTCGAAACGAGCGCGCTGTGCTCACTGCGTCTTTAAAGGGTTGAGAAATCTGCAGCTGCTCTAATCTTTATGTGGCAGTAAAGGGCAGCACATCTGCCTGCAATAAAACCGACCGGCGATTCCGAACGGACTCTGTGATCTGCATATTGATCATCAGACGAGGCTTCAATTTCGGCCCTAAAATCCGCGAGTTCCTTGTCGGCAGCGGGCGCTCTTGAAGGCTCGTCCTCAGGTATTCGAACTTTGCTGTGTTCGCTGCTGGGAATATGCGCAAACGCACCGCCGTTTTCCTGTTCCCCCCTCCGTAATTGAATTCCCGGGCCATTACGATGATTGATATTCCTTACTCAGCACTCTCTCACGCATGCGCTTAATGGCTTTGTCTTCGGAGAGGCGTTTTTACGGCCCAGAGCCTTGATGTATGGCGTTCCCCTAAAGGTTATTTCTCCTGCGCACACTTCATTAACTCGGGGTCCTTGGAAACGCTTCTTTCTCTGGATTCCCTCGCCGCCGCCGCCGCTCGTTCGAGAGCGTCCGGAATGCACAGTCATGCTTGTTAACAAGGACTCCAGTGGAAGCGTTTGGGGCTCGAGGAGCTGTTTTTATTACATTTCCTCCAGAACGACACCACGGAGACATGGCAGGTGGGACGTAAGAAGCCGGTCCAGCAGACGATAAGGAGTAACCGAGGCTCGATAAAGTGTGTAACTTTTTAAAGCCGTTTGAAATGTTTAAGGCGTGAAATCGGCCCGATGTGATTGTTGAATATAGCGAAACGACAAAGATCGACTCGACTGTTACTTGTGAACAGTGAAAAATCAACAACTGATATGAAGCAGGAGACGGCAAAACAAAAACAGGCTTTTAACCGCACAAAGCGAATCTGCCACAAGGTTATCGAAGACGAACAGAACGTGAGGGGGAAACAGATAAAGGAAATGGCAGCAACACTTACATTCGCTGCCCTCTCCGGGGGGCTGATAAAACGAGAGTCCCAAGGAGATCATGGCTGCAATTTCGAGGATGATAAGGGTCACATCTTGTAGCGCTTCCCATACTAACTGTAAGAAAGTTTTTGGCTTCTTTGGAGGTATAAGGTTTTGCCCAAACGTTTCTCGCCTCTTTTCTAGGTCGACTGCTTCCCCTGCCAGTCCTGTAAAAGAAAGAAAGAAAGAAAGAAAGGGTGAACAAATATGACACTTTATATTAGAAATGGCATCGATCTGATAGGTGGATGGGATTTCGGTCCGATAACGACTCGAATAGCTGGATCGGGTATCGGTGGCATTGAGCCGATATATGGAGCCGGTCTATAAATCGGCGCACGTGTTATGCATCGGAAGCGGCACTGCGGTAAAGCTGGTTCTGTTGACAACAAGCAACGCAACACATTACAACCCCAAAAGCAAATCACGCGATTATACTGTTCTCTCACAATCTCTGTGTTCCTGATGGTTTTAGCGCCGCAGGATTAGGGGCCGTCATAAAATTACAGAACTGTTTAAACGAATACTTTTTCAGATGTTATTTTAATAATAAATAATTTAGCATATACACATGGGTGTGCAATTATTACATTGTTTTAATCAGGAATAAACAGTCAAGTTAGGCCAAGTATTTCCTTAAGGATAACAGAATAATCACAGTCATGTATTCAGACATTTTTAAAGCATTATTTTTTGTTTTCTGTTGAAAAACGTATTTGTGACCCGATCTGCCGTAACGAGTCGGAAGTCGGCGTTCTATTTATTTAGATACGGGACGATTATGTTGAAAAACATCACAAAAATAGCGAATTTTCTTTTTTGGTCTTATATGAAAGAAAAGGTCTTCAAAATTAATCTGGTCTCCAAAAAAGAAAAATCGATATTTTTGTGATGTTTTTCAACATAATCGTGTATCGTATCGGCAGATATACAAATTTACAATATTGGTATCGGTATCGGACATAAAAATTCGTTTCAGAGGGGTCTGAGTTCGTTTGGTGTATTCACATATACATCAAAAATGCTGACTAATCGATCTGAGTTCGCTTTGAGGGCTGAAACGGACCAAGTGTGAAAACACCCTTAAAGCGAACTCAGATCGATTAGTCAGCATTTTTGGCGTATATGTGAGCACCCCAAACGAACTCAGACCCCTCTGAAACGAACCGAACTGAGACCACGGCGGGAGGCGGTCTCAGTCTGGTTCGCTTTAAGTCCGCGGCGCGGTTCGTTTAACTCGCGCCTTATGAACACAAAGCGCTCCCGGTTCGCTTCGACAGTTTTTGTTCAAAGTGAAAACTACCCAGAATGCAAAGCAGTAAAGGTCTGAGAGCTCCATAAGAATGAAGTATGAACAGAAAACGGACTGAGGCCCCATCTGAGCTGAAGTGGAGCAGAAAGAGAACCGAGTCCCTTTTCAAACGAACTCACAGTGTGAACATAATGAGAACCAAGTTCCCTTTCTGTTGGTCCACTTTTTGGAGCACTTCTAGAGGACTGAGTTGGGTTCCTTTAAAGAGGACTATATGTGAAAACACCCTTAAGCATAAAATGTAGTTTAGTCATTTCATTATTGTGATCATGTGATGCCAAACCTCCCATTGTTCTGGTCACCAAGACAAAGGCCAATCAGATGCTCATGTAGGTGTGGGAGTGCACCAAAATGGAGTCTAAATCCAGTGGGTAATACACACTATAAACTTGTTATTTCCACACTCCATATTTTTGGCTGTATTATTTTAAGAAACTTCTCCTTCATGGATAAGTCAAATGCAGAGGTCACATTTCGCTGGGGTGCACTGATGCTGATGTTGTGCTGTGTTCACAATGACCAATACGCACTCATTTAAATTCACTGGTTGGTCACATTAGCAAGACCGGGTAGCGCCGCTCTTTAATTTTTCATTACTGTGTAACTATGCCGGCATTTAACGTCTTAGAATAGAGCAAGGCTATTAACTGAACGTTTATTAATCAAAGCCGACATTTGCTGACGACGGTTATTCTGATGATTTTTGAAATTCTGTTAATAATTTCTCTTAATTAAGTTTAAAGTTAATACTTTCCCCAGTGTGTGTTTTCATGTACTGTCACTTTCGAAACGACTACCTTGTGTGTTGTCGTGTGAGTTTGCCGCTACATGTGTGTCTTTCTTTCATTTCATTTCATATTCACAGCACAGACCTTGCTATGAGGGCAAACAATTGTTCCTTAATCGTAATTAGGATCAAACGTTCAATTAATTGCGATACTGATTTAAGGTCATATCGTCCCGCTCTACCTTGTAATATCGTTTTATTTAATGAAACACCCAAAACTTAGGCTTAAAGTTCTCATTAGATTGCATTTTGATTGCTATGAGTCAAAAAGCAGCGCTCACAGGCACATACAGTGAGCCGCAACCTTGTTAAAAAACGACAGAAGAACCCAGCACTTCAAACTCCTGATTTGGCCCCAAGCGTCTGCCTGCGAAAAACGCTAACATTTCTTTTAGCTGCTCCAAAAACAGTTCCGCATCCTTTGCCCACGTAGGAACGAAAAAAATAAAAAATAAAAGCGAGCAATCCATCTCTCTCTCTCCATGTAAGATTGAGCCCTCATGTCACCCACGGTCTCCAATTACTCTGCTGACTCACCAGCCAGCCCGTGCTCTGTACTTACATAAAGCCCTTCGGCAAGAGCCGGGGCCCCGACCTCGCGCCCTTCCCTCCTCTGTAGTTACCGTGCGCTATGCAAATAATCCTGACATTACCCGAAACCGAGCGCTCACCACCTCTCTATCACGTGTCCAACAGAAATTAGCCCGAGCATATGTCGATCCGATCCGATCCGATCCATTCCCTTCCTCTTAGCTTCAGCCGGGAGGAGCTGTTTATTTCAGGGTGCGTTACGAGCCGCTGACATTTTGCCGCAACCAACCTCCCCTCCCACCACCACCCCAACCACCACCCCAACTCCACCCCACCCCACTCCCTCGAACACTCCCTCTTCCCCTCTGCCCAGCTTGACACAAATAGGCCTATCAATATCATCGCCAGAGAATCAAAAGGTTACATCAGATTGCAAATGGCAGTCGGCAAACAGAGCGTCCCCGGTGGGGTGGGGGTGGGGGGTTGAGGGAGAGTGGGGGAAGGCGCCTCCACGAAAGGAGGGGGCGAGACGATGTTAATAAGGTTTGCGATTGTCGCTTCGGAGGCCGCCGAACAAACGCGATAGGAAAAGACGGGCGTGAAGTCGTTTCTGAAAACCAAAAATTAGAGATGGGCCAGACGGGATGATCTAAAAATCACACAGCAAAGCATAACAAAGCTGTTTTAGCAGATTCTGCTGTGATATCTGTTGGGCAGTTCCTAAAATTGTTAGGAAAAAAAAACTCAGAAGGAGGTTACAGCAGAAAAACATCCGTGCATGAAGCTCTCTTGTAATTGTTCTGTTTCTTCCTAATTCCCCTACAAAATGGATTGTGCACCTTGAACCGTAGGTCGCAGAAAGCTGAAATCTTCAGGGTAAGTATGAATAGCGTGCATCTCGGCACAGGCCGAAAATCATAGTGATCGGCTGATAATTGGGGCTACTGCAAAGGAAATGCATTTTGACCTCTAGGGGCGCTAAAACACAACTTTCTATTTGCATGACATTTTACTTAATTGTTTTACGTTCTCACTCCTTAATTCTTGATATGATTAATGAAGTTATGTGGTTTTATCCCGTCATAAACATCAGCATCAGTAGTGCGTGGGTGAAATTTGGAGGGTAAGCAGGAATGGTGTGCATCTCAGCACAGTGATCAGTTTAGAATTGGTGCCGTTGTGTTTTGTTTTGTTTTTGGGATATGGGAGAGGGAAATATGCATTGTTGCTATTTGAACAATAGGGGCTACAAAAAAATGCTACAAAAATGGATGCAGCCTAAACCTTGCGTTGCACAAAGCTGAAGCGTGGTCTATAAGTAGGGATGGTGTGCTGTTTGGCATTTAATGAGAAACGTCCGATCTAATCTGCATAATGTGCAAAACACTTTTGCGAAGTCGAATGACCGATTAGAGCAAGTGAAGTGTCAAATGAATCTGTGGGTCCTAATGTCATATGTTTTGTTTGTGATTTTTTTTGCTAATTCTCACTTCTGATTTGCTGAGTCATTTCTGCCTTTTACTGCATCGGCTGCTTTTGTGCTGCTTTTTGCGACTTTTGGACTTGGACCCCGCTCGTTGCCGCTTGAGGCTATACATTTTTTTTTATTTGTTCTTATAACGATTGAGACATTGAAATATTATGGAAGTATACATAGAACTGTAGAAAATCCTGTAATTTTTTGCACAAAACATGCATGGAATAAGATCTGCATAAGAGTAGTCTTCAGTAGTTCTTACCGAGAAGATATTGGTGAATGTCCGAAATTTTGGGAAAACTGCTTAAGTGGGTTTTAATAACTTTTTTTTTTCTTAAGAACGGCTGGTGAATAAGTTCCGTTGTATTTTAACGTCTCTTTTGTGGGGGAAAAAATTGTTCCGAAAAATGGATACAATTTTATACATTTCATAAAATAGTCATGAGGTCAGCCTTTAAAATCCGTTTTTTCTGTTTAAAAGTCAGATCACAGCAGCTGTTGTCGTATGTAACCCAACTCGGGCGTATCTCCACAGTGGAAAGAGTAGATCAGGACAACACAAGGTCTAACAACATAAATTAGCAAGGAGAAGGCAGAAGAAAAAAAAACGTGCAATCAACCGAACAGAACTCAAACGGAGACAGGAATTCCCACTAATGAACCCCCACCCACACATTTAAGTAAGACATATTTTCAGCCTTAGGGCTTAATTCGTGCCACTTTCTGCACAGCACAAGCACATTAGGGAGACGCTCGCTCTCCGCAACTCGAGCAAAATCGAGGCTATTCGCTCCAGTCGGATTCATCCTGCGACAGGCTTTGCTAACCACTAGCAGGCTACAATTAGCCAGAGCCTTCTTTCCCACTAGCCTGGGAGTGTCACAAAGGCGAGTTGCACTTGAAAGGGCGCTATTAAGTCAGTTCCAACATGAAATGCCCGCGTTCCACTTCACGCTCCGGAGGATGACACGCCGACCTACAAAACAGGTATTTTAGACGACAATGGCCTATTAGAGAGCGTTTTACTCCATGTCGAATAAAGGGGATAAAAAGATGCGAGGCAAGAAAGCAACTGCTTCAAATAAAAGAGATAAAGGCAAGTAATGATTCTGGCTGTTACCAGGACTAGTACAGGCAACTTTTATTTTGTGGAGGAAAAGAAAAGAACAGGCCTCATTCAGCAGTTCTTAAGAGGACTTTCGTTCTCACGCACTTACTCAGCTTTCAGGAAGATTTCTTATTTAGGGTTCATTTTAGCTAAGAACAGAATCTACAACTGCCGAAGAGCACTCGTGAGCCAACTGGAACATAGCTGAGATTAACACGAAGGCAGAATTCAATAGGGCTGCAACTAACGACTATTTTGTTGATCAATTAATCTACCGATTATTTTTTCGATAAACTGACTATTAATCAGATAAAAAGAAAACAAAAATCATTTCCAGCATTTTTTAATAAGCCAAACTGTCTGTTTCTATTGTTCTATATACGTTTTTTGACTCTCTAACATTATAAATCTGAATAAAAATATTTTCTGATTAATAGAAAATGAAAAAAATATTGAAGTTTTTAGCCATTTTGGACTAATTTTGGCCTAAAACTTATTTTTGACATTTTTGGGAGAGAACTACATTTTTGCGCAAGATGGCATTCCACATAAGAGTCGTGTCACAATAACGCGGTGGACACTTGTCGGAATAATCACTGAAAATATCAAGTAAATGGCTGTATTGTGCGTAGAACGCTGGTTGTTTTTGTTATTTATCAGCTAAATAACAAAGGAGTTTTGTCCGTAATAAACGGGAAGATTTGACTGAACTGGAACGCTTTAGTGACTGACTTCCCTGAGAGTCGTGCGCGCTAACAGACAGTGCATGTGTTTACATCGCGAAACATGTCGTTCTACGTGATTTCTTCAGTTTTTGTGACGGAAAGGCATGGCACGGCACTGGTTCTCGTCTCCTTCTTATTCTTCTTTTATGGCGGTCGGCGTCCAGCTTAATGCTGCTTTACTGCCACTGCGGCTTTGGTTAGCTTACTGCCCCCATTAGCGGGTAGCCACAGTACGCATGTGTGTAATAACCTAGACTCAACTAATCGATTATTAAATTAGTTGCCAACATTTGATTCAAGAATCAGCTATACAACATGTAAGGAAATAAAGATTAAGAAATAAATGAAGAGAAATCTGAATAGGCACGGTGGTGTGATGGGTAGCGCTGTCGCCTCACAGCAAGGAGGTCCCCACGGTTCAAATGTGGGCCCTTTCTGTGTGGAGTTTGTGTGCACTCCCCGAGTTGGCGTGGGTTTCCTCCGGGTGCTCCGGTTTCCTCCCACAGTCCAAAGGCATGCAATATAGGTTGATTGGCGGCTCTAAATTGGCCCCCGTAAGGTGGGAATGGGTGTGTGATTGTGTGAGTGTGTGCGCCCTGCGGTGTGTTGGCGCCTGCCCAGGGTTGTTCTCGCCTTGTGCCCATAAGTTCCCGGGACAGGCTCCGGTCCGGTCCCCCCGCGACCCCGCTTGGGATCAAGCGGTTCAGATAAAGAAAGAAGAAATAATGCAAAAATGTCAAATGCATCTGTTAACAGTATTTGCAAAAATGAAAACAATAAACGCATCTGTTAATATCCTTTAAAAATATTGAAAGAGGGTGATTATTTGTCTTTGTGAACACACCATTTTGCATTTGACCCTTCCGTGAAGGAGCAGTGGGCAGCTGACCTGGGCAGCGGTGGGAGCAGCGCTTTGGAACAGTACCTTGCTCGTGAGTACCTCAGCGGTACCTTTACTGCTCTGGGATTCGAACTTGCGACCTTCTGATCCGTTACAGTACCAACTGCACTAGTCTAAACAGCCGAAAGGATCACTTCCAGCACCGACAGGTCCTGTGCACTGCAGGACATCACAGGGATCTCCAGATGCTCCCGCCCTGGCACTGGGAGACGCTTGGCAGCAGCTGGGCAAACGTTGATGGGGGCATCGCTGCCGTGTCCCGGGGCCTTTGGTAAACAGGATTTGGAGAGCGTGCTAGTTCAGCCGGTTTGTACATACAGCTGTACACCGCTGATTTGAGTCCCTTCGCGGCTGGGCAGCTTGGCTCTCTCCCTGCCTGAGCTCTCTGAGCTGCCTGGGCCTTGTGTCCACTTGGGCCATCGATAAGAAGTTCTAAACCACAGGGGTAAATCCTAAAGAAGTCGGACGCGGCTTTTCCTTTTTCTCTTTTGTGCCGGATAAAGAAGTTTCACACTCTTAATAATAATGATTCATTTTTTTAGCTACAAGCTACACTACTAACCACTTGAATCGAATTGCGATTCATTCTGTCAATTTAAAATCCATTAATGCATTCCAAAAAAATCAAATTATATTTTTCAAATAACGTAATGACACCAGTTTACTTTTCCCCCCCCGACGCGAGTTCAGCTCGCCGGTCCTATAGACGGCGCAACGTTGAAATGTGATCTGGAAACCAATTCATTTACGTATTGCTTCGTGAATCGCTTACGAATCGTGAATCGAATCGTGAGCCCAAGAATCGAATCAGGTACCCCTACTTTTAATGGTAGTTCCTTATAATAAGGGGCAGTTGGTGGTGTAACGGTAGGGTAGGGTGTTCGTCCCGTGATCTGAAGGTCGCAGGTTCGAATCCAGGGCTGGTAAAGTTACCACTGAGGTACTCATGAGCAAGGTACCGTCCCCAAGCACTGCTCCCCGGACGCTGACCTCGTTAACTGCCCACTGCTCCTTCACAGAAGGTTCAAATGCAGAGGTCACATTTGGTTGTGGTGCACTGTGTGCTGTGCTGTGGTGTGTTCACAATGACAAATAATCACTCACTTTCAATAATAGTTGTTAGTTACTACTACAATAACCAGCATGTCCACATGGTGCATACTCATTGAAACTTTGGTGAAGATGTGAACAAGAATGTGTGTCTGTGTCTCACAGTCCTTTATCCTGCATAAAAAAAGTGGAAAACCAATTTGGGATTCATCCATTCGGACCAAAAACTCAAAAATCACATCTGTCTTTGACCTTAGAGTCTCCCGACCTGCGCCGCGTTTTACAGACACTTGTTATATATCTTTATTTCTTTTCTTCCAAACCACGTCATCCTCCCGACGCCTGAAAGTATCATTTAAGCCAACGGCGGCTTAATGCGATGAGGGATAAAATGGTGTCTGCTTCCATGGGAACACAATGTGAATTAGAGGAAGTGAGCGAACGACAGTGCGGTAATAAATTGTGCATTAAGCGCATTTGCTCTATAATGGTGTGTGTGTATGTGTGTGTGTGTGTGTTGGGGGATGGTGGTGTGGGCGTAATTTGTGTGGAACAGTTAGGCTTCAAACAATTCCAGCTGAGAGGAAAAGAATGCCCAGGTTGCAAATAGCACGGGCGGCTAAAAATAGCCTCATTAGCATTCCCTTTTAATTGCACCCCAGCGTGAAAGGCTCCCTCTCGCGCTAGCGCTCCTCATTGATCCCCGCCAATCCCCCGCACGCTGCCCCGGCTCCCGTTTTGCGGAGGGGAGGCCTGCTGCGCCAGCACTGGCGGTCCGCCTCTTTAACGGGCCGCGTCACGCCTCCCACAAGCGCCACCGAAAAAGCCGAAGGGCGGTGTTTGGGGAAGCTACGTTTGATTAGTAGCGTTTCATGCTACAAGCTACTTATGACTAAAAATAGACCAAGCTGCTGTTTAGTTAGTTGCACTGCAAGCTACAGAAAAAGTAGCTAACTAAATTCCATCACTATTTACAAGCTATCTTTTCCGAGGTGGACTCCATTCCTCCGACTCCATCTCACAGCTGCCGAGACTGCAATGTGATGCAATGAGCGTGCACTGGTTATTATAGCTGAGTAACTAACAGACGCTAGCTATAATAAGTAGCGCCACACGGACACCGTAGCCTGCCACTTCATCTGCCACTTTTGGTCGGCCAGTTACCATGGTTCGATTTTTTCGATGTCGATATTATGATGTTGATAGCAATACGACAAAATTGTTTGCATTTTTTACGTTTCGCATGGCGGGCAAAAACGTAGCAGCATATGATGCCAGGGACGCTGCCAGGATCTATGCGTCCCCCGCCTTGTGAGATGCCTCACTCTCGCCAGCGAGTTCACTTGTCTCGGTGTTACAGCGTGTGTTTTTGGTGTTTCAAACCCCAATTTTAGGGGAAAAAATTGGACGTCTTCCAAAAGGTATCGGTAAAGTCAACGCTCAAGTCTGCGACGCTGCTTCAGAACCAAGAGCAAATCTCAAAACACATTTTAGCATTTAGCAGATGCTCTCATCCAGTGTGACTTTTCATTTCCTAATTTCGAAGTCGGTCTCCCTCAGAGAAACTTGGGGTCAAGGGTCTTGCTCAGCGACCCAGTGAAGGTAATGCCAGAGGTAGGACTCGAATCCATGACCTCTTGGTCCTGAGGCGAGTGTCCTAACCACTAGGCCACTACTACCACCCAAGCACACCAGTCATTATAAGGGGGTGGCAATCATCAGTCATATATCAGCTTTTACGATATCGTATGGACAAAAGTAAAGACTATTTAAAAAGATGGATGAAATATGCATCACTCCAAGTTTATGTTGGTCACGTTTCATAGACATTTCGATCTATAGCTCCTGCTCCGATCCAGAGTGACTTCCATTTCCCCTCGTGTGCAACGCCGTTTTGCGCAAAAATGTAGTTCTCTCCCAGAGTCAAAAATGAGTTATAGGCCGAAATGAGTCCAATTTGGCTAAAAAAATGGCCATTTCTTCATTTTCAATTAATCTGATTTTTCTTTTAACATTTTATAACGTTAGAGAGTAAAAGAAATATATAGAAAAATAGAAACAGACAGTTTGGTTTATTAAAAAATGATGGAAATTAAATAGTTTCTTCCCCTTTTTATCCGATTAAAAAAAAAAAAAATCAAAATTACACTATACTGCCACCACACTATAAGTATTAGGACGTCTGCCTTTACACACACATGAACTTTAATGACATCCCCTTCTTAATCCATCAACTTTAATATGGAGTTGGCCCACCCTTTCCAGCTATAACAGCTTCAACTCGTCTGAGAGGTCAGTCCACAAGGTTTGGAAGAAGATCATTTGTGAGGTCAGCCACTAATGTTGGAGGTCAGGGCTCTGTGCAGGCCGCTCGAGTTCCTCCACACCAAACTACTGGAATATAAAGAGGCCATCGCCAAATTCACCGCCAAACACCCACAAAGTTGGGAGTGTGAAATTCTCCAAAAGCTCTTGCTGTGCTGAAGCATCAAGAGTTCCCTTCACAGGAACTAAGGAGCCAAGCCGCCAAGCTCCTGAAAACCAACCCCAATGGGAACACAAGAATTGAATGATTTGAAGCGGTGTCCACATACATTTGGTGATATAAAGTATGTTGAGCAGGGGGTCAATTTTTACTAAAAGAGAAGTGTTTTCCACTTAAAAGCAGTCACGCGCACTCCGCTCCGCGGCCGGTAGTTGGATTGGGACGCGGCCGGTCGCGGTTTAAAGGGTGTTTAAGGAGTCATTCCCTCGCGGCGAATCGCTCTGCCGTTGAGTCGAACCTGGCCCTCTCCGATTCATTTCGGCTTACTGTGAGTACTCCAGTATTTTGGTTCATCTCTTCGTTAGAGTGCGTGTTGCTACAACTAGGATTATTGGTGGTAGTCCTAACTCTTTGTGTAGAGAGTTCTTAGATCAACTCGCGTGGCCATCCTACCTACTCGCGCTCTCAGCCGCGTTTAGGCTAACCGCCACGCTACAAGGGCTAACGGCTAACGAGTATCAATTCGCTACGTCCTAACCAGATCACTGGCGAACTGTGAAAGTTGGCGTTCGGTTCATATTCTAACCAGATCACTTTTCCGAATCGCGAGCATTCCTATGGCCGCCTAACCCGGCCGCTGTAGGTTTGTGAGCGTCTGTCTGTTCTCGTCAAATCCTCACCAGATCCCTGACAAAAGTCTGGCTTGAGTTCAGGAATAAAACGGTCGAACGATGTTTTAGTTGCATTTCGGGATTTGATATGAACGGAAGTGACATCAGTGTTACATTAGCATATAAAACCAAGCGCTATATCGGATCAAAATAGCTTCGCGGCAGACTTTGCGATATCGACAGACATTAAATTGTTCTCCTGCCTTGTTGAATATGCTTTACAGATGTCATAGGGACGGACCGTCTCACATTTTCATTTAGATCCTGTTACACCAAAGTGTGCAATGTCTGCCTTTCCATTTATCATAAATGCGGTTTATGCCGTTTTCTGAATGCCTGAAATCTTGACCGCAAGATGATACGAGTCCTGAAAAACCTTAAAAACTCCCACTGGGAAACTATTAGGGAATGTAAGTGCTTGATGGTGTAAACGCAAAACAATTAAGACGTTGCCGCTAATCGTTTGGATTTTTAAGCGAATAGTTTGCGCGTAGACCTTACAGGGCCGCGGCTTTAGAGCTGCGGAAATAAAGCACCACGCACACTGCAACACTCGTTGTTTAAAAGGTCATTTCAGGTTTACACTGCTGGAGAGAGAGAGGGGGAGCGAGGGGGAGGGTGCGATAGGGAGGGGGAGGCAGAACGGCAGGGAGAGAGATGTTCTGCAGTTTTCTCCTTCGAATCAAATGAGAGACACGGAAGTCGAGCGAGACTCCGAGCCCCGAGGGGATTTTTTGCGACTACAGTACGCCCTCATTAAGCCGGGTGCAAAACCGGGACGCAGCATGCAGAAAATAAAAATGGGGGGAGCAGACGTGGGGAAAAAAAAACGAAAAAAAAAAGAATCCGAGCTGGAGTTTTGGGGGCTATTTGGTATGCATTAAAACCCCGCGATCTCATCCGGCTCATCCCGTATTTACATCTGCTCACCTGGCTCCTTATTCGACTGATTACGTTAACGAATTTCCCTTCGAATGGAATGGAATGGAATGTGACGGAAAAGGGGGCGGAGGCGTGGACGGCGTTGCATATTTTAAGTCTTTTTTTCCTTCTCTCCTCCTTTTTTCGTTCTTTCCTCCTTTTCTTTTCTTTTTTTTTCAAAACTGGGGCTAAAAATAGATTGCCATGGTAACCCTACACATCACGGAGGCTGCGCACAGGCTCCGGCGAGCTCCGAGTGAACTCTGCGGTGACTTCTGCCGCGGACGCAACGGAAAACGAAGCGAAGCCGTAATACGCAGCCCCTCTACGTATGTCGCCGCACCGTTCGACATATGTCAAAGGGACGCAACGTCAGAGCCGCCTTGTTGCTATGGAGAGTTTTTTTTTTTCCCCCTGCTACCCGTGGCCGGTTTTTTAAAAGAAGGACAGACTTGCATTTTGACTTCATTTTGCGAGGACGCGTCGTACTCTTAAATTCAACCTTTGCCTCACGGATTCGATTATTTAATCTGATCTGAGGACGGGGTCTCCCTTCTGAGTCCTGGTTGCTCTCAAGGTTTCTTCCTGTTTACAAGAGACGGAATTTAGCCTCGCTGCTGCTTCTTACGGGCTTAGAGCCGAAAATATGTGCAGCTGTTGACGACTGTTGTCAAAAGACACGATACTCATAGAACCTTATTAAAACCAGAAGATATTTGACTTCAAACTGCCGTTCAATCAAGTGAACACCATGCCCGAAAGGGTTAATCACCGATTACTTGCTCTGAAAGGATGCTACTCGTGTGGCAAACATGTACAAAAACGTACCAAGCGACACCGTGATCCAACGCACAAACGGGTTGCGAAACCCGCCGTTCGGAAGCCACTCCATCACGGAGTATCCGAGAAAGAATCGTTGTCATGATGCGGTGATGTGTCCTAAAACTAGTTTCCATGGCAACCCGCGCCATAGGCTTTACACCGTATTGACGGTCTGCTGAATCGATATCCCAGCAGGCCACGTGCCTACTGTATGTCAGAGCCCTTGATGTAGGACGAGTCCTAGTCGTGTGCAATCACACGCACAATCCCGGCCGCGTCAGATTAAAGACGCGTTGCTCAATGCTAATGGCACGCAAGATTACATTTCCCAACGTGGCAACTAGTATGAAAATATTTACTGTTGAAGCTGTTTCCGGTCCGGCAAGTCGGGGCTGAAATTTTTAACGTAAAAGTTGAATCTAAGACGATCAATACAACATTTTGCCCGTTAAAGCGGGAATGTTTTTCTAATTACAGTCAGCGATTAACAATAACGTCGTTATACATATGCGGGACTCTCGATTTCTGAGGGCTTTAAAAAGTTGCACAAGGAGTAAAAGATGTCTATTCGTAATTATTACCAGCTTTTGAATCTCTAAGGCAGTGTAGCATTCGGAACCCCGCAGATCACGTCTCCGTTGTTTGCACGAACAGCACAGAGTCTGCAGCGCAAGCATTCCTCAGGGCCACGGCGAGCAACTTTCACAAACATATTCACATAAATCTAACCACATGCGACCAGACACTTGCTGATTTCCGCCATCGTGTTCATCGCTGTTGAGGATTTCTTGCACCAGTGATACGAGTAATTACAGTTTGTCTGTTATTTCAACACCTGAGTGAAACAGAAAAGTGAAAGATTATTTGTCATTGTGAACACACCACAGCACACAGTGCACCACAACCAAATGTGACCTCTACATTTAACCCATCCGTAAAGGAGCAGTGGACAGCTAACAAGCACCCGGGGAGCAGTGCTTGGGGACGGTACCTTGCTCATGAGTACATCAGTGGTAACTTTACCAGCCCTGGATTCAAACCTGCGACCTTCAGAACACAGGGCGAACACCCTACCGTTACGCCACCAACTGCCCCATAGTGTTCTCTCACCTGAGAAATACATAACGTCCTGCAAGTCCTGTCTGGTCCTAAGGTAAAGAGTTAAAAAGTTTATTGCACGTTGGCTTGTGGCACGCGGTACGTCTCTGGACAATTAATTTAGAGGTCCAACAATAGCAACGAATATGCAAAACTGAATGATAACATATGTGACTGCACAGCAAAACCAGTCGCTTGTCGCAACGGAGGTTTCCGAGAAAAACGAGCGTTTATGTTGCATGGGGTCAAATTTTGGATTTTTTGTTTTAGTGTTTTGAAACAGTGGAAGGTCTATACTGTACTGTTGTGAAGAAATTTCGCTGAAAAACTTACCCTTTCCATCTTAAAAACGTGACTTTCTTGAGGTGAGGACTGCAATTCCAGCAGAATGTTCAAAGTTTCTGTTTTGACCGCTCTACTCCAATATTTACGGTAAATCCACTGGTTGACTAGCGTGAAGAATATTTCTCCGGAATCCATCTTCTCGAAGCCAGTTAACCCAACGCAGGTAGGCTATCCGCAGACTGTGAATGCATAGGGTAACGTAAATGCAAACGAGTCATGCATCAAGACCGAGCTCGTGAGTGCTATCATTAGTCAATTTCAAAGGCAGGTTTCTCCGCTTCACTTGGCGCGGACAGGAGAAACCCACCCTTTGAATGTTGATATCTCAGTCATGTGTCGTCCGATTCATCTCATATAGGCACCGCTTTGTGCTTGATTTATGCCTCTTCATGGAAACCTAACACTGAAACTCAATTTAAAAATTTACGGGCAAGTGACTGGTTTTGCCGTGGGAGGGTCAGCATGGCTGGGCCACGGAAAGAAAAGGTACCAAATTTGTTAAACCAAAAGCCGGTTGTGAATTCGGTGGTCATGGAGTTTTTCTTGCTGACCAAATCACATCCCTGAGGTCTCCGTTTCCACATATCAGAAACGACTTATAAGCGCTTCTTTTCATTATCCGCCAGCACACGGCTGCCTCCTGGGCAAGGTTCCGCCACAAATGGCTTGACGCATAAACTGCCGCACCACAAAACTCCACTTGTCTGGTTATGGCAAAAAGCAAGTTGCCAGTTGGGCAAGCACGAGCAGCAACAGCTCCAGAGCGACCGACACCGATCCTGGAGGCCACCACGCTCATGATGGACGGATACCTGATTTGCGAGTCATATCTAGTTACCGAAAAAACGGAGCCCGAACCTCATTAGCAAAAATTGGGGCCGGAACTGATACCTACAGACACCGCGTCCAGCTTTTTTTCCGGCCTACGAAAACTTGGGAGCGAAGAGTAGAGGAGTAAGATCTTACGTCATCCTAGCTACAGCAATACAACCTTTCGGGGGTTTGAGCAAGACCTTTAACCCCAAACTGCCCCAGGGAATTGCTCCTGTTCCTGTAATTTGTTAATGGAAGTCGCTCTGGATAGAAACGTCCCACAAATTCCACCTGTGCGTTGGTCTTGCTTCCGCAGTCTCTGGCTGACGGTTATGTAGGGTTAGTTCTTTTCTGCTTTGGTTTTTGCTCTGTCTTTTTTATTTCTCGCTCTCGTTATGCTGACAAACTAATGAATACAGCTGCGAGCCTCAGTGCGGTTGCGGCTATTTTCCAATGCCGCACGGTAATTCCCCAAATTTACGGGATAGATGTTTTTTCTTCTGCTAAAAAGGGTTAACAGATGGACCGTGGTCCATATGGTATGCATGTGGTCAAGCATATGCACTGCTCATCCGCTCGCTCATCGTCCAACCCTTAATCCCAGGCAACTGAGATCACCTATCCTGGAATCTACGTCAGCAAGGCGTAAGGCCCAACCCTGGGCAGGCGCCAACACTCACACACTGACATTCACACCTTACGAGGCCAATTTAGAGTCGCCAATTAACCTATATCGCAAGCTTTTGGACTGTGGGAGGAAACCGAACACGGGAGAAAGGCAATAACTCTCCACACAGAAACCACGGCATCCGGGGATCAACTCAGGACCTTTCTTATGTGAGGCGCAGCGCTAACCATCAAGGCCACCGCCCCCTCCTATGCAATCCTTTCAAAAAAGAACTATCTAAACCAGACAGGTTCAAAGCGAAACACCTTGTCTCTACTAGGGGTGATGGTTTTTAGACTCTCCCATCATTCAAACCCCCGATCTCATGGTTCCCAAAAGACCTCCACTACAGTACATGTAACGAAGGTCAGTGAACTGATAACAAGTTCGAAAACTTTGAGATTCAAGAAATTCGCCAGCTCTCCTTTCCAAAGTCAAACGCATTCGGCCTCTTATAGGAACGGGTAGACTTATTTAACATTTCAATTGTTCCAAAGCAATCGTTTGTTGAAGCACTAATGTTGGACAGGACAGGACAGGACAGGTGTCTAAGACCTCATTAGATGCACCCAACATCTGTTAAGCTCTCCAAGCTGGAGTGGGTCCCGCTGTTTGATTTAATTAGACAGTTGGTGAGGGAGAGCGAGCGAGCGTATACGCTGACCTCCGTGTCTCCTTGCCGTGACTGGTCTCGGAGGTGGGACTGGAGTAACTTCCAACCCCTCATATGTTAAGTGGCCCACACTTCTCTACTCATGAGGAACAGGGTGACATTATTATTAAACAAACACACACACACACATTCACAGTGTTGCGGTTGGGTGGCTGCGTAGAGTAATGACAGCGATGCTCCACTGCACTGCACTCGAAATGTGTGTGTGTGTGTATAAGTGCTTGTTCCCTTGGAAAGTAGAAACAAGTGCATCGTCCGTGAATGGCCGAGCGACAGCGTCCATCCTCTCTCACCCAGCTGAGATGTCAGTGATGGGTTACCGGTGCGCGGCTCGGATGTATTGAAGCCACAATAGTGTCGGCTGAATGCGTGGAGGGAGCCCCGCCTCAAGAAATAGTGATGATGTGGAAGGGTGACGGCTGCTTTCCAACCCAGCTTTTTTTCTTTTTTTTTTTAACTGCATCCTGCTGGGAATATATAAAGGATGTGCCAAAAAAATCGAATCGAGTCAGGATTCTTTCTCTCAAACTCGATTCATGCATTCCAAAAAATCTAGTGAATCGATTCATATTCACTAGTTTACTTTTTCCCCGACAGCTCGCCAATCCTGTAGGTATGAATGAAATCTGCCCAGATAACTCCATCCGTGGAAGAAAATGCAGTCAGTAAACTACATTTGATTCAGAGTGATTTTTTTGGTTGATCTGCCACACTCAAATGGGAAAAGTAATTCCAATCGCGAATCGTTTACGAATCGATTCTGAATCAATCCAGAGTCCATATCGAAATCAAACCAAATCGTGAGATTTTTTTTTTTGAATCGGTATACAGAAAAATCGGGCTGCGTAGAAATGATAGAGGCCCAGTTTTTTCTGCCGAATTTAAGCTTCGGGATCGACTTCATTTGTTTCAGACTTCTCCGAGGCGGGTAAGGCAAAACACCATTGCTTCGTTAACCTAACACGTAGGACATTAAACAAACAGAGCTCATGCTATGCCATAAATGTGAAGGCCATGGAGAAATGATCGCGCTGCGTAGTCAAATATCACAGCAGTCTCCCACAGAGTATCACGGAGAAGAATGGAACTGAGGCTGACAGCGTTTTTAACATGTGAAACCTGGAACCCTCACTGCAGAAGTGGCTAGGCCAGAGCTAACGTTCCGCAGAATGCATTCAACGTTTTTGCGACACCCAAACAGACGTGTCTAAGAAGATCTGAAAGCAAAAAAGCAGAAGTGAGAACGGTTGTCAACATCAGGCAATAGTTCAAACTCTCTGCATTCTGGAAGGAAGTGACTTATCAGCCTTTTTAAAGCACAAATTAATAGCCAATCATATAGCCAAATTTACAGCCGAGTTTATATTAGAGATGTCACGATACCACTTTTTTAATATCCGATACGATACCGATATTTAAAATTTTAGATATCCGCCGATACGATATAAATCCGATAAGTGTCTGAGCTGCTTTTGCAGAGAACTACATTTCCCACAATCCAAATCCCATATCTTATCGCTTATTCGAATACCAACGCCCACAGACGCGGGCTATTTCGGCAACCATGAAAGAATGCCTGCATGAAAGCGGGGTCATTAATACAGCACGCCACACATCGCGAAAATGTTGGTCTTGTCTTTGATCGCGGCCATCGAAAACGCTAGGTGCTACTATGTTAAGCGTCCGTGTGAAATGCGAACGGAGCATGCTCTAGCGAGTAAAAGGAATTAAACCAAGCTTTGATTCTAGAAATTTGCCTCAAGCATTTTTTTGTACTAGAATTATTCGAGTTATTGGAACAATCGTTTTAGCTCAACTTTCATCACAGTGCTATTTCCCATGCCATCGCCGACCGATAATTCGATCCAGCCGTTGAGCCACAAGTATCGGACCGACATCGACATCCGTTGGTTATCGATCGCATATCTCTAGCTTATACTAAAAGTGTATCTTGGGGGTAATGTTGTCTCCGCAAACGTGGAATCGTTTGAAAGCAAGACTTCCATTTAGATTCAGGCAAAAAGGACCATTAAATCTGAATGGTACACAACCATGTTCAGTCTTAAGCAACGGACTCGACGGATTTTAATGCTCATCATCAATAAGGCCCGGGATGCCATTTGCTGTGCCTGGTGCGGTGGGAAAAAATGAGGCTCCTGCGTTTTCACATCAAGTTAGCCGGGCGAGGCTTTGGGTGGAACAGGAGAAAAAGAAATTGCTGAATTTAAAGCAACCATCCGCTGGATACCTACAGCGTTATTTTCGCACAAGGCCGATAAGGTTCCAGTTGGCAGAAAAGAAAGTGTGTCAGGCTTCTATGGATATGTCATTACGTGCCGTGCAGACTTTACGCCGCAGTATTCCATTCCACTTACACGTCCCCTACTAATACTAAGAGATTCAGGGGAAAGGGCTGGCGGTAGGGCGTGAAAACTGGTCGAGAAATGATCAATATGGCCAGCGCCACAACAAAACAAATGAATCTAATGAATCCGAAGCCATGTGAATTAGCGGTGGTAGAAAAGTTTACTGACCATAAATGATCGCTCTCAAATGGGTCGGGGGGAAAAAAAAAGAAAGAAAAACAAACACAATTCTTCCGTGGACATTTGCGAAGACTCGCGCAGCTCCATCAGGGCAAAATTACTTTGACTTGATTGCTTGTAAGCCGGCCTGAAGCGCCATTATGACATACAGGAAAATAATAAACCCGCCGACCAGCGCGACCAAAGGGCTTTCCACTTCCTTGGCGAGGCGGTTCGGAGGTCGTTTGGAGAATCTATAAACAAAAAGTGACACGGGGAACATTGGGTTTGTGGCTGAAATTGATGTCAGGCAAATGGGAAGAAATACGGCTGCTCCTAAGCTTGATTTTTCTCAGTAAGTCCGGTGAAAATGTAAAGGGCAGAAGCTAGAGACTAACGGCTACATTTTTCTAGGTAATCAATGGCACAGAGGACGAGAATTTGCCAAAATGTGTTCCATTCCAATATCGGCCAATATTTCCAATATTTTTCGCATTATGTGCTCATGTAAACATTGCGTACACAATGTACTAAAGAAAAAAATGTGTGTACTAGTATGTTATGTTATGCTAAAAAAAGTATCTCACATTTTAATCACTAAATTTCAATATAAATATACATTTATATTTATCAAAAATGCTACAAAAAATGCTACATCTGTGACACAAATGTCAGTTAGGCTCACAATATTTTTAATGCATCTTTGAAATAAAAACCATCACAATTTATTAATTTTAAACCAAATCTGCAGTGAAAGTTGAAGCAGCAAGATTTTTAAAAAATCTTTTTCTATGTAGACAGATCTGAGCAATTAGATATAAGAACGATACAAATGTGCCGATTATTTATGAGTAAAATTAGGAAAAAATATCCAAACGGTCCAAAAATATCATGATTTGAATTTTGAGTGATATTGGCCAGCCGCAATGTGTGTAAATTTACATTTACAGCATTTTCTGCATCTTATCAGATGCTCTTTTTCCATTTCCCAGTTACAGCAACAACCCCCCAATCCCACCCCTCGCTGTCTCTGCTGCCTCACTAGAGCAACTTAGTTATACGGTTCAGGGACCCAATGCGATTTTTTTTAAGGACTCAGAGGTATTCAAACCTCCGATCGTATGGTCACCAACACAGGTCTTCGGCAACGTCTGACCACTAAGCCCCCACATTAATCATCCTGTAACCTGTCCGATCCACAATGACCTGTACAGCCGTACGTGTTTGTGTAAATCCCTTTCCGATTTGGCCTGACACACTGGTTCAATGTTACAGCAAGGACGGGGCGAAACAGAGACGACAAGAGTAAGCTGCACAGCTCACACACACACACATACACCGTAACAGCAACACCGTCAACAACGAGGTGGGGAAAAAAAACCCAACATGTCTTAGTTGTATGTAACACTGCTTCAGCGATAACAGAGCTGGAAATAAATACGCTGAAAGTGGACTGATTGATCGTGAGACTTAGAGACGGCACCCTTGAAACCTTGAGTCACCGAACAAGAATTGCGACGTCAGGCCCGCTTTCATGGGGTTTACCTGCTCGCTGGCGTTCGCCAATCGCTGGCGCCAGGAGCAAAATATACACGGGAGGGTCAGTCTGACGATGGCCTTTCTTTTTGGGAAGTTCGAATGTGGACGGTGAATATTCAGCACTCATAAGACTCTATGCCCGGATGAGGACGCAGGATTCGGCGGATTTGCATGATGAGTCATGGCATTTTATTTAGGAGTGGGAAAAACGTCCCTCCCGAGAGTGGGACTCCGGCGACATTAGAATGGGTGATATAACTGAACTCAATCGTTCTGACGCCTGATTAGAATTTTATTTTTCATCTAATCCCAGCCCCTGTTAGACGCCGGAAATCATTTCCATAACACCCTGAGATGGAAAGCGCAAGTGTGACTTGCACTTATGCCGTTCGTTCTTTTCGGCGTGTCAAAGACTGACACCAGCGAATTACGGCCATTTTCTTGAACAGGGATTAAGCCTAGTCTTGGACTAAATTTGAGTACCAATGGAGATTTACCACTTAAAAGCAATGCTATCTAAGTCTAGGCCCTTAGGGCTGTTTTTGTGCTCATGGATTAAGTCTAGACCTGGACTAAGTTGAAGTACCGATGAAGATTTACCATTCAAACTTCAAGCTAGGCTTAATCCTAGACTGCGAAATTGGCCCTCAGAGCTGGTTTCTTACTCATGGATTAGGCCTAGTCTTGGATTAAGTTGTAGTACCAATGGAGATTTACCATTCAAACTCCAAGATAGGCTTAATCCTAGACTGGGGAATTGGCCCTTAGGGCTGGGTTCTCCTCTCAGGGATTAAGCCTAGTCTTGGACTAAATTTAGACTGAAAAAGCAAAGCTAAATTAAGACTAGGGTTGAACTATTGTTCAGAAACTGGGCTTAGTTGAACACATTTGCTAACACCCTGAGATGGACAGCGAAAGTGTGACTTCAAGGCGAGCGCTGTTTTCGGTTCTTTTTCAAGGCGGTCAAAGACTGGACACTAGCGACGAAGGTCACACTCCAAGGAGCTGTGTCCTTTCTGGAGGGGTGGTGGACGGTGGGGGACTGGTAACGTAATTTATAATCTGCGTCCAAGGGAGCGTTTTAAGAATGGTCATTGAACCAGGCAGCGCATTATGAAGGGGAAGAGAGGTTCCATAGAGGAGATTGTGCCTATTCAGAGCAATTTTAGCGGAGCCTCGGCGATTAAATAGGATGTGGCCAGGTGGGGAGCCAGCATATGGGCAGGCGGACTAGATTAGCATGCTCTTCAACGGCCGGATCGGTGGGGAGAGGACAGACTTGCTGAGATCGGTTCCTGACTAACAAAGAAAAGGCGAGAGAGCTGAGAGACGGATCGCTAATCGCTGCCCACGCATCAAGGCTCCTTTCGCTGCTACGCCACCCGCTCGCAGTGGTTGGTCGATCGACAGGTCACCAACGCCTCGTGGTGTGTTCAAAAAGCGCGGATGGTCGCGTTGACTTTGAGCGCTTGACTTTGGTTTGATGTCAAGTTTTGCCAGCTGGCTTTGACTTCGACGCGATGCAATCGAAGTTAACTGTCGCTAAATCGTGATGTAGATTTGTGGTGGTATCGCCCAGCCCTATGCAACGTTGACCTCTTTTACCTCATTTTTACCTACTCCTGTTCACTCTTTTCCACATCAGGAGGAAGGAACGTTCGTCGAAAAAGACTCATCCGCTTTGGCGTAAAAGCATTATCTGTCACCATGCGCATTAAGTCGCCGGAAAAGAGAGCAGCGGGACCCAGAAGACAAAAAAAAAAGGGTCAAACCAGAGCCTGTGTCGAGGGGCGGGCCGAGCGGCGCACAGGAGAGAGGCGGGCTATCGGACGGAAATAGAAATGAGAACGGAGGGAGTCGCGAGGGTGGGGTCAGAGCCATCTGGTTTTGCAGCTGGTACAATGGCTCCATTACACAACAGCCCATCCACAGGCTCCTCTGGGCCCTGCCTCTGTAAAACTGTTTCACCGAAGGCTGAAGACACGACAGACGTCTTCCTCCCTCCCCCTCCGTCAATTTCGGCAGGGCCAGTTATTGATGGCCTAATGGTGGGGCAGGAGCACCCTTTATTTTGGGCCTTGTTCTATTGCTCTCATGAGAAGAAGGAAGTTTAGTTTTTTCGGAAAACACATCAAAAAATGTAAATACGAGGGTTCAAGGTCTTGCCATGGGGAGTGATGTTTGGAAGACAATGCCGGTTCACTGCACCCCGTACGTATCTCTAATACCAAGCGTCCACGCTACCTTCACTGACCTCTGAGGAGCATCAGTCGATTTGGGAACGTAATGAAATGAACGGTGGTCAAAACAATTAGGGCCAGTTTCTTGAACAGGGATTAAGTCTAGCCCAATGACCAATGGAGGCACCATGGCTTATTTACCACTGTAAAGCAAAGCTAGTCTAAGTCTAGGCCCTTAGGGCTGGTTTCTTGAGCAGGAATTAAGCCTAGTCTTGGACTAAATTTGAGTACTAATTGAGATTTACCACTGAAAAGCAGAGCTAGTCTAAGACCAGGCTTTATATTGCTTTTTTGGTTCATGGATAAAGTCTATTTTGGACTGTTAAAACAATGAAGATTTACCATTCAAACTTCTGCCAGGCTAATCCCCAGACTGGGGAATTGGGCTCCTTCGGATCAAGGTTTCTTGCACATGATTAAGCCTAGTCTTGGACTAAATTCTGAGTACTCAATTGAGATTTACCACGCTGAAGTGCCAAAGCTTGTCTAAGACTAGGCCTTATGGCTGCTTTTTGCTCAGTGGATGAAGTTCAGTCTTGGACTAAGTTGTAGTACCACCAAAAATTTCACTATTCAAACTTCAAGATAGGCCTAATCCTAGATCAGAAATTGGCCCTTAGGGCCGTTTTTTTTTAGCTTATGGATGAAGTCTAGCCTTGACCAAGTTGTGCACCAATGAAGATTTACCATTCAAACTTCAAGCTAGGCTTAATCCCAGACTGGGAAATTGGCCCTTCGGACTAGTTTCTTGCACAGGGATTAAGCCTAGTCTTGACTAAATTTGAGAACCAATAGTGATTTTTCACTGAAAAGCAAAGCTAGTCTAAGACTAGGCTTAATCACGGTCTGTGAAACTGGCCCTTAGGGCTGGTTTCTTACTCATGGGTTATTTGGCCCTGACTACAGTACCAATGGAGATTTACCATTCAAACTCAAAGCTAATCTAAGACTAGGCTTAATCCTAGATTGGGAAATTGGCCCTTAGTGTTTAGTAGGGCTCTATATGGACCTCTTGGCGGCTGTCTGATTTAATCGAGGATGGCGCTCCACCTGCATGTGTAAGGACGAACCAAGAGTTCAGGCTGCTTAAGTGAAAGTGAGGACTACGACCCTGCATTTGACCCATCCGTGAAGCAGCAGTGGGCAGCTGACATGGGCATCTCCTTAATGTCACTGAAACCTTATTGTGCTTTGAAATTGCATTATTAAAAATTAGGGATACTTTAAACATCCCGTTATAGTAGAAATTAGGGATGCACTATAATATCGAATCATATCGAATCAGTCTGAGCAATTGCTTTTATTTCTGTCATCAGACCGATCCTTCGAAAGGTCCCGACATTTTCAGATATTTCAGATAAGGATTTAATGTAAACAGATGTATCTAGGGAAACAGCCGGGTTGTATCTAACGGGTTTCTCCACGCATTTATAGTAGTGCAATATGGGTGTTGCTATATGTCCGTTGACTTGAAAAACACATAGGGCGTGAAAGTGATTTTTTTCAAAATGTTGTGACTGATGCTTGAAAATGCTCCGCCTCGCTTCCACTCTGCTTACGCCGCTTCCTAAGGATAAAGCATTTTTACGCCTAAAAATTCTGAGCACGAGTGGAACTTTAACAGCAAAATATCTTGTCTTTTTAAGGCTGCTGACCTCTGACTCCTCTTTATCAGCATCGGGTAAGAAGTCCGCGATAGAAAAATATCGCATCGGCCGTATATTTCCACATTGTGCATCCTCAGTAATGCATTGAAGAAGTGTTATTGATAAAAGGAGCTTCGGCGAAGCTTTGGTTACTTTTTACATCTCTCAGTCATAACTGACCACTAAGATCCCAAAGCTTGTGATTGCAAGATCCTGCAATAGGAAAGGTCACTTTCCTCAACACTGCTTATAAAGTCAAGCTGACCTTGACTTTAATCCGAATATTAGACCATTACACACACACACACACAAAATTTATTGCAATCATTTCACCATAATCCCCCAAGGTCCTAGATTTTGCCGGGTCTGCAGTCGGCGGAGAAAACGAGAGGTGAGAAAGTCATCTGAATACCCCGGCGCAGCAGTGCGTAATTAGAAGCAAAACCAGGTGCGTCACACCATGCGACGGCACTAAAGAAAGGCACACCGATGTGACCGTTCCCTGCACAGCGGGAATACGTGGAGCACGGGGTTAGATTTGGTTTATTCGCCATCAATATCAGTCGTCACATCATCATTGCATGATTCTGGAAGCAAGATGTGCACCTTGCACAAGATCTGCCCTTTTAAGCTCCTTTCAGGTGGCTATATTTGCAAAAAGGATGAAGGAGAAGACTAGGATCTTCTTCGAGGTAAGACTCAAACCGAGCCTCTTTAAGCGCTCCCGACTGCCGAACCCTGACGCTAAGACAGAAACGAAAGATCATGGCCCTGTTTATAAAGATAGTACATCACTTGGCTGTTATGAAGATCACCAGAGCAATACATCATGAAGCTGCTCACAGCATAGGCGCTTTGGGATGTCAATCAGCACATGAGATCATAGCCTTGTCAGCGGCGCATCACTCTCTGCTGCTGAGCAAAGGAAGCTGCGGGCAAACTGCGCCGGGGAACTCCGGACTGCCTTCCGCTTGTCCGTCCGTGGCGGATGAGCCGTGACTTACACGCTCAGATTGGCCGAGGCTTCGGGGAGCGAGCTTTGAGGTAAGAGGAGGATTCAGTGACGCAAAAAAAAGAGGATTCCTGGCTATCTATCTGGCTAGATCCCTCCTTTATCGAAGCAGGAATTCGTTCTCTCTGTATTCGTATTAGATGTCGTTTGGGAGAAAAAAGCTAATTCACTTTAACCTCCGCACCGTTGCCCACGAGACGTGTTCAAGCATAATTTTTTCTGCAAGACGTTAAAGGACTTGCAATACAAAAGCGCAGAACACAGACGGAGAGAAAACCGTTTCAGTTATTGCACACGACGAGAGAATGCAGTATTAAACGACACAAATCAATAATCATGTTTGAGAGTGTTAGAGCGCAAGAAGGATTTTGGGTATGGTTGGAAGCTCCTAAAAAAGAGAGATAAAAGAGAGACAGAAGGAGAGAAAAGAGAAGATAAACCCACACACTCACCCTCCGTCTCTGCAGGTTTTCAGCCTCTGGCACAGTCCCTCAATGTCTCCGAGAGGTCCCTCCCTGAATTTGACTACAGCCTCGAAGGCGTAGGCCCATGAGCGAGCGTAGCCCATAAGAGAGCAGCCGGCCTCCCGCATGGTTGCTCCCCCTCGCTTTTGGTTCTGCTGTAAAATCGCTGTTCTCATGTCCCCTGGCGGTGGTGGCGGTGGTATGGCGGCGTGGTATTGCCTGACGCTGGCAGGTGGAGGACGACGGAGGAGTGGTAAGGGGGTGGGACTGGAGGTCAGACTGCTAAGCGGCAAACGAGCCTGGAGCTAGACTCGACTAGGCTGAAGGCGTCCGAAGAATCGGGGGAAATGATGATGAAGAAGAAAAGAGGTGAGAGAGGAGAACGAAGAATAAACGAAACTGAGGGGGGGGATCAACAAAATCCAGTCCAGCGTGTGGAGGAGAGAAAGAGAAAGACAGATAGAGAGAGAGAGAGAGAAAGAGAGAGAGAGAGAGAGAGAGAGGAAATCCTTTGGGCGTTAGAGGAGCCAAGGTCAAGGGCGAGCCGGAGGCCCAGAGAAAGGCTGCCATGGTCCTGGAGGATCAGGCTGCTGGGCTGCAGAACGCGGGCGCCCATACGCTGCCAAGCTTCCTATTCAGCTGTGGCTCCGGCCACAAGCCGCTTCATGGTGAGCTCTCCTATTACTTCCTTTCCAGAGACGGGTACAGAGAGAGAGAGAGGAGGAGGGAGGAGGAGGGAGGAGGAGAGGGGAGGGAAGGGGAGGGAGAGAGAGAGAGGATGTGGCGGAGTAAAACCAGAGCCAAGCAGCACTATAGGAGCCAGAGAGACAGAGAGAGAGAGAGAGAGAGAGCTTAGAGAGTTAGCGTGACGAGGCGGCACTGGTCGCGGCACTGCCACATTCGAGTCCCGGGCTTGCTGGCAGGCTCGGCGACGTGCACACCGACACTCGCCTCCCGTGAGGGGAGGGGGGGAGGAAAGGGGAGGAGGGGAAGCTGTCCGTCCAGCCGCCTCAGTGTCTGTCTGGCCGTGAGAAGTGCTCACGTGAGCCTCCGAGCCATAGCTAAACGCAGCCGCTACTGCACCATCGCTCCCAGGAGCGCATGAATATTAAAGGGACGGCGTGACGCCAAGGCCAAAGTTAGTGCAGTATGATGAGGAAAAAATACTAAAAGAAGTCTATAACGGAAAGCCGTGGGTCTTACCGTACCGACAAAAGTGACCAAATAATGCCTATTTCTGGATTTTTTTTTTTTATTTCAGCCAGATTTGCAGTGTAATCCCAACAGCTTAAGCTTATCTTTATTACACTGTTAAACTAATGTGTTTCTAATATTAATATAAATAAATATTATTCTATAGCAGTAAAACAAAATACTAAACATTTGAGATGGAGCATACACTAAAACGAACATTTCTGGGCCACCCGTAAAATAGGGACACTGTAGACTCAAGCGGATTTCATGCGTAGAAGGGTTAATTAATATTTAATCATCACGTTTATAACAAATATGAGATTCACAACTAAAAGCCAAAACGACAACAACATTGTACACAAACGGTTTATACCCTCAAAAACCTCAAAACATTATGAACAATCTGTATAAGTATTATTTACAAATACTGTTTATTATCTACAAAAACACACAACAACCTGTTTGGTCCAAGCTTTCCCGACCTCTAGGTATGATGCGGCACTTTTGTAAACTCTACCAGCCTGAGCCCCCGCCGCTCTGACAAAAGTGATTTGTCAAAGGCACTTTCACTGCGACAGACCTCCTTCAGGTCGAGGGCGATTTGGGTGACCGAGACCTCCTTCTCCCCTTCACACCTCTCCCTTACAAAACACACACACACTCAAATGGCTTTTGAGTCCTCAGGAGCGATCAACGTCGGCGCTGCTCGCCTCCTCGGGGTGCCAGTTCCGCTTGAAGGTCGCCATGTCGACGAAAGCGGTGCCGGTCGGCTGAAGGAGTGACCTAATCAACCGGTGCGGGTCCTGCTTCTGTTATGGCTTAACACGGGCTAACAAAGCACCGTGACGGCTCTGCCAGGCCAGGCATTAAGCTGTTGTAATGGCTGGAGTGGCTCGTGTCTCTCGGGGGAAAGAAGGCTGACAGTTTTGTGCATAAATTTATTTGTGCATAAATATATATATATATAATCGGACAAAAAGTGGGGTGAAAACTTTTTCATATCCAGCGTTTTTTAATAAACCAACTGTTTCTATTTTTCTATATTTATGTTTTACTCTCCAACACTATCAAATGGCAAAAAATATTTACTGATTAATTGAAAATGAAGAAGTTTTTTATATATTTCTTAGCCGGCCAATTTGGACTCATTTGGAGTCATTTCTGGGAGAGAACCACATTTTTATGTGAGATGGCGCTCCACGGAGTCACACACATAATAACGCCAAGTGACACGCTGTCGGAAGAGAACATTCAAGCTCAAAGACCTTCCATCAGTCCAAACTGACTTTAGAAACACGTCACATCCTCCCGGGTCGAAACCCTTCATGTATTATGTGACTGAATTACATCAGCGTTATGGAGTTCTGTGGTTCGCTCCACTGGTCAGGCATTCCAGATTTACAGTCCAAACGACTGCAATGCGATCATAATCAAATGGCCGACAACGCCAAAGCATGTCCACATCCACCGGCTTCACAGAGGCACAAGGCGAACGGCGCATATCAATAACCGCGGAAGCAAATTACAACAGAAAATCGATGGTGACAGCGACGACCACGTGATTTGGGACCTTTGGGTGACTGCGACTCAAAGCATTGGAAGGTTCCAGCTTGCTATAGCCTTCCAATGCTCATTCAGAACTTATTTTTTCAGACAGTTATTATTCATTCCAACGCATCTGAGGCGCCTTCGCTTTTTTGTTGCCTGTAATCCTGCCGGTGTGTGGCTTTTATTTTGTTTTTAAGGAAGATCAGACATCAGATCATCTGGTCGGAAGGAAAACAAGTTTGGAATCTACAAGAGGCCGGATGTGGCGTCAGGCGGAGAAAAAAGGCCCTTCCCAAACAGCTGCCAATTTTGGAAAATTTTAAGGAGATCTTGGGAGGAAACTATGAAAGCAAAAAGAAAGTGAGTGATTATTTGTCATGGTGAACACACCACGTTATTGGCAATAATAGTGCACCACAAACCAAATGTGACCCTGCATTTAACCCATCCAGCATGAAGGAGCAAATAAGCAGCCATCGTTTACCGATAGTGTGCTGGGGACCTGCACTCTTACCTGGCGAGAACCCCAGTGGTAACGCATCGCCCTGATTCGAACCTTCAAACTTCTGATCACAAAGCGAACACCCTACCGTTACGCCACAGAGAACAAGCACTTCTTGCATAAAAAATCGGCGAAGGTGTGGAACGAGGGGTCAGTTTCGACATGAAAAAAACATAATCAATTTATCTGTCTGGTCCATCTGAAATACGATTATTTAACACTTACTTTGTGTTACTATTTAAGACTTTTATGCTGCTTCTCTCCGCCATCTTTACCCCACAGACTGTACACTGCCATCAGAACGCATTAATGTGCTCAGTCTTCGGTGAGGTATGGCGGCGGCAAAGGCAAGGCCGCGGTTATCTTCGAACACGACAAAATATGAGTATACTTGCGAAAGAGGTAATGTGGGCAAAAATAATTGTAATTATAATTGTTTTTTGTCGATTACATTATTTTTTGTGATTGTTTGAGCTGAAATTGAAATTTAAATTGACACTACACAGCCTGTGGAACGTAATTATTACAGCCTCCAACCCATGTCCCTGGCTTACAGGACAGTCTTCAGCAACCAGGTTAGGGTCTCAAGCAGGCCTGGAAGTTGAGTGCAACTTTGCAACACGATAGAGTTGGATTTGATGCTATAACCTCTGTCCGTAGAGGTAATCTCTTATATCCCTTTCAATTACACTGGTGTTGGTGCTGTTAGGTGAACTGGTGAACCAGCCGAGAACCGCCTCAAGATGAAAGACTTCCTGACTAGGGCTTGAAGGGAGCCCCATGATAACACAGCCACAGGTCACGCCTTAAACAGAAACAAACATGGGCTTAACTCAGTTTAGAAGCAGTGTTATTCCTTCAAACTTTTGAGGATGCACTTTCCAATTTCTGCTGAATCTCTGTGGACGTTCATACTGCTAAAAGAGCTTTAATTTCTTCCGCGCGCCACGTTACCGGACTTTGGCTCTCCGACGTTTTCTTCTAAAGCTACCTATCACTCCCGCCCACCTCCTCGTGGATCGCCACGTGGGTTCTCGCTGGACCAGCGTGCAAGTTCAGGGCTGTTCGAGCTTCGTTTAGAGCACCGCACCAGCCAATTTTTTGTGGAAAAAGCGCGCGCTGCTTCCAAAATCGGGAACCGGCACGGGAACCAGACCTTCTAACCATCCTTCTCTGTTTTTGCTTTTCCAGCTGCATGCTCTGGATTTCGCGGTAAGCCTGCGTTAGAGTTTTTGCCTCCCTGTTGACGGGTTCAGTGCCAGGACCCCAGTATGTAAGGAGTTACTGAGTGAAACTTTAGACTGTGGGAGGAAACCGGAGCAACCGGAGGAAACCCACGCGAACACAGAGAGCATGCAAAACTCCAAACGGAAAGGGTGTTCTCGAACCCGGACGCCAAGAAGCGGCACGCTAACGACCGCCCTATTTCCTAATTTCGAAGATAGCGTTCTGAGAGCAGTGGGCAGCTGACTCTGTCAGCCCGAAGCAGTGCTTGGGGATGGCCTTCTGTTGATGAGTACCGCATCTTTTTACCGGTCCGGATTTGAACCGCAACCTTCCGAATACGGAGGGGGGAAATTAAAATAAACACCGCAGCTATTGAGTAGTCTTCGCTCTACCATTACAGATATGAAACTATTGAAATGTTCTTCTGGAGAGCAAAATACTGCCAAAATATTGGTAACGGTGTTCATTTTTAGGCAGCCCGAAACGCAGCCTTTTGTATTTTGTATTCCCCAGCATCACACTCAATGTTCCTTGCGCCCACAGTAAATAGGCTTCATTAACCGCTCCAATCTAGAAGAGCGCGCAGAGGCCTGAACGACACAACAAAAGGCACAACTCTCTGAGAGATAAACAGCGACGGACCAAAGAGCACCGCTCAAAGTCATTACAGAGGAAAGGAAGTCAAGGCGCATCAAGGCTTCTAAGTCCTCTTTTTGTCTGTGGTGAGACAGAGAGAGAGAGAGGCTTTATGAACAGTGGCAGCCCCAACGGTTCTGGGCCTTTTTGCAAAAAGCGCTGGAGATTACTCGACAGGTCTCTCACGCGGACGGCCGGAGCGGGCGTTTTGTTGCCGACATTTAGGAAGTCTGCAGTCTGTAGGCCATTCGCTGAAATGCGGAAATGTGAATGGGCTGCTACTTCACGGAAGAAAGGGTGGAAGGCTAAAAGAACAGCGTCAAGGTGAGCGACTTTGACTTCTGTTAGTCACGATACTATCGATCCTCGCAGACACAAAGCAGAAAGGTTCATATTATTTACGAAAAAAACCTCTGAACCTAATGTCTGACATGGAAGGCGCCGGTTACGCTACGGCTTTTATACGCTGAGCGGCCGACAAGTTTTCCCGTTTCACCCAGCGCGAAGAAGAAATTCAAAATACTGATTATTATGTTTATTTACCAATTTGACATGCTTTGTTTTATGGTCCTCTCCCGGCTCTTAAACCGCGTCGGCGATCGCCCATTTGCGCTAAAACCCCGGAAACAATTCAACGCCCCGTGTTTGGTCGAAAGCGAGTAAACGCTACAACGCACAGGATTCCAACGTTTACGGGGACTGATTCCCCTGGCAACGGCGTTTTAATTTAATGATTTGAATCAACGGCATGGTCATCGGGCATTGGTTTCATACCTGCCTGACCACCTGCATCATTTTCGCGACCATGTTCTGCATCTGGCCAGCTTCGCTACGTATAAAAAGCCCTCTTCAATGTCGGACGCCCTGCTCACTGGCCCAGGCCGCAGGTGGTGCTATCGTGTTGCCGACGACGCACATCGATTCGTAGAAGAGAGCATTACCTTTGGTTTGTAGATATGGATCGGACGGGGAAGAGTTTAACCTGACCACCGCCTCCTCGTGACTTTCGGGTACTGTGGGAGTCAAAGACCATGCAGAGTTTCTGAGAATTTGCTGCAATCATACCATATTTACGGACGCAGAACTGTGCAAATTATGTCAGACGTTATCTGAGGAAGCAGACTGATCTGTCCATTGAATCTATTAGTTTTTTGGTATGGAACTTTAATTCTGCAGTTCCCAGCACGGCGGAGGCCACGGATTATTATTGGTTATTGTTATTATACATATTTATATTTAATATTGAAATGACACACGGCATTGTGCTTAATAAAGCTGTGGAAAGCAATGGGTAAGTAGTTAAGAGAGTGACTTTCAGATGAACTCCTCCCATGAAGGACAGGGTGCAGCTTTTTGGTACCTTGCTCCTGAGTACCTCAGTGGTACCTTTTGTCAGTCCGACCTGAAAAAGAAACCACCTGTGAAGTTTAGGGAAACGCAACGCAAATCCAATCTAAGAATGGTTCAAGCTGAAGTAGAACGAAATCCTTGATGATTTTAGCTTTTTTTTTAGGTATAAGAGGATGACATGTCCAGGGAAAAGAGGACGCCTGGTCATCCCAAGAGCTGGGGATCAACACGAAGCGCAGTTGTCGCAACCCTAATAATATTACAAGACTGATTAATTACGATAGTTGCTGTCATGCATTTTCCTCTTTAAAATTTTCTATCATAGATTTTAAATCTATGCTGAATCGGTGACAAATGCCATGCCTGCGTGCTGGTGTGTGTAGGGTTTATCAACATATCTGGCCTGTCAGCATATGCGTACTGCCCAGGGCACACCTGCGGGCCGACTAGCACTGTGGGTTACTAACAAGCGCAGAATTACATCGGCCTGCAAGTACCAGGACGGCCATGGGTGAAACACAGCTGTCTGTATGTGACAGTGTACCGGCGTGCATATGTAAAGGTGTATGCAGATGAAGTGTTGGTGTGTGTTCAGCCCACATTTGCATTTTGCTCTTGGAGCTGCTTCTGTGTGGCAGGCGTGTCCCCACGCCAGAACAGGTGGTAAGTGTGTGTGTAAAAGAATGACAAGCCCTTGCTCAAAAGTGCGTGTGTGTGTGTTGGGGGTGGTCAACTGCTCATGTTGTGTGTGCATGTTTGCATGAGTCACGGCCAGGACAACAGCCAGCAGCCTGCACACCACATTTGGCCCTCCTGGCCGAGCTGGCCACTTTTTGGACCAGTCAGAGATCAGGTCTCAAATGCCACAAAGATCCAAGTCCTCAGCCACAGACAGAACACGTGCCCTGTCCCTTGAGCTCTGAGAAATGTTGAGCCATAGCTAGCGCTGGAGTCAAAAGTAAAAATGCAGTCGTTCAACTGAGATCTGTAAGCAACTACAGCCCTTAAGCTTTTTTCTCTTGGCCAGTGGGTATTATATTAAATAAGAAAAAGAACTCAGGACATGGAAAGAGACGAGTGCAGGTCAAGATGTGGTCAGGAGGTTTGGGTTGGTAAGGGCTAATGTAGAATATCATGTTTTGCAGCAGTGACATGTAAACTCCCTGAGTAGAAAGACTGATTACAATACACAGAAGAGAATGGGGAGAGAACGAGGGATGATAAAAGCAAGATATAAGCATGAAAAAATACGAGTGCGGGTCAAGATGGTGGTCAGGAAGTTTGGGTTGGTAAGGGCTAATGTAGAATATCATGTTTTGTAGCAGTGACATGTAAACTCCCTGAGTAGAAAGACTGATTACAATACACGGAAGAGAATGGGGAGAGAACGAGAAAAGCACGATAAAAGGATGATAAAAGCATGAAAAAGACGAAAAGGGCCAAGATGGTACGGAGGTTAAGCAGGTGGCTAATGAATATCAAGTTTTGTAGCAGGACACGTAAACTCCTGAGAAAAGATTTACAATACACAAAAGAGAATGGGGAGAGAACGGGGGATGATAAAAGCATGATAAAAGCAAGTAAAAAGACGAGTGCGGGTCAAGATGGTGGCCAGGAGGTTTAGTTGGTAAGGGCTGACAGAATATCAAGTTTTGCAGCAACTCCTGAGAAAGACTTCGATTACAATACACGGAAGAGAATGGGGAGAGAACGAGGGATGATAAAAGCATGAAAAAGAGGATATGCGGGTCAAAAAAGATTCAGATGCGTGGTTCAGTGAGGTGGGCATAAGAACTGCTGCTGACTGTCGTGGGCGAAAAAACAGGTGAAGGAAAGCTGAAGGAAAGCATTTATTCTTAACGGGAAGAAAACGAATGGGTTCCTATAGAGAAAATAAGCGACTGGGGGAACAAAAGGATGAAATACGAAAAGGGGCGTAACGTTACATCGGACCCTCAATTCATAATTAAATTTGCGGCTGGCGAAGAGTTACGTCGCGGCATAAAAGCGTTGAAATTGGAGCCCACAAGTTCACGGACAAAAAACGGACGAAACATAACAGAACTCACAAACGAAAAGTAAGTATCAAAAAAACAGGTATAAAAGTATAGGTCACACGCCAGAGTTTAGGAGCAAAAGTTTATAGCACAAAACCGCAGTAAGAAGAAAATGGAAGAGGATGTGGATGTGCGCGGTAGCAGCGGTAACGATCCATCGATCTACATCGATTCACTGATCAACGGGACCACAGCGTCGATCCAAAGAGAAATCCTCAATCAGACATCGGCGATTTCACTTCCTCAGCTCACATTTTGGTCAGGGGAGGCATTTCGTTTTCTTAAAAGAGAAGCTCACGTTTCACTTAAATCGATCACTGACTCCTGAATCGAATCGAATCGAAATAAGAGCAGATTTTGCGATACCACATTACTGAATCTTATTCACTGCATCACCACCACCGCTGTTTCCACCAGACTCTGGCGACGACATCCCCGCTGGTAGGCCGCTGTGTCTTGTAGGGCCGAGGTAAGCTTTACGCTCAGACCGCTTCCGCGCACGCATCGTGGCTGCCACGTGGTTCTATTACGCGTTGTCCGCTGGAGCACGGCGTCGGGAAATGGAACGCCGACGCTGCGGCGCGAAAGGCTGCAGCACCAGCAGAAATTAGGGTGCCGGGCGGTTCGCGGTTTGGCATGTCAGGTCAGTCGTCGCTTGCTGGTCAATGCGGGCTGAACGGTCTTTTTTGCACCTTCGTAACGCAGTTTTTAGCTTCAACGTCTTCTTTCCCCTCATTTCACAGCTAACTTGGTAATCGCGCCTGGAGAAATGGTTTATAAAACAACTCTCAACACAGATCCTCAAAATGCAGCTGCCACAGTAGCAGCACAGCATACTCAGCCGGTCAAGTATAAACCCAGCGCGGTGCGGTAATGCGGCAGTCGTCCTGACGTTACGTAAGTGAGGCAGCTCTTCTCTAACACCTTAGAGTCTCCGTCGTACAGGACAGAATATTTTCTCTATTCTCTGACCTCTTCAAGCATGCTCTCTGGAAATGATCACTTTAAGAATTTCTATTTGGGCCTGTAAGATTCAGATTACAATTTAGAGTCAGCAAAGTTAAAGACGGGATTTAGGTCTAAGTTAAGCTTAACTGAAGGAGCCAGTTTTAACAGGACTGCAAGTGTTCGGGAGGTCGTTGGTTTACAACAGGTCTTTCTTTCTTACTAGGTTACATCAACATCAAAGATGGAGTTTAGGTTTGAGTTAAGCTTAACTGAAGGATACAGTTTAACCAGTTAAGTTAGGCTTAACTGAAGGACCCAGTTTAAACAGGACTACTAGTTTTAGGGAGGTTGTCGCATAACAAGTGGGCTTTCTTACTAGGTTACATTAAAGTGAAAGATGGAGTTAGATTTTGCCAAATGAATCAGCTTAAACAGTTAAGCGAAATAATTGTCAATTCAGTTTAAATATGTGACCATTGTTTTAGGAGGTTGTCGCTACACAACGGTCTTTTCTACTAGGTTACATTAAAGTAAAAGATGGAGTTTAGATTTAAGTTAAGCTGAATGATTTAGTTTAAACAGTTAAGTTAGGCTTAACTGAAGGAGCCAGTTTTAACAGGACTGCAAGTGTTCAGGATGTCGTTATTATACAACAGGTCTTTCATACTAGGTTACATCAACATCAAAGATGGAGTTTAGGTTTGAGTTAAGCTTAACTGAAGGAGCCAATTTAACCAGTTAAGTTAGGCTTAACTGAAGGACCCAGTTTAAACAGGACTACTAGTTTTAGGGAGGTTGTCATTACACAACAGGTCTTTCATACTAGGTGACATTAAAGTAAAAGATGGAGTTTAGATTTAAGTTAAACTAAATGAATCAGTTTAAACAGTTAAGTTAGGCTTAACTGAAGGACCCAGTTTAAACAGGACTACTAGTTTTAAGGAGGTTGTCATTACACAACAGGTCTTTCATACTAGGTTACATTAAAGTAAAAGATGGAGTTTAGATTTAAGTTAGCTGAATGAATCAATTTAAACAGTTGTTGTTTAACTGAAGGAATTCCAGTTTAAACAGGACTACTTAGTTTTAGGAGGTTAGGTTACACAACAGGTCTTTCATAATTAAAGCCATAGTAAAGTAAAAGATGGAGCTTAGATTTGTTAAACTAAATGAATCAGTTTGCAGTTAAGTTAGGGCTTAAACTGAAGGACCCAGCTTTAAATGATATAGGTTTAGAGTGTTGTTGTTGTTACACAACAGGTCTTTCATACTAGGTTACATTAAAGTGAAAGATGGAGTTTAGATTTAAGTTAAGCTGAATGATTTAGTTTAAACAGTTAAGTTAGGCTTAACTGAAGGACCCAGTTTAAACAGGACTACTAGTTTTAGGGAGGTTGTCGCTAAACAGGTCTTTTTCTACCAGGTTTCATTGTACGGAGTTTAGATTTAAGTTAGCTGAATGAATCGGTTTAAACAGTTAAGTTAGGCTTAACTGAAGGACCCAGTTTAAACAGGACTACTAGTTTTAGGGAGATTGTCGTCACACAACAGGTTTTTTATACTATGTTACATCCAAGTAAAAGATGGAGTTTAGGTTTAAGTTGAGCTTAACTGAAGGACCCAGTTTAAACACTCTTAGTGTTGGGAGGCTGCTTGTTACAATTGCTAGTAATCTTTCATACTAGTAGCGCCAAAGTAAAAAATAGAGTTTAGGTTTAAGTTAAGCTTAATTGAAGGACCCAGTTTAAACAGGACCTCCTATATCCCTTTTCCATTACACTGGTGCTGGTGCCAGGTGCCGGTTCTGTTGTTCGTCCGCTGCTGAACTGTGAACCATCCGAGAACCGGCCCACATTTACACTGACCAGGGAGCTCAGCTGGAGCCAAGATGATAACACGCTGCCCGCGCCCACTAAACTAACGGTTGTTCGACGGCTTCCGCAACTTTTAGTTCTTCTCCTTATTTCTTCATATACCTTCTTTCTTTCAGCACTTTCCACGCCTGCCGAATCTGACGTCCATATTGCTAAGTATTCTCAATTTCTTCCGCTGGCCCACGTTATCGACTTTTGCCTCCGCCATTTTCTTCAGCACTTACCTATCACCCGCCCAATTCTCCTCGTGACGCCACGGTTCTCGCCAGCACCAGCAAAGTTTAGCGGCCGGTTCTGAGCTTGTTTTAGGGCACCGGCACCAATTTTTTTTCCGTGGAAAAGTGCGGCACTGGTTCCAAAATTGGGAGCCGACACGGGAACCAGAGCAGTGGAAAAGGGGTACTAGTGTCATTGTAACACATCTGAAAGACCAGTGTGACACAACATGTTTTTCAAAATAAAAAGTTTAGGTTTAAGTTAAGCTTAACTGGCTCCTTCAGTTAAGCTTAACTTAAACTTCCTAGTGTTGGGGAGCTCGTCGTCCTACAACAGTCATTTATACTAAGTAAGAAGCACTCCTGTTTGACTTGCTCAGTCCGTTAAGCTTAACTTAAAACTAAATTCCACCTTGTACTTTGACGTAACCTAGCATGAAAGACAATGAGTAACAACGAGTTTAGTTAATTCAACAGGAGCATTTGAGTAAAATCTGTTATCAGTGTTGGATACTGTTTAGGCTGGACTAACCCTGATGACTTCATAACTAGACCTAACTATCAGTGTTTGACACGTCACATTCACCTAGCTGTGTTGAGAAATGTCTAGTTTAGAAGAGCTGTCGAAGAGTTGTTTGTCTCATTCGTGTTCGTTCGAGGGTTCGAGGTTCAGTTACCCAACATTTGGCGAGAGGTGGCCCGTGCAATCTGACAGGAAAAGCCAAGAAGGAGCTATTTTCCTCTCCTTCCCCCGTTACCCTCTTTCCAGAGACGAACATATGGCATGGCTGAGCATAAACACCCGGTCTATTTCGCTACTCTGACAACTACAGTGACATTCACGACGCCGGAGCTGTAAATGGATGCAGATATAGTTCAAACAGGCACAGCGATAAAGCATTTCGCTTACGGTTTTCACGCTGACGCGTTAACGTCAGGACACGTGAGGGAGGGACTGAAGTGACAGTTATTACTGCACCATACGGAAAAACAGGTTAACCCCTCCCCCAAAAAAATCCTGTTAAAATCACTAAAATACGTTAAAATCACCGATGAGCTTTCATTCTAATTAAAGACGGAGGTGGTACGCTTTTGACCCGACTTAAAGGCGAGTATAAAAAAGTGCACCCCAGAGGATAAGCCCCAGTCTCACGCCATTTGCACGCCTATGATCGCCTTTACGAGCGATCGAGAACGAATCGAAGGCTCGGCACAAAGAGGTAGCCGCCGCCTTTTACTGGTTAATAAGCCTAAGTGCAATGTTTACAACGGGGACGCCATGGCAACAAAGCGTAGCGGTTATTACACATTGACTTCTTCGCATCCTATATTAGTGCTGTACAGCACTGGTTTGGTTTTTGCTTTTTTCAACGCCATAAAATGTTATTGCTTAACCGCAAGAGGTTAAGACCCCAAGGTTGTGCTTACTGTTCTTCAATAATGAATTAAACTTTGATTCAAACGTTTAGCCAAAAGTGAAAGTGAGTGATTATTTGTCATCGTGAACTCACCACAGCACAGCACACGGTTCATCAAAAGAACTAAACAAGCAGTATTTAACTATCCGGTGGAAGGAGCAGGGTGCTGGACACGGGGAGTAATGTCAGAGTACCTCAGTGGTACAGCAACTGAATCGGTGAGCAACTGAACTGTTACGCTACAAACTGGTTAAACCAAATCCCTTCAATGGAGCAGCAGAACCCTAATTTTACTAATGTCAGGGACGTTCCTCATCTAACAACTTGGAATTCAGCAGGAATTCTGGGATTCATCTTGCCATGGTAGGAAACTGTCTGGCTTGAACCCACAACCTCTTAATTTATAGCCATGTCTTCCATATCCTTGGCAGCACCCCTGTTCACGCCATCTACCGTGGCTTTTCTGGGGCTCTGGTTCTACAGTCCAAAAGCAAGTGCATATCGGACGCATTGGTCACTCTTAATTGTCCCACAGGTGGGAGTGTGTTTGAGCAGCAGTGTGCCCTGCAGTGGCATGGCGCTCATTCAGGGTCCAGTATACTGTATAGTCAAATATCAGTGGTGAGTGTCAAGGATGATGACTCTGAGATGACAGACTTTAGCTGTACATTTTGAAGATGGACCACTTTTGGTTGAAACTGCACCTCAAACAACATCACAAAATGTGCAACACTCATAATTCAGTGACTAATGCCAGTTTTTGTTGGGCTTTCGCACCAACAAATCACCAATTAGAGCTGGAAATGTTACTATTTTTGAAACTTTGCAGACAATTAGAGACACCACGCGGAAGGAAAGAACCAATTTAAATCGCTTATAGTACTTCATTAAACTTCTGTTTAATTTTTTTATCGAAACGGTAGAATCCTCGCAGGCTTTTTCACGATGGTATTTCAAAGCGTGACCTTGGCCAAAGAAACAAAGACCATAGCGATCTTTGCGCTATGACAGGGTGACGCTGTTGACAGCGCAAAAGTGAATCTAGCTTTCAGCCTCTTCCACGCTTCAGCCCTCTCCCATCAATCATCCTAAATTTAGCAGCGCTTCGTGATCGCGGGGATTTCAACCAAGGCATGAGTGGGTCATGACTAAATCTTAAGCCATTTGCTTGACAGCTCTGACTGAAGACTGAAGCCCTGTACAGTACATTTGACCCCCCACCACACACAAAACAAAAAACCCCCCAAAAATTTCAAACATAAGAAAGAATAAAAAAGTGGGATGAGTCACACATATCACATGGAAATGAGAAAAAAAATCTGAGCAAGTGCCTTGTGACTAGCTTTGACAGCTCTTGCAAAGCAATCCTTCTTGCAAGGAACGCAGGATCAAACAGCTATTCCTTATGCGTAGACGTTGTTTTTTTTGACTGTGCTCAGGTTATTCGCTACTTCAGGGTATTTAGCTTACAGATGTGGAAGCTTCCTAGCATGCATAGAAGGCCATATTACAATGGAATCTTCTATAATGAGGACGAGTTTGACTCATGTGTTAATTAGACTGGCCTTGCTTTCTCATTGACTTTTCTTTCATATGTAGTCTCCGGTTGGGAAATAAACAGCACTGACTTGGAAGCTGCTGGCCATTTTGTTTGCTTTGGCTTAGATGTTTGTATCCAAAACAACTCCTGAGACCATCTTGGAGTCCAAAATCCACTTAAATCTGATAGCAAATGCTTATTTGCTTTTTGTCATGTTCAAAAGTGCAAAAAACCGTTAACTAACAAACTGGATTAAACAAATTACAATCATTTTAGGCAGATGAGTGTTCAAACACTAAGATTACAATTGTAATACATTGAGCCAGCTGGTTATGTTACCACAGTGAGAAGGTTTGATGGGTTTGATCCCTGGTGTTGGCTGTAGAGCCTTTCTATGTGGAGTTTGCACGCACTCTCCCCGAAACCGTGGGTTTTCTTTTAATTTTCCCATGACCGTGCCACGCCATAGGTTGATTGTTAACCCAAACCGCCCAAAGTGATGTGGGAGGGAGTGTGTCCCAGATTTGCATCCCTGTGGAGGCCCTGTCCCCGCGACCCCAGTAGAGATTAAGTGGTTCACAAAAACGAATGAACGAATGTTCAGTCAAAGTGTCAGCTATAAATCATGAGCGTCTAGACTATATTACAGTCATAATGACTGCAAATTGCACCATATATTTCAGTTTGGAAAGTTGACTTCTATTAATATGTAGCCGTCAACTGCTTATACAAAACAGGCTGTGAGCTCATTATGAACTCGGGAAAAGAAAAGCAAGCAAAAAAGTTGTATTGCAATGTAACATTCTTATTAGCATATATTAATTTTGTATATATATATATATATATATATTATATATATATATATATACACACACACATATATATATACAGTGTTTTGCTAACTTACATTTAATTCAATTCAAATTATACATTCACTTACATTGAATTAAATTTCTTATTTATATCAAATTTGAGGTCTTTTCAGGGATGTAAATTCGTGCTTTTATCACCTAATCAGACCCTTTCTACATTTTTAACAAAACACATAAACGCTCACGCTTGTTAGCAAGCTAGTCAAAAATGCGCGGCTTAAATTTGATAAATAATGAAATTATTAAAATTGTTAAAACATGTTTCTGATGTGAAACTGTAAAAATAAATCAATCAGTTAAAGACAAATTGTGTGGCAAATATTAACCCGCGGTTTTGTGGCGCCATGCCAAATTTGGCTGGATTACGTCACTGATCGGAGCGGAACCCAAAAGCCACACCTGGCTAATATGGAAGAGTAATGCAAGGACATTCATCTAGGGCGTCTTGGTGTCAGGCCAGGTGAACGAGCCGGATAAGGGACTCAACCAGCTGCTGTTGTGCTGGAATAAGAGTATCTTGCAAAACAGGGCTTGCAAGCAAGCTTACAAAAGCAATGTCCTTAAACAAAGCTAAATTTAGACATCTAAAAACCCGGGCTTTTCATCCAGGGCGATGCATACAGATGCTGTTTGATTCTGTAGTTTTTCGAAGCTGAGGCTCGGAAGAAAAGATTTTCGAGCGCGCCTCTGGAGAACCTGAGGGTCAAGAAGGTCACAGCCTAGCACTAGATCATCTCTTTTTAATCCTGCTTTACTGTTTGTCATTCTGTTTCCTTTGAAGCACCAACCTTGCTGAATGAGGCGTCGCCTCCCTAAACGTCCTGCTTTGATTCAAAGCGCTTTGGGCTCGTCTTTTGCACGCTGTCCCATTTTAGACCCCTCGGCACGTCTTTAGGACCGTTTAGAAAGAGTTCCTCACCTCTCCGGCGCAACATGACGCTCTGCACCCCACTGCGGGGTTATGCTAATATACCCATCGAAGCACGAGGCAGCGCTCGCGGACGCCGCTACATCCAAACGAAAGGCGCATCGAAACGACTAGTTGCAAAGCAGCATATTTTCCAGTCCCCTAGACAAAATCACGCACCCACGCGCTGCTTTCGTGGCGGAGAGAAGCAGTGAGCCGCGGCTGAAATTAGATAAGAGGCTGTGAGTCAGCCAGAGAACAGGAGGATCTGCTCTGTCCTCTATCACATCAATAAAACATCTATGATTTCAAAGATGTTTTCGAGAAGATGCCGAACAACTGACACGGCCATAAAACCACGAGATCAAGCAATTAAGCTCGGAACAAATGTTTCAACTGATCTTCAGTTGCTTGATATGGATATACATATATAACGAGTCAAAAATAAGTCTTCTGTAGTAGTGTCGTACGATCTAATCAACGTCAGGCCAAAAGAGCGATCGAAAGTGCATCTCGGGCTTACCTTGGACGCCTGAGCTCCACGCAAACCCTCTCTTGTCGCACTGAAGCTACAAAGCCCTGAAGGTCGTCACTGTCCCTGACGAGACTCGCGCCAAATCAGCCCCCCAACTCCAGCCCCGCACCTCCTCCCCTCCCCATCCAGCAAAACTTCCCGCGGACGGACGAGCCGCAATATGACCGTTCCGACTCTTTACAGGTTCGTTTGTCAGCAAACTCCACCCTTGACCCCTGCCGGGACTCGGCCGGGCCGAAGGGCGAAAGGGGGGTTACACGTTTTTAAAAAGGGGTTTTGACATAATCCCACTGAAGTGTAATCTGACCTTCCCCGCGAGAGGCGGCCGAACTGTCCTCTTTGTGCACTCCGCTGAGCTGCATGGAGCACGAGAAGGCAAAGGGGAGAACTGTTCTCCAGTAAAGGTGAATGTTGCCCCCCCCTCCCTTAAACCGGCAGGACATAAACGCATTCTGATACGGAACAGCGAGGCGCCTGCAGAAAAGCCTGGCGGTGTGAGGAGGACGGCGCTGGTCCACACACACCTGGCGCACACACGTTTGCACGTTTGGGTACAGCATGGTATTTGCACTAAACCTGAAACTAAACCTTGAAAACGACAGCCAGGACCAACCAAACATTGCGAAAGGATGAGAGTAAGAAAAACAGAAAAGCAGCGAGTCCAACACAATAAACGCAAGAGATTTGCACTTACTCAGCCAGGCGATCGTGTCAAATCCAAAAAGATTTTGATCATTGGAGGGGGGACTAATCACTGCTCAGCATTTGCAGACTCAATAAGCAGCGCTAGAAGGCAGGAGGTGCTGCACATGCAGCCTGTACCATGTCGGACAGTGATAGGGGAGTGAGACAGATAGGAGTTGGGGAAGGAGGGGGTTTTGCAGGTCCTGCGGAACGATGAGAAACACATAAAGCAGGGCTGAGGAAGAGGAGGAGGGAGGGGGCTTTCAATATGTCTTCGTTAAAGGATGAAGGTAAAGAAGTCAGAGGCGTGAAGAAGATTAATCCAAGATGTGCAGAAGGGATTAAGACGAGGAGGCAAGTAAAGAGATGAAGAGGACGTTCACACTAACCCTGGATCCTCCATCCCGCACCATCCCCCCCCATCGGCCGGTGACAAAGCATCCCTGGAGATGGAGTCGTAAAGGAGGGGAGAAACACCAGCAGGAAGGTGCCACTCAGCTCAGAAAAAAGGGGGGGAGGAGAGGCAGGGATGGATGCGAGACAGAGGGACGTTCAAGGACACGCTCGTACGGGAAGGTTTACCGCTAAAACGTTTGCTTTGCAGTCCCCCCCCCCACACACACTTACGCATGTCTCCACACCAAGACGTCCTCTGAAATGTTGACTCGCGCGACCTTAGCGTGTACAGAACAAGCGGCTCAACGAGTGCACTTATCAAACATGTATGAGGCACGCGCACACACACACAGCTTCGCACACAGCCATATCAGCAGATCTGATTTACAACATGGGAGACAGGAGAAACGAGCCCCCCGGTTACATTAATGAAGGTGCAGGCAAGGTGAAAGCCCTACAAAATGACCTACAGTTTTCGCTGCAGACCACCCCCACCCCTCAGAGCTGAGAGTTTGGAAGAGTTTTTAACACGCAGCCCCACTTCAATCTTGTCTTTTCTCTGATCACACACCTGCAGGTACGGCTCTGAATTAGCAACGGGCAGCAATAACAAACATCTTTGAGATCCCTTTTGCCGCCATGACTATGACGTTAAAGCGTAGGCCCTAATTCTGTAACGGAAAAAACTGATCTTCATCAATCATCGGATGAAGACGAGCTTAAACCCTAGGCCTGATTCCGTGACGTCAAAAGGGATCTCAAATGTCCATCCGATGACTCTGATCTTAAAGCGTAGGACTGATTCCGTGACGAGAAAAGGGCATCTCGAGCATCCGTCGGATGACAACGATCTTAAAGCGCAGGACTAGTTCTGTGACGGCAAAATGGGATCTTCAGCATCCATAAGATGACTCTTATCTTAAAGCGTGGACCTATTTCCATGACGGAAAAATGGGATCTCGAGTGTCCATTGGATGACTACAAGCTTAAAGCGTAGGACGGGTTCCGTGATGGCAAAAAAACCCGGATCTTCAGTGTCCATCGGATGACTACGAGCTTAAACCATAGGCCTGATTCTGTGACGGCAAAAGGGATCTTGTGCGTCCATCGCATGACTATGATCCTAAACAGTAGGACAAATTCCGTGATGGCAAAAGGGATATGGACTAATTATATAACGGCAAAAGGGATCTCGAACATCCATCAGACGACTATCATCTTAAAGCACAGGACTAGTTCTGTGACGGCAAAAGGCATCTCTAATAATCACAGGATGAGAAAAACAATTTCCGATGCTGACTGATCTTGTCAGATCTCGAGCATCCATCAGAGCATCCGATGGATCTCAACTAATTACAGGACAGCAAACAAGATGTTGACTAATTAGGGGACGGCAAGAGAGGTCTTGAGCATCTGTCGGACAACGATGATTTTAAAGCACTTTTGGTATTGTTTGGCGTCACATAATTAGTTCTATATTTTAAGATCACAGTCGTCTGTGACTTTTTGTGTTGTTGCATTGAAGAGAGGCTGCGTTTGGGATAGAGGCAGCGATGGGGAATCTGAGGCAGGTCCTGCATATCAATGCAGCCCTCTCTCCTCTGCTAAGGGCTGCAGTGCACCAAAAAGCCAGGTAGCGGAAAGAGCTGAGAAAGACCCGGGAAAGTTCTCTAAAGAGCTATCGATCCCCTCCTCGCTCGGCCCGCGCTTGAAGGACTCTCAACCGAGGACTTTATGACGTGATTCCCTCCAACCGGCGATAAGATATTCAAGGGAGGGAGGCGCAGACGATTTCAGCCTTATGGCCGCGGCTGGGGATTAAATTGATGGAGAGCCACCGGGAAACTGAGATTACTCTTCCGTCGCTGGGCGTCCGCTTTATGAGGACATCCATCAGCGAAACTTTTCAATTTAGAGCTCAAATTTAGTTGATCTGTTGCATCGGTGCCAAATTAGACATGGGGTTGAAGCTGAAAAGGTCAAGCGTTGATCAAAAGACATACTGAAAAGTTTCGAAGACTCATTTGACAGAAGCAGCGACCTATGAAATGATCTGTTTTATCCTAAATAACCATGGCGACTAAAAATATGACTTTTACTAGGAGTCTAGGACTTGGATGAAGTAGAAATCTGAGCGTTGTCGAAGCCGTATGTTGTCAAAGCACCAGTTCTCCAGACCTCTACCTTCACGCCATCCCTTCTTTCTCCGCCTCCACACCCACGCCATCCACGTGCCGACTCACACTCGCCACCCCCTGCTGTGAGTCACCAACCCCCACATCCACCTGGGTCATCATCCTCGCGCAAAAAACTACAGGTTTACTGTTTTCTCTGAGTATTTATAATACGTACGATAAATTTGACTACATAAATATTGATTCAATTATCTCTCAGATTCAGGAATGAGTGTGTGTCAATTAAATCAGTTTAAATCAAATCAAGGCTTTTCTGGTTTATTAGGAATTTAGATCAGGGATGCACGACGATATCGGAATCGGACGATAATTGCTTTTTTAAAATTATCGGCATCGAGCCGATATTTTCAGCCAATATTTTATGACGCGTTTACTGTACGTGGGAAAGGCAGCGCTTGCGTCAGACATGTCCAAAGTCAGAGGTGAGATTTTATATGGCCCGCTCCTTCGGTCTTAAAACGTATGGCGTTATTTTGTGCCAAAATTCTGAGCACGACTGCCTCACTGTTTACCTCCCAACCTGCGTAGTGCCGCACTTAGTAGAATGGTAGGTAAGGCGCTCTTATCATGCATCTCAAGAAACAGCCGGAGCTGTAGTTTAACGACTCTCTACGCACTAGGTAGTGCACGTGGAGTGTCACGCCTGCCCTATTTGACCACACGGAAGTGGAAGGGAAGTGACTTTTTCTTAAAATGTTGTGTACTACGCTGGAAATGCTCCGCCCTTGCTCCACTCTGCTTTCACGTTGGCTTGACTTGACGCTGCGTTAGAAACCTCTGCGTTATTTTTGTGGCAAAAAGTTTGAGCGTGCAGTGGAACTTTGGCGCGCAAACTATCTTGTCTTTACGCGCTCAACGATGTCTTGCTCATTGATCGATATCGGTATCTGCATCGGCAGATGTTAGCATGAAAAACGTTGGTTATCGGCGTCGGCCAATAATTGCCATATCGCGCATCCCTAATCTAGACGTTACGCTGCAAGTCAGCTCGGTAGACAAAACAACGGCAGCAAAAAAGACTTCATCAGTAATGCGCGGTCAAGACAGCTGCAGTCTATTTAATATCAGGTGATGGATTTTACTGGATTGTACTCGAATTATATTCAATTATATTTTATTGAATTATATCCTTACAGTATAAGTAGTTTGTAGTCACCATACATGTGTGTATTTTCTAAGAACCTATTTTCAGGAAGCCTCTCATCTTTGCTCGACTCCCCAGTCGTCCCTGGTACATTCCTAACCTAACCAGTCCCTTGCCCTCATATCCTGTCCCCCCAAATCTATATATCCTGTCACCCTTAACCTACATATCACCAGGAGGAGCCTTGTTCTTTCCCCTTTCCCCTAGTAACGAATATCTTAACCAGACAGAATAACAACACAAAATAGACCCTCTTGCTAGACTTGAAGTCTCCAACGGGCGTCCTTGAGGCCCCGTAGGAGTACATGAAAAGGTACATTCTTGGGTGCGGGTTTTAGAGAGAGTTTGGACACTGGCCGGTCTAATGAACATCTTGTAAGAACATCGTTACTCTTTTCTGTAAATAAAGCTTTTAAAACTTCAAGAACTCTCCGCCTCATCACTGGCTCTTCAATTCTCAAACCTGAGAATCCAACACAGGCGAAAGCAGTTTGACAGAAAGGTCGAATCCGTGGAAATTCCTATAAAAACGAAAGCTGTAAAATGTGTGAGCTGGGAACTACACACCTGTGCAAATATGCAGTTTCGCTCTTTCATTTCCCTGTCATTTTTCCACTGATCTCCCTACACTCGTCTATTTACAAGCATGTTTATCCCACAAACCCCATCCTATTTGCTTGAAATTTCCTAGGGGAAGCACGTGTGTGTGTGTGTGTGTGTGTAGGGAGGGTTAGGGGTTGAGAGAGAGGGAGAGAGAACAAGTTTCATAATAACGCATTGACACCTATATGTTCTGACCGTGACATTTATAAAATGTCATGGTTATAACATGGAGGTCATTATCGTGCAATTTAAGGGCCAAAATCACCCCGTGCTGAATGACAAGTATTATGTAAATAAGTAAAGAAATGCGAAACGTACTCCAGACGTTGTGGCAAATCATTTCAAAGGACGGAACCATTCGTTTGTTTCTTTTTAGGGCTGTGCGATATGCCGGAATATATCGGATGACAAAATTAATATCGTTTCATGTTATCCTCCATCGTTTATTTCGTGGGTGTCGCAAAATACACCGTTAACAGCAATATTTGTTCGTGGTTTGGATGAGCGTTTTGCAGTAGGCACCACGTGGATGTAAGCACAGACAATACTGTAATTCTGAATGCGTAGTGGAACTTTCGCAAGCCTAATCTTGTGTCTGTGCGCGCTCAACTCTGCCTACACGTACACGCGAAACACTACGCGCCCTCGCGCTCGGATTCTCGTCTTAAAGGCACCTTACTAGGGCGCTATAAAAAGCGCCGCCTTTTACAGACATCAAGAAGCAGCTTTTCAACGGTGTAAAAAGGTGTAAAAGGCACCTGTAAATTCGAGCGCCGCAAAAAAGTGAATTTTAGACAAATAAAACAGGTGTTTTACTGTAAATTGTGTAAAAATATACATTTTACTGGCGAAAGTTCCACTGAATTTACAGAAAATGTACTATGTATATTGTGATATATATCTTTATTGAGATATGTGATTTTGGTCATGTCGCACAGCATGTCATGTGATTTTGGTCATGTCGCACAAGAATCAACTGTGAATGATTTTGGAGTAAAACCTCGGAAATCCAATTATCTGGTATTTATTGACCTTTTTCTATGAATCTATGAATCTACGGTCCAAAAGCAGAGAGTTTAGTCTTCCTCTTATTTTGCTCTAGCAAGTAAAATTGGCAAAATGATGATGTATACAAAAATGATGAGCTTCTTTTTGAGCAACAAACAGAAATAAAAAGGGACTGCATACCCTTGGACCAGTCTTTCTAACTCAGAGAAAATCGATCTCTAAAAAACGCAAGGTGCGTAAGAGTTCGTAAGAGTTCAATTTGGTAAATACTGAAATCTTCTTCATCTTTTGAACAAACTGTACTCATTTCGGACAAAACAATTTCGGACAAAACATCAGAACACTGCTTCCGTAGCGCTTGAAAAGCTCCTAAAAGAGGATTGAAATTCCACAACACTCTAGCGTGAAGAAATCCCGCGCAACAAGGTCTAAGGTAGTAAACCTAAGAATCTCTTCATTACCACCGTCTGCTCTAGTGGCACTTGACCCTTGACCTGAGCAATTTGGCCGGAAAGATTCCCCTCTTTGGCTCGATGACAGCTCAAGGTCTTCGGAGTCGTAACGCGATGATGGACGACTTCTCCATGCACAAGGACGCGCATAGAGCACGCTCTTATCGCTCATCGTCTCTCTCTCGCGCCGGATAAACACCTAACTGTACACAGACCACAGCTTTTCTCGGCCTGACGTTCTCCAACCAAAACGGGATTTTTAACTGCCGCTCTAATTCCGCCAAGGTTAATAAGTACTTTCACGCCTGACCCCCCAAAAGAAAAGCTGCAGAAAAGCTCCTCTAATAAGAACGCTGGCAAAAACAAAAGCTAAATTCTCCACGTCTGCTTCTGGAGATTTCCAGGAAAGGCGTAGAGCTTTACTAGAGACGGCGTGTGTATGTGTGTGTGTGAGTGTGTGTGTTTGCCTTGTGTAAGATTTGGAATAGGTTGCATGTGACAAAGTACTTGACACGTAACGGGTTCTTTTACTCCGTCCGTGAACGATATTGCCGTCCGGCAAAACAAAGACGCCTCGTACGTCTTCCTGACGTTTTTACAATATACGTGGTAGCCATACCTTCTGTTAACTGCCGACGTTTGCTGCTAACCGCCGACGCGAAGTACGCTAGTGACTAACTGTCAGGTGCTGACATATTACATTGTTTCTGCGCGCTGTCTTAGCAGCGAGGTTGCCACAACAATCAGATTGATCTCTTCACTGCTGTTTAGTTCAGTCTTCGGCGTGGTCAGATTCAGCTGAAGTCACGAGAACGTGTACGCTTTTGCAGGATTTAAAGTGAGCGAGTGACCACAGCACAGCACACAGTGCACCACAACGAAACATGACCTCTGCATTTTACCCCGGTCCGTGAAGGAGCAGTGGGCAGCGCCCGAGCAGCAGAGCCTGGCGACGGTACCTTTTACCGGTCCAGGATTCGAACCGGCGACCTTCCCATTCAGGGGGCGAACACCCTAACAGTTAGGCTACCGCACGGGTGGGCAAATGGAGGTTTTCCATCCTACTTGATTTCAGAACATTCACACCTTATCTCAGGTAGATAACCACGTCCAGGATCGGAATTGCGCTACCAGCTTCCCCCTGCTGTGGCGATAAGCCGGGGAAATGCAACACAAAGACGCTATCGCCAATAACGCCGAATTAGGGCTAAAAGGGAAGTGGACAGTCAGTAGGAAATGCTGGCAAACTGTTAAAGTCGTGTTTTTTAACTTCAATGAAACAGCAAATCCTGGTTAAGCTTTTTGTACTCCTGGGTTTTAGCTTAGCATGATGGATTAGCACAAGTTGGGCTTTTGTTTTTGTCTGAAAATTGGCAAAATATGTCAAACTGTTAAGAGTAATGTTACACTTCAATTAAAGTGGTAGTAAACTATTTTTATTGCTTTAATTTAAGTGTAAAAGAAATAAAAGATTAAATTAAAGCAGTTGACATTTTTTTTTACTGCTTTAGTTTAACTGAAATCAAAAATTGGCAACATTTTAAGAATTTGACGCACATTAGTTTTCAAAAAATTTGGGCATTAACGTCTCCCTTTTTTTCTTTTTCTCCCATTACATTTTGTGTCTCAAACGTGATGTCACGACAGCTTCAAAGCTCTGCCACGAGCCTGTCGATGAGAGACTGCGCGTAGGAGATTGAAATGTGAGTCATGCGCCTACAACGACGGCTCGATTCAATTCAAAATGGAAAATAAATTGGACAATTAATTTCTATTTTGTCCCAGTGGCCAATTTGGGGATATTATCTGGAACAAGGCACCCAATCCAGGGACTGATTACACACACACACACACACACACACACACCAACTACATTGTTGACAACAGTTATATAGTATATTTCCAGCCAGGTCACTAACGGTAACGCACAAGCAACACAAACAGAGCCGCAAGTGGCAACACATGGGGTTCAAGCAAAAGTCACAAAAATGACCAAATTTCAGCAGAATCCAACTTAATATGTAGGCATTTAGCATTTAGCTCTCTATTGTTTAATGGGGAGCGCTGATGTTAGCTGGGCCAAAGCAGCCCAAAGATATAGCTGTTTAAGGAAAATAAGCCACACCCCGCTGCAATAAATTCACCAATTTTAGCCGCCCCTTTGTGAAACCCCCAAAAAGCTTCTCGTTTCAGTATCAGGCTAAGGCTATGTCCACAAGTACACGGGTATTTCTGAAAACGGAGATTTTCCGTTTTTCTTTTAGTTTTTTAAAATCGCGTCCACACGAGCACATTTTCAGAAATATCTCCGTCCACGCGCAATTGCAAAAAAAAAACGCTGTCAAAAGCATGGCAAGGCAGCAATGTAGATGAAAACCTAATGTAGACACGGCGCATACTGTGACGTCATATGAGTGGCGCACAGTGTGATGCGAAACGGTCCGTTTTTCAAAATCTTCGTTTTTCTTGTCCACACCTAAACGTCGAAACAAGAGTTTTCAAAAATCGCCACTTTAGCCGGAGTTTTCAAAAACCTCCGTTTTCACTGACCCGGAACGCCGTTTACGTGTGGACGAAAGGCCAAAACGCATGGAAAAAGCTCCGTTTTCAGAAATACCCGTGTACGTGTGGACATGGCCTAAGTCTGCAGATTAACAGCTCACTTAACTTAATCAGCTAATTAGCCTATGAGGAGTTCACAAAAGTTTGTTTTGCATGTTATGCAAATTAGCTCAAAATCTCAAAATGTCTCAAAGTCCGTAGCCCCAATTTAGAAAGTTTTTTGTCTTAAGCTAAAGAATTAGCAAAAGCAGGAATATTCACTCTAGGCCACACGGTCAACAGTTAGCAAAAAATGTGCTTGCCTTCGCTGTAGCGTCATTTAAAGGAGGATCGCTGCGATTTTGGCGCGTGCCGAGATGCATGCCGTGCCTACTAATCCTACAATTTTTTTTGCGTTCTGTGACTTATGGTTCAAGCTGCACAATCCGTTTTGTTGAGAAAAAATCTAGAATAAATATTTTAAAATGTATAATTATAATAAAGAAAAAGCAGCACAATTACAAGAGGGTTGCATAGCACTTTGTGCTTAGACCCGTAACTACTGAAGTCAAGCAAATGATGTTGATGCTGCAGCCAGCGTCGATTAATTGGCTGTTACTATCTTGTACAACCAGCCTTCGCAGTGATAATGTTGTTTACAGTAAGATATTACCAAGTGGACGGTCAAACCGACAGACCAATAAGTCATACGGAGAGACTAGAACTAAGAGTCTCACGGTGTGTAATGTGGCCACGTGCAACGTACTTAGCCTTTAATAAGTGAGTGAATATTTGTCATTGTGAACACACCACAACAACATGTGACCTCTGCTTTTGACTCATTCGTGAAGGAGCAGTGGGCAAGTGATGTGCGGTGCAGGGATGGACGTTACCGTTACCTCATGAGTACCTCAGTGGCAACCTTTCAATCATGGGTCGAACTCCCTAGCCGTTATGCTACCAACTGCCCCAAAAATAGTTTTGCGGAAGTGCGAATTACCCTTAGCGATACTATTAACCTAACGACTTTTCCAGTAGCTTATCAGTCGTGCTACTACTTTGAAAGTGCTGTAGGTCTTTACATTTGTGACTCTGCACTGCAAAACCAGTCGCTTGTCGCAAAGGAGGTTTCCGAGAAAAACGAGCGTTTATGTTGCGTGGGGTAAAATTTGGGATTTTTTGTTTTTAGTCTTTTGAAACAGTGGAAGGTCTATACTGTACTGTTGTGAATAAATTTGGCTGAAAAACTTACCCTTTCCATCCTAAAAACGTGACTTTCTTGAGGTGAGGAATTCAATTCCAGCAGAATGTTAAAAGTTTGTGTTTTGACCGCTCTACTTCAATATTTACGGTAAATCCACTGGTTGACTAGCGTGAAGATATTTCTCCGGAATCCATCTTCGTCTCCCGAGTTCAGTTAACCTAACGCAGGTAGGCTATCCGTGTGGCTGTGAATGCAGCGTAGGCTACCGTAAATGCAAACGTAGCCGCGACCGCACCAAGCGTCTGTGAGTGCTACGGCGATAGTCAACTTCAAAGGCAGATTTCTCCGTTTCTCACTTGGTGTGACAGGAGAAACCCGACTCCTTTGAATGTTGATATCTCAGTCATATGTCGTCCGATTCATTCCATATAGGTATCGTTTTGAAGCTTGATTTATGACCTTTCATGAAAACATAAGTCAATTTTGAAAATCTGCGACAAGCGACTGGTTTTGCCGTGGAGGGTCACATTTATGCCATTTGGAAAACGCTATTTGACGCCCATTTTTTTCTCATTTCAGGGACCGTCTCCCTGGAGCAACTTGGGGTTACGAATCTTGCACAGGGACCCAACGATGGAAGGGGCAGAGGTAGGACTCGAACCCACAACCTCTTGGCCCAGAGGCGAGTACCCCGAAAAAACCCAGGGGAGCACAAGAAGAGCATCCAAGCGCAAACTCCTCCAGGGATCGAACCCAGGACCTTTTTGCTGTGAGGCGACGGCACTAACCACCGGACCACCGTGGCCCCCCGGTTAGATTTGGTCAAAATAATTATATTACATGAGCCCATCAACATTCTCATCACTAGTGCAGTAAAAAAAACAAAAGAGACGGCCCTGTGTACGGATCGTTCGCGGTTTCTCTAGAGACCGGGGGAGCGCCTGAGATTGAAAACCACAGTTGCCTGACAGCTCAGCTCATCTGCTCTGCTCGCAACCCGCCCCAACCTTACGCACTTCTCCTTCTGACCTTGCAGCCCCGGCGCTGATAGTGTAGAGGCGGGAGGGATAGGAGTCGTTGCGATTGGACGATTTATCTGCCGCCCCAAGGGGAGCCTTCTGCCAAATGAGAAAGTCAACTCTGCTGGCGAACAAAAGAAAACTCGTCCCGGCCGTTCTGTCCGAACATAAGAGATCGCCCGACAGCTTTCAGTCAAATTTGACATGTTCTTACGTTCCCACGCACACCGTTAACCTTAGCAGACAGAATAAATGCTTTGGCTCAAATTAATTTATGGCCTCTCGCAAAATTTTAGCTAACTAAATTGCGCAGTTGCCCCAGTTAGCGAATGTGAGCTCAAACGTGAGCTGTGTCCCGAACCGCATACTGCCGCACTTAATAGTATGGTAGGTAAGGCGCTCTTATCATACTTTGCTATGTGGTAGTATGCATATCAGGAAGTAGCCGGGGTTGTAGCTTAACGGCTCTCTACGCACTAGGTAGTGCACATGGAGTGTCACACTTAGTACACCACATTGGGCGGGAAGTGACTTTTTCTTAAAATGTTGTGCACTACGCTGGAAATGCTCTGCCCTCGCTCCACTCGGCTTTTACGCTCGCTTGACTTGGCGCTGTGTTAGAAATGTCAGAACTATGGTGTTATTTTTGTGGCAAAATTTTGAGCGTGCAGCATAACTTTGAAGGGCAAAATCTCTTGTCTTTACGCGCTCGACTCTGCCTTCCTCATTTATCAGCGTCGGTGTCGGCGGATATAAGCATGAAAATATCGGATGTCGGATATCGGCATCGGCCAAAACTTCCCGCGCTGTACATCCCTATTCATAACGAAAACGGAAAAAGCCTTTTCGATATTATCGTGCGTCTAAAGCACAACGTCTGTTTTAAACCCGTACTCGTGTGTTTTTGCATCAAAAAGCATAAAAAGGTTTTCATTTGTGGTTTGTTAAACAACACAAACACATTCTAACACAGTACCAGTCAAAAATCAGGGCTGAATAAATGTTTTAAAAGGCTTATTTTATACGGCTGAAGAGCTGGAACGAAATGTCCGTGACAAATTTACTGTAAATCAGGGTTATTAAATTACAACCTCAGTTTGTTCCAGATTTTCTAACCAAAAAATGTACCTGGGCCAGCAACAGGTAATGACTAACCCAAATAGATGTTTAACCTGCACAAATAAATGTGCACAGAAACACAAGCCATGTTTGTTCAATGTTTTCCCTTTTAAATTCGGTCACATCAGGAAAGAAAAATTCATGCATAAAACTCCCGCAGGTAATCACTTTGGACAGTCTGATTACTGCCCCCACGGATAAACACACCAAACTACAAATTTGGCTGCAGCGTGGGGTTCGACAGTGTCAAATGAACGCGATGTAACGCCTCATCGAAGTCAATCAAGCGCAACTACAAAACGCAACAAAAACGCATCGGGGGTTCAGAGCGTGTTCATTTATCCAAGATTCCAACGCTGCCCACTGCTCCCTCACGGAAGGGTCCTATGCAGAGGTCACATTTCGTTGCCAAATGCAAACTCATTTTCTCACGGTGTTGAATTTTCATTTCTGAATGTAATGACTGATGTACATTTCAATTCCATACTGTCGTTCCAACAGCTGTGATAGCAATGTCATTGTAAATTTCTGTCTGCCTGTCTCTCTGTCTGTCTGTCTCTCGCTCTCAGTTCTGGGAATTGCGAGCACAGTTACAACAGCACGTGTTCTGACTGAGAGTTACGAGAGGCCATGTGACATCGATTTTCCGCGCATGGAGTGTGAGGGCGCTAACTCGACGCCTTTGGTCAAGTCGGCTTTCGCACGGCCCTTTGTTTTTTTTCCACGTCTAACGGCAGCCGGCGCTTCCCTACTGGGAAGAATGTGAAAGGGACGCTCCGCCCAAAAGCGTCAAACCAAAAAAAGCTGACGGGAGCTTTGACTCGACGTTTAAGAGTCTCCTGCAGCTTTTATTTTACTGGTCACAACGGCGCTTTACGTTTCATGACCAAACTGCCAATTAGGGCTGTTCATGTACTGTCTCGGTACACTCGGGCTGTCACATGACTCTGCCCTTAAGATATGAAAGTGACTGATTATTTGTCATTGTGAACGCACCACAGCACAGCACACAGTGCACGAAAACGAAATGTGATCTCCGCGTTTGACCCATCTGTGAAGAAGCAGTGGGCAGCAGACACGGGGAGCAGTGCTTGGGGACGGTACCTTGCTCATGAGTACCTCAGTTACACCTTTACTGGTGGGGATTCAAATTTTAATCGATTAAATCGGTTAAAATTGATTATTAAGGTAGTTGGCAACTAATTTAATAATCGATTAGTTGGGTCTACGTTATTATACACATGCGTACAGTGGCTACCCGCTAATGTGGGGACAGTAAGCTAACCAAAGCCGCAGTGGCAGTAAAGCAGCATTAAGCTGGACGCCGACCGCCATAAAAGAAGAATAAGAAGGAGACGAGAACCAGTGCCGTGTCTTTCCGTCACAAAAACTGAAGTGATCGCGTTGAAACGTATGAACGACATGTTTCGCGATGTAAACACATGCGCTGTCTGTTAGCGCTTACAACTCTCTCAGGGAAGTCACTCACTAAAGCGTTCCAAGTTCAGTCAAATCCTCCTGTTTATTACAGACAAAACTCATTTTTAGCTGATAAATAACAAAAACAACCAGCGTTCTGCTCACAATACAACCATTTACTTGACATTTTCACTGATTATTCCGACGCGTGTCCACTAGGGGTGTTGAAATTAATTGCATAATCGGTGCATCGCGATGCAGATGTGGACGATTCTGCATCGATTCAATGGCAAATCGTAATCGATTTTAACGGAGGTTTTCAACCGGCGATCCGCTCCCCCCTAGCGGTCTACGGCGGCACTGCAGGTGGTCTGTGACACGCGGTCCCCCCCTTACTACTGAACTCACTTTATAAAAATTATTCCTTTTTTATTTTTCAAAACATTTCCAACTGATTTGGGCATATTCTGTACATTGAATATATATATGTCACTGGTTACCTTTTAACTAACTGCATCTGCACAAATTATTGAAAAGTATGGCACAGACTCTCGTTCTCCACTGCCGTTATAATATCTGCACAAACTTCAATGTTAGTCAGACGGGTTTTAAGAGATACTGTTTTATTAATAGACAGGATATAGAATTTTTCATATTGAAACTGTTTCTAGCCTCTTGCACATACAGTGTAAAAGTCAATTTCCACTTTTGTAGGTTAATACTGCATCTAAATTCTCTCTTTCCACTTCTATTTCTAGTACAAGTTTAAAGTTTATATTTAATACTCCATTTCTAGTTTAAAATGTATATTTTGTATTCTATTTATATAGTTTTTTTTCTATATTTGTTCTTCGTTCCCTGTTTCTTGTTGCACTGTGTAAACTGGAGCCACGTCGTCTCGTCTCTCTGTATCTCTGTACAGTATATAGCAGAGATGACAAAGTTTACTTTGACTTTGATCTTTATGAATAATGAATTTAATGCAAATATCTAAAAAGTAATACAAAAAATACTCCCTCCAACACTTAGTCTGAGTGGTGGTCCCTGGGACAGAACCAGTTGAAAACCCCTTGATAATTGACGTTGCTTGGTGATTTTCTGGCTGTGGCATAAAAATTCAAAAATTAAAATTAATCTGTGATCCATGGCCAATGTGAAGTAATGTAGAAAAATTGATGGCATGCATCGCGATGCATCGAGATATCGTCATAATCGCAATCGAATCGAATCCTGAGATCCATGAACATTCACACCTCTAGTAATGGTCACAATTTTTGTTTACATTTTCAGTTTAATAAAAATGGGAGCTTACATCTCACTGCTTGTATTTGTATTTTAAAACATAACGTGAAGTAATGTAGAAAAATTGATGGGACGCATCGAGATATCGAATCACTGACGTGATAATCGTAATCGAATCGAATCGTGAGAGCAGTGAAGGTTCACGCCTCTAGTGTCCACCGCGTTAGTGTGACGCGACTCCCGTGTGGAACGCCATCTTGCGCAAAAATGTAGTTCTCTCCCAGAAATGAGTCAAAAATGAGTTATACTCCTCCTACAGTTTTTGTTCTAGAAACTTCATTCCAACTCTACAACGTGCTGCCTATTGCGGCGTGGGGTGCTTGTCTTGATACGTGCGCTCGTTCGTGAGTTTTGTCCATTTTTTGAGTTTTGTGACGCGGCTCTCGTGTGGAACGCCGTCTTGCGCAAAAATGTAGTTCTCTCCCAGAAATGAGTCAAAAAATGAGTTATAGGCCAAAATGAGTCCAAATTGGTTTAAAAAAATGGCCAAAACTTCAACATTTCTTCATTTTCAGTTAATCAGAAAATATTATTTTCCATTTCATAATGGGAGAAAGTCAAAGATAAATATAGAAAAATAAAAACAGACAGTTTGGTTTATTAAAAAATGCTGGAAATAAAAGTTTTCCCCTTTTTTTATCCGATTAAAAATTGATTAATCAAAAAAAAATAATTGACAGATTAATGGATTAACAAATAATCGTTAGTGCAGCCCTACCGGCGATCTTTCGATACAGGGGAGGGCGCCCTGACCGTTACACTACTTAATAGTAAGCATATTTAAACCTTGTCTGTGAACTATGAGGGCAAAACACAACGGTTCATTAATCGTGATCGAGTTAAAACCCTACATTAATCGTGATATCGATTCGCGGTTAGTTCTACTTCCAACCCAGTCCTGCCAGTTTTTTCCGGCTGCAGTATAAAAAGAAAGAACATTGGCTCTCAGCGGTAAAGACGTCTACCTATTAGTCTCTTATTACGCCTCATTTCCCAAGGTCTCCTCGGCAAACCTGTCAGTGCGCTTAATTTCGCCCCGAAGAGAGCCTGTTATTTGCAATGATCAAAATGCAGACGGCCGGGTACGTTTCCAAGAACAACTTGGCAGGCAAAGTACAGGCATTACTTTCAGCTAATCGCAGGCACCGCCGGCAGGCAGCTGACGAATGACCACGGCAACCCCTTCAGACATTGGACAAACCTGAGAGCGCCGCAGAAAGTTTTAATTACTCTGTTAAACAGCAGCAACTTTAAGCGACAGCTTGATGGCGCAGTGACGGGACGGGTTTACGGGAGCACCGCTGACGGCACATTAACACCAGCTGGCGTGCAGCGCACCACGAAGTTCAAATACAAGCGCACTTTGAAGGTTTTAACTAGGGATGCACCGATTGCAATTTTCTTGGCCGATTCCGATTACCGATTTTTTTCCCAGATAACAGAAAATTAGAGCTGCTGCAAGTAGTCGACGACATCGACACAAAAAAACTTTTTTAATGTAACGCGGTAGCTACTTTCCCTGTTTACTAGTTACTTTTATAATAGTGACATATAATAGTGGCAGCTCTACAGCAAATACAAACAAAAATCTAATTTTCTTTAATATAATGCTTTATTTTCATAACAAATTTTATTTACAAATTTAAATAAATAAAATGTAACTCGTAAAATGTAAAATGTAACAACTCTGGTAACTTGACGTCCGAAAAGTAACGCCTACTTGGCATTGTGTATTTGGGGCAGAGGTGATTTATCAGATTTCTGAAGCCTGTATCCTCAACTGTGGAAAACGGCTGATCATCTAGTGATCATCTTGTGTTTTTTTTTTTTTTTTTTATTGGGGACAGACAAGTGGGCAAGGGGAGCCATTGATTGCGTGCTTATTAAATGTGTAAAACCTAACTATTAAATTATAATTATAAGGTTGATAAACTATAACTTGTGTTTAATCTACTTGTTGCCGTTCCTCTTTCTACGTCGTCATTGGTTTTTCTGTAAAAACTGTCTGTAGTGTGCAGTCAATCACAAGACCAGGAGCCATCGGCCAATAGGATTCGCAGGCAGAAGCTGCCAAAACCCCGTCCCCAAACAGCCAAAACTCGCCCCCTTTCAAACCGCGCGCAGAAATCTCACTCGAGCAAAAAAGCCGCTCGTCGGTATGTCGGCTCAGCGCCACGGGACATTTAACACATCGAGAGGGGAAAAAAAAGACATTCGTGAGAGGAAAAATACAGTTCATGGCATAACATTATCACAACTTGGCGCCCTCGATTCTTAATTTACGTGCTCTCGAGTTTCACATTTCTTGGCCTTGACTTTGAAATTCGCCCGCAAATTGTTGCGGCAAGCCGACCCTAGCATCTGGTTTTGGCCTTGATGTGGCGCCATACTCACGCGCAAAATTCATGTCGTCGCGCGCGGCGTCACCCCATTCAAGTGAATGAAAACGCCTCCGTTAGCGTACATATGAACCCTGCCTGAATCGCGGCGTGGCTGTGCTGCAAGTAATCATCGCAAATCGTTGAAATCGCTTCCAGCTACGGTCATTGATTACATCCTAGTTTTAACCATTTAATATGGAAAATCTGACTTTAGCATCTATGACTGGTAGCGTAGCGTTTAGGGGTTAGCGTAGCGATGAATTGAAATTACCAGACTGGTAAAATTACAGTTGGGGAGAAGTCCGAGGTTGGGTAGGGGTAATTGGCGTAAGCCGGCCGAGAAAAGGTGAGGTTCCTGAGGTAGTATTGTTGCCGACCTTGAGAACGTGGGCCGAAGGCGTGGCGAGTTTGTTATGTCGCCTGGCATGGGCGTTTAAGAGGTACATAGAGGCCAGATTGTGTCTCAATATCGGGAAGCGTTGGTCGAAGTGGGGGGCAGTGGGATTGGAGCTAATGGCTAACGGTTAGCATCTCTGCCAATATCTAACCAGATCACTGACAAAAATGCTGGTGCTGGTGTGTTTTCCTCCTCTCACACTTTCGTTTAATAACTCTGATACCAACACACAACCAGATGAGAGCAGGGGCCTGGTGGTGTCACAAGGCAGTTAAGCGTCGATGTGGAGTCGCTGCGGTACAAAACTCCACCATTATCAAGAGAGATACACTTAAATCAGGCATTAGAAACCCAGCCCGGGCGCATCATCTACTCCCTGAAGTGGGAGTCTGAACTCGGGAGTTTAATGAATGAGTTCAGCATCAAATACACCACTAACAATGAATGAAAAGCGGCTGCGTTGCTTGGTCCACTGGTTTTCCTTCACTAAAGTCACCTCAAAATCACAGGGGTAAAGTTTTGGGTTAAGTGCTAACAACCCGGCACATCTAGAACTTTTAAAAAGATGCGGCGTTATAATTAGGCGCCTCGGCAAGAACTATGATCAGAACGGTGTAATCAGATTTGAAAGTGGAGTCACTTGAGGATTCAGTGGGTCAGGCGTCATCCTAAAATGAGAAAAGAAAAATCTGAAACAAGGGCATCCAGTAAGAGCTTTTATTTATGGGGTTGTAAAGGTATTAATCAGAATTTTCTGATAGAGAGGAGTTGGAAGTTTGACCTCAGGTTTTCCACATGGCTTCTCCTCCTCCGATTGGCTGTCAAATGTTTCCGTCTCACTGGCGAATTCATCCGTCGAGAGCTCTGTAGTCATGTCCCGAGCATTACGTAGATATGGAATTTGACGCTGAAGTCACGAATAACGGCCGACCACGCCAATCAGGAGGGCTGAGCTCCTGACCTTCCGAATGCTTCTAAGACAGAGTTAGGGGCAAATAAAAATTTTTCATTATGGCGTAACGAGAAAAATTTAGATTCCTGCACGGAAATAATAGTCGGGGCGGGGGAGAACCATCCGCAGCCCGCCATCCACTTGACAGCTGCGCCCACGTCCAAATCTAGAGAGCGAGAAAGAAAGCGGAGAGACATAGCTGACATAGCAGAACGCGACACGGTGACGAATTTCGCAGAGTTTTTCATACTTCCTGCATGCGTCTGCTTGACACATTCCGCTGGTGAGAGGTTCAGAGCTCGGCATGGAGAGGGAGGACAAAAAGAAAAAAAAGAAGCCCAGTTGCTAAGCAACAAGCCATCCCTAGCAGAAGGTGATGCGTGTATTGCGACCAACGATCTTTGCAGGACAAAACTTTCATGATGCTTTCGCTTCTAAATGAAGAAAAACGGCTAATAATTAATACAAAATTCACGGCTGAAAACCGTCGGCTTAAACATTGTAGCGAGGCATCTCTGAGGTCTAAAGGTGTAATAAGATTTCTTACGCCAAGAGAATCCCAGTAACGTCCAGCATTACAAACATGCTGAGCAGACGGACCTGATGTTATTTTAGATCAGTACAGACTATTACATTATGGGACGCGCTCTTATTTAGAACCTTGCAGCTATTTGAAGCCTGACCGATGTGGGAAAATAACAGGGATTCATTTACAAAACAAAATTCTTCAGGACGACCATTATGGCATCTCCAGGATGATCAAAAGTCCAGAGGAAAACGTCACAGATGACACAGGCGTCTGCTGCGTAACACGTATATGCGGCACGTCTGTGCGGCCAATTCTCAAGATTCCAGTCATTCTTTCACTGCATTCTCAGTTCCATTAACAGCTTCTAGCAAAAAGGCATCTACAAAAAATATTGCCTTGAAAATATCTGAATACATGAGATTGTACGCTTAGGAAACATGACAAAATACTGTTTTTCTCATATATTTATACTTACCCATATGTATATGCTAAATTATTCATTTCATTCATTTCCGAACTGCTGTAATCATTTAACTGGTGTCGAGGACTGGAGCCTATCCCGACAACTTTGGCGGGCAAAGGACCAGCCAGACTTGGCGTAATACAGGGCACACACACTCACACAATCACACACACAATCAAACCCAAGGGCCACTTTAGAGTCGTCAATTAACCTATAAGCATGCTTTTGGACTGTGGGAGGAAACCAGAACACCTGGAGAAATCCTAACCAAACAGTGGGAGAGCATGCAAACTCCGCACAGAAAGACCCCCTCCCCGGCGTCCCAGGGATGGAACCAGGACAACTTCTCGCTGTGAGGCAGCAGCTCCTAACACCACTGCGCCAACGTGCATACATAAATTGTTATTATTCAAATAAAACCTCAAAAATTCTTCTTTAAACACAGTTCCGTAATTTAGTGACGGTCCCTAATCTTCTGTGGCGCTAAAACCATCAGGAACACAGAGATTGCGAGCGAGAGCTGGTGTTGTTAAGGTAATTAGATGAACAAAACACTTTTACACAAAGATGATGACTGCATACAGTAAGATATTTATAAAATTTGTGTGTTGGTTAATGAGTTTTGGTAAAACCTTCTACTGCCATAGAGCGTTTCCTGAAGAAAAAGTCAGTGATTATGTATCGCCGTGGAACACACACAGCGCAGCACCGCGGTGCACCTGGCGAAAATGTGACCTCTGCCTTTAACCCATCCGTGAAGGCGGGGCAGCCCAACAAGCACCGAGGAGCAGTGCTCGCAGAGTACCTCGTGTGCGTTACACCAGCCCTGGATTTGAACCTGCAACCTTCTGATCAGTGGGCGAACACCCTGCCCCAAAATAACTTGTTCCCTGACAAGGAATCGAACCCGGGCCACAACGGTGAGCACGCCGAATCCTAACCACTAGACCAGCCGCGTTCACTTTAACCTAGCAGTTGGTAGTCCGTAACGATTAGGGAGTTGGCTCTGTGATCGGAAGGTCGCCGGTTGAAGTACCGGACCGGGAAAAGATACCACTGAGGTACTCATCTCCTATCTCCAAGCACTTTTCCGCGAGCGCTGCCCAAAATTTTTTTTAAAAACCCTACCCACTGCTCCATACGGAATGCGTTGAAATGCAGGTTTTCGGGCCCTGTGTTGTGTTCGACAAATGATCACTCCTTAATAACAGCAATCCACAAAGTTTTCTGTAGCTTTAAAGGAAAGGGAAGTTGGCCGCAGTCATTGTTTTATTCGAAGTTGGGTCTAAAAGCAGCATCATAATTTTTTAACTAAAGAATAAGTACAATTTGGACACACTACACGCATTTGAGCTATTGTTAAAACCGAGCCTCAGGAGCTGAACAATCGAAGCGGAATTATTATGTAAGACCTTTTTTAAAATTAAAACATACATTGTTTAAATCTTTAAATACTTTCTGCTTCTACTTTATATTGCTGCGTTGGAGGATTTAAAAAAAAAAAAAAAGGAATAAATTTTTCCCCAAAATAAAAATGCGTTCATGAATATTGAGGTAAAGGAATGATGCGTTATCAACGCAATTACGCAACGTTACAAGGAACAATTACATAAAGCTGCGTGTAACTATTGTTACATTTCTGTTGAGGTGCCATGAAAACGAGCACGACGCAGTTTCATTACATAACACCTTCTTATCGCGGGCAAATGCATGCCACCGACTGAAAAATTATCATTTGCCATTTCCACAGGATTTATGGACGGTAATGTGCGCATGCGTGCCCGTTCTGCCAGGCTTTCAAATCAAGAATTAATGTGCAGACGACCGGCCGCAGCCTCTGCTGAGGCAAATAAATGGGCTTCTTGTTAAAAGAAAGTCTGTGAGTGTCAAAGCTGTAGATAAGTGAGCGGATGACTCAAATGGATCATTTTAATTATCCGCTAACAGTGAGCAGGTCAGTGGGCCTCTTTTCAATTTTGCCTACCGCCATTAGAGGTTTTGGGGCGTCGATTTTGCTATAAAGGACCAGGCGCTAGGGAGAAGGGCAGTGCTTGCATGCTATATCAGGGAGCTAATCATGTGCTAGCAGACTTAACACCCCTACACTCTGCCCCCTTCACACACACACACACAAGCACCTCAGCTGGCGTCTGTTTCAACTGCAGCCTCCAGCAGGAGGCGCAGGGCACGTCAAAGAACATCGCCAGTGCCATCCAGGCGCCAGGAGGGAAGGAAAGGAGGGATAGAAGTGACAAGTCCTTAATAAAGTCTAGTGCAGTTCTTAAGTGAAGACACATAATGAGGGAATCTTTCACTTATCCATATGTGAGAGATTTTGTGTTTTTGACAAATATATATATATATATATATATATATATATATATATATATATATATATATATATATATATATATATACCAACCAGCTACCAAGTCTTTCTGGTTGGTGACGAATTGGCTAAAGTGCCATCTGATAGGCTACAGTGCTTTGCATCACAGAGCGCTCTTGGCAGCTGCAAGATGGAGTCGGATGATGAAGTTCACCCCGACCAAGATGGAAGCAAGAATCTGGCCGTATTTATCAAAACGCATGACTCTTAAAGAGGAAACGGACAGAACTTTTTACACATTTTGAGTGTGACTTATGCAAGGCAAAAAGGAAAACATTCTCTACCTCAGTGGTCACCAACCTTTTCAAACCCGAGATCCTTGACCTCGGCCCTGGTGAAAGACAAGATCTACCTACCAAAGCACCGAAAAGAGGAAAAGACAGTAAAAACAGAAATAAAAGATTTTTGTCAAATTGAGATGGATATTTGTTTTTGTACTTTAAAATTCATTTTTGTGGCACTCTGGTCCATCTTGAGTATAATAAGCCATATAAATAATAAACATTTAATATAAAGTATGTTTTCTACGTTAGTAACTCATTTTACACCATTTTTACAAAAGCTGGAGGAGCCGCTTGGGAGCTGAAAGAGTCAGCTCTTTTTAGTGAGCCGAGTCATAAGAACCGTATCTCTTAAAAGAGCCGGGACTCCCATCACTAATATCTGCAGCAAGAACGCTTCTCATTGGTCAATTAAAAGCATTTTTCTCTTATCTCATTGGTCGCTTCCACGCCACTATGAAAATGCGTGGTCCAATAGAGAGGGAGGTGCTTGTTAATCAGCTAATCAGGCGAGATTAATCCGTGTATCATTCGTTCATTCGTTTTTCCACTTGAAACCAAAATTTAAAAAAAAACAAAAAAACATGGGTTTTTTCAATATTTGTTTACGAAACGAAAAAGAAAGTAACAAATAACGGCTCATTTTTTGATTTCCGATTTTGGGCTCAAATCAAAAATGGATAAAACGGGAAACACACAACCTTATTCCTTTTTAGTTTTTCTAATGGTGCAGGTGGTGTGGCCCGGAAGTAGTCGCTACAACGCACATCATAAAAACTACGAAAATCCAGTCGCCTTAACTATATGGCAAACTTAGTGAACTACGCAGATACAGTGAGGGCGCTATTCGAGAGTGGGAGATTTTCAATGCACTGCAGCGGTCAGGTGTCCCCAAATGCTCAGAAATGTCCGTCAGACGATTCTGTGCTCAGCACCAACTTTAGCGAAAAAGACACACGTCTGATATAGAACTGGAAGCGGCTATAATTTAATGTCATTTTATGAGAATGGCACACGCACGACAAATTGGGCAAATGGTACGGTTCAAATACTGACCAGCAGTTAAAACGATGGCTAATGAATAAATAAATAAATAAATACATTTTATTTAGCACTTGCAGGCCACACCACCTGCACCCTCAGAGAAACCAAAAAGGAATAAGGGTGTGTTTCTCATTTTATCCATTTTTGATTTGAGCCCAAAATCAGAAATCAAAAAACGAGTCGTTATTTGTTACTTTCTTTTCCGTTTCGTAAACAAATATTGAAAAAACACGCTTTTTTTTTAAAATTTTGGTTTCAAGTGGAAAAACGAATGAACGAATGTTACACGGCTTGAGATTGAATCTATTTTTTCCTTTTCTAAAAACCCCACTGGAAACCTCAAAGAGGCGTCTATGTTGGTTCTGGAAATGATGTGTTTCGGGCAGCATTATGGCGAGGAGAGTTTTAGGGCAGTGTCCAGTAAGGTCAACTGAGTTCATATGTGGGCCTTCATGACCCAAAGCTGGAGAATCAGTGCTTTAGAGGGAGCAGCAATGTGTTTCTGAGCTGATTTCTGGCTTGTGCTCTGTTTCAGCAGCAGCATTAAGGATATGGATCTAAAACAAAAGGCCGGTCTTGGTGGCTTAAGAAGCCATTTCGCTTGAGCATTTCATTTCGAGAGCTTGCAGCACGACTAGAGATTTTGGGCCCATATGCATTTTTATTTAATAGTGAACGCAGCTTCATTGCTTCTGGTTACCATGCGGGTTCTGATGATCTGGAATGACTTAGGAGTCTTTAATAAATATATCGTTAATAAATATATTTGTTATATTTGTAGTCATTTACCAACATAATAAAGGCTTAATTGTCCATATTATATATAAGTGGTTAACTGTCTAAACGCCGTTTTGCGTGCAGATGAATATGTATTTTAAAAAATACGTCCCTGACCTAGTTACAACACCTCCACAACCCGCTTTTAATCCAGGACTCTCTCTTCCCTTCTCTCTCTTTCTCTCTCACACACTCACGCTGTTGCACTATTACGACCCAGCTCTGTTCACTTCTATCTAATTTTAAATATACATAATATTACTGTCCGACGCAAATCCAAAATAGAATCTTCAGCACAGAAGGATTCCTGCACTCGAAAACTCGAAAACTATACAGTGACAAACAGGCTTGGGAGGTGTGGTAAAAATACTGCGTCCCGCGGTATGAAAACAAAAACTATGTTTGTTTTATTCCATCATAATTAAGTATTCGCATTTAACCTGCGGAACGACAGTGGCGTGATCTTAACGCAGTACACGGTGCGCGCCACGAGACGGCAGAATGAGGGCCCAGTGCGTTCACCGGCCCGCTGCTGCGAGGTAGCGAAGAAGCACTAGATGATGGTACGGAATTAGTCAAAAAGGCTAATACCTCAGCCGCTGTGTGGGAGGATTTTGGGAATCCCGAGACTTTGAAGTTAACGGACATTATATTGAATCATCTGTATGTGGACGTATTTGTGAGTAATTCCGTGCATAAAAACGTATAAAATTTTTCCTGATGTAAACACACACCAGCGTTCACTCAAATCCTCCCTTTTATTAGAGACAGAACTCATATTTTAGCTGATAAACAACAACAACAACCAGCGTTCTACTCACAATACAGCCATTTATTTCTATTTTCAGTGTTTCTCCTGGAAACATGCTGGAGGATTGTGGGAAATGTAGCTCTCTCCCAGGAAAGCCAAAAACTAAAATACCGGGGTATGAAAAAATGGATACCGCCTAAGCCTAGTGACAAACAGCTGTTGCCTCATTCGTAAACTCCTCTTCTGTCATGTTACCGAATCCGTCTTCCAAAACGCAAATGTGTTTATTACATTATATAGAAGTTCATCACAACCTCTTCATTAGGCCCGCTGGGCCATCTTTTAATCTAAGTTAATTAAATGACCAGTAAAAGAGGCACAATTAAATCCGGGGACAATTACGCCGTTGCAAAGCACAAAGCGGCTCTCACTCTGCACATCAAGAGCTCCATTTCATAAAACGGGGGAAAAAATAACATTGAGAGCTCTCGCGTGAGCTGCGAGTTTTTCATAAAGTGCAGCTAAATGGCACCTGCACTTTTCCAAAAAGCTTTCCCACAGAGCAATCAGCCTTCCTTTCCTCCGCCCTCCCCCCCCACCCACCACCACCACTACCACCTCTGACATTAATTGGGCCCAGCGTCCTAAATTTAGCCAGCGCAATGAAAGGTGGTTTTAAAGGTAGTTGTCAAGTAATCCACAGCTCAAAATCAGCCTGACAGTTACACCTACGCAAACCCAATCATCGCCCTGGGAGACACAGGTAGATAAGTATGGCTTAAACCGCCGGAATGAGCCGAATGGCCTTGATGTCACAATTAAAACTTCCTTCTCGACACTAACTCCGACTCGATGGTGACGCCATTCCATGACGTCCTGAGGCTTGAGGCTCAACGTTAAAAAAAAAAAATCTAACGTTCTATGTGTAACGAACAAATAAAGAATCCTGAATATTGGAAAATGAACTTTGGAAAGTGAAAAGTGAAAGTGAGCGATTATTTGTCAATAAAAACGCACAGCACACAGTGCTCCACAACGAAATGTGACCTCTGCATTTGACCCATCTGTGAAGGAGCACCAGGGAGCTGGCATGTGCAGTGCTTGAGGTCGGTACCTTGCTCGCAAGGACCTCAATGGTACAGTTGCGAACCGGTGACCTTCCGATCACAGGGCGAACGCCCTCACTGTTACGCTATCAACTGCAAGACGCAAGTGCTCATCTCCGCTCATATTGACCTCATTATTAGCTGGCAGCAGCGGTCAGCGTCTTTTTGTTTACCATCGCTGCTTGAAAGTGTAGCGATCGGCTTCAAAACGTCCTATCGCTGATTTCAAATTCACACATAATGATCACCTACATCTTCGTGTGTATAATTCTGTCCACTTCCAGGCGTTGCACTATACACTCACGAAGCTTTCTGGACGTTGCCACAAACAAACCCGGGTACTTCCCCTTGCAGATGTGCTCAACTGTTAACGGTGTCCCCTTAGACTAGAAGACTGTCAGAAGATGCAAACATGTTGCATGTGTTCCCAAAACTCAGTTGTGAGGCCAGAGACTAAAAACTGGCCTAAAACTCAGTTGTGAGGAGAGTGTTTAATATTGAGTTTGTGACACCACAGTGCACCACAGCCAAATGTGACCTCTGTATCAGAACCTGAAGGCCTTGAAGGCCCAGTGGGCAGCTTTTTAGCAGTGCTCAGGGAGCAGTAGCAATATCTGAACAAACTGCACAGATATAGGCAATAAGTAGCTCGGAGGAAATATAATCATCTGCGGCAGAACGACTAAAGGGAGCCGGCTGGTTGTTTGGGAGGACTGTCGCATTTAAAACTGCAGGAGACTGCATCTCACGTTCTCCAGCGGTAGCCGAAGCGCTACGTCATCACAAACTTAAGGGCACGCCATTTCCTACCGCACAGGCGTACCACCGAGACTTATTACGACCAAACAGCCCGTATAGGATTCGGGGCCTAATGGCTCCCCCTGGGTGTTTGGGAGCAAAATAAATGTAATTACGCGTTTGTTTCCCGCCCACTACTTTGTAGCAGTAGCGGTGGTATGATTTTTAATTGAAATTAATGGCTGCACCCAGCTTTCTTTAAACAGCTCATTCTTCATACCAGCTAGAGGACCGGGGTTCGGCGAGAGGGTCAGGGGAGGAGGGGACGAGAAAAATGACGATCGGGAGAAGAAAGCGCATCTATCACAATTAACGTCACAAATGAGGAGAGCGCAAGTGTGTGCACGACTGTTTTCCTAAAAAAAAATCTAGGCCTATTTCTTAGAAGATTTTGATGTACGGTAAGACGAGACGATTTGGAAAAAGGCATTTCTTCTACAGCGAGGAAGAATTCAAAAGAGATGCAGTATATCTGGTATAAATGAAAAAGGCATCAACTGTTTTCTGCCAAATAGTCAAATAGCCAACGTTTTGCTGTTATTTTTCTGAGTCAATAAACTTAAAAGGCAGAGAACCAAATCTGGAGCTCAGCATTCAGGAGCAAGAGGAAAAATGTTGATACACAGAAAATCAAAGCACGTAAACACATCTGAAATTCTAAAACAAAGGCAAGGTTATGAGGTTATGAAGAAAACAGGGTGTAGGTAACACGAGGCAGTGAAAGAATCTGAGTCCAAATTGGCAGAATCAAAAACGAGCCAAGGAGTCAAAAGTGTGAGAACTGAGAGGGAAACAAAAGGTCAAACACTGAAGAAGAGAAGCAGAAAATAAAGCTCTGTACGCAGGCACAAAACAACGCTGATCATATTTCGATGGGAAAGGAAGGGGTGTTCATAAAGGAAGTAAAGAAGCAGAATTAAAAGAAGCATTTAGCATGTGTCCCGAGCCGCGTACTGCCACGCTAATAGTATGGTAGCTACGGAGCTCTTATTATACTTTTCTATGCAGTAGTATGCATCTCAGGAGATAGCCGGGGTTGTAGCTTAACGGCTCTCTACGCACTATGTAGTGCACATGGAGTGTCACACGCGCCCTATTTGACTTGGTACACCACATAGGGCGGGAACTAGGGTTGGGTGCCTTTCACATATGAAACGATATCGGTTCACCTGGTGTTCGATACCGATACTCAACGGTACCTCATTTCGATGCCTTGCTCTGAATCTGTAATACCAGGTTTGTATCAACATAAAAAATACAGTAATAATAAATAAGCCGTTTATGTTACAACTACAATATTAATTTATTACAGTTTTTATAAAAATACACCAGAACAATAACTAAAACACATAGATCACTAATTACCTACAGATGCAGTGGAACTTCTCAACGTTCTCAATGCAAATTGCATCGAAACGTTGAGATAACTGTTGATTCTGCTGATGTCCCGCTCAGCTCGTGTGCGCCGCTGCGGATGAGCGTGTGAATGTACCGAAATTTGACAATGTTTGATTTGGCGTGAACCGATACCCAAATCCCATGTGATGCCAGTGTGGAACGCCATCTTGCGCAAAAATGTAGTTCTTTCCCAGAAACGAGTCAAAAATGAGTTATGGGCCAAGAATGAGTCCGAATTGGCAAAAAATGGCCAAAACTTAAATATTTCTTTCTTTTTTAATTCATCAGAATTGTTTTCCCATTTTATAATGTCAGAGAGTAAATAAATATAACAAAAAATAGAAACAGACAGTTTGGTTTATTAAAAAATGCTGTAAATGAATGCTTTTTATCCTTTTTATCTAACTAATAATCGATTCATCGAAAAAAATGATGTGCAGATTATTCGATTAACAAAATAATCGTTAGTTGCAGCCCTAATAAACACTCTCAATTCAGGCCGACGCAAAAGCATGCAAAATCTGAAGATGGATATAAATGAGCAAGGTATTACTACAGTAATTAATCCAGAAGCCGTAACGAAAACACTGATGTGCATCAGGCCACTCCCCAAAGGCTCACAAGCTCATTTTGCAGGACGTAGTTCTTCGCCTCCCATTGGTGCCTCTTTGGTACTTATGTAATTATTACAAACCACCAATTAATTATGCACCCACGCTGAACTGGCTAACCTTCTGAGCCGGACCGGCCGGGTCCTATAATTAGGAGGTAGCCCTTTTTTTTTGGGGGCCAGCGGGCGACCCGGCTGCACCCATGTCCCCGGCTCTGTCTGCTTGGTTTGTCTCGATAGCATCTAGCGCTTTAATGGCTTTCTAAGCTGTTCTTTTGAGTCGGGGCATTAGCATTATCAAGTTATTTACTTTCCGAGGCTCTTTTCCACTGGGCCGCATTTTCCATTGCTCCGAATGTCAGAAAGGCGCTGGCTGTGATTTTCCATTCTTCTCCACGCCGTGAGCTAACCCGCCACTGTCCTGACACAAAGAACACTCGCCATGCAGAGCCTCCCGGCGGACAACAAAAAGCCATCCGGCTGCTAATCGCGTCGTTTTTCGCATTGTTATCTCCTGCCGAAAACTAATCTTTTTTTTTTTTAACATTTCAAGTGCAAAAAAAAAAAACATTCAGAACAATCCTTTGTTCCTCAGCACATTACAACAACCGCCAAAATGAGCAATGACCTAACCTCAGGGGCACGTTTTTTTTGGTAACAACTGCTAATTAATACGATAATTGCTACCATTCATACAAATGCCATCAGCAGCCCTTCGATGACGTTTCCTATCAAGAAAATTCAAGGATTTAGCAAATGGGGAATTGTAGATCCGACAGGCGTAATTTGCACGACACTCACAATGAGCCTCGCCGTAATGCGGTGCCAGGTCTGTGCAAGTGTGAATTGTTCTTGTTCCTGAGGTACTGCGGTACTGTTGGGAGATGGAATTAATCAGTGTTTGAGCGCGGCAAGCAGCCCGGGGCGTTCTAGGACACATCGGGTAGTTTACACGCCTACAGCTATCAACATCGACAAGGCAAAACAAGAGCCTTCCTTCATTATCAAACGCAGGTGAGTATTAGGACTGTGCGATATGACCAACATCTCGTATCCCGATTACGATAAATATATTTATATATATATTTATATATCACAATGTAGCACATTTTCTGTAAATCCAAAGGAACTTTCACAAGCAAAATCTTGTGTCTGTGCGTGTTTAACTCTGCCTACACAATTCACACAACACTTTGCGTGCACTGATATGGAACGCCAATTTGCCTAGATTTTTATGCAATTGACAGTGAAACCCATTTTTTAAAATGCTACTTTACCGTTTTTTTGCGGCGCACTAGCGACTTGTGGTCAAACTGCACTTTTTATGCCGCTCTAGTCAAACTGTGACACCTTTGGCGCACTACAGAGTGAGGGCAGGCGGATCTGAACGCAGGCAGAGCGTTTTGAACGCATTGAGCATGCACAGACATGAGATTTTGCGTGCGAAAGTTCCACTGCATGCTAATAATACAGGCACAAATATAATACCATACTTTTCTCTGTGTTATATCATTCACGTGGCGCCATGGTGACTACCCTCATCCAAACCATGAGCAAATATTGCTGTAAAACAGTGTATTTGGTGACACCACAAAATAAACAACAGAGTAAAATATGAAACGACAGATGTTTTAATTTTGTCACTCGATATATTTTCTCATATTGCACAGCCCTAGCGTTAACCATTCTTTCTGGATCTCTATAGAAGAACAAGAATCTGAGCGAATCATGTTAATTTGCCAGTTTTGTTGTTAATCTGCTGATCTTTCCATAATTAGAAAGGCAAACTGTATGCATGAACAGGAAAAAAGAAATTCTGATTTGCAAAATTTAAAAAAATTAAAAAGTTTCTGCACTCTGAACATTATTCTTATTCATCAGCCATTCTTAGAAAGAAATTAGTTTTTAAGACCCACAGTTTTTACAAAATATTGCTACATGCAACATGATGCCGCGTGTTGGTTTCAGCGTAGGCAGAAGCGACACGTGAAGTAAAGGACGACGAAGACGCCGGAGCCCCCTGTGGGCCTGCAGACGGGCTGTGTTACTGCAGTGTTGCAACACTTACCTATCTGCATCACTGGGACCCCCTCAACCGCTGGAGTGGAAATATTGATTGTACCTCTGGTGACCTTACACGTTAGCTTGATCATCACCACAGTGACACCGGAGATTACCCAGGGGCCTCCACTAACCGAGCACCACTCCGCCTCCCGCGGTGGCGTCCGTCAATTAACGGATTGAAAAGAAAATTCAGATTTCCTCAACGCTTTGCCTTTAAAGAATGATACCCAAAGCCTAAAAAAATAGGAAAATTATAGATTTGTCCCTTTAAATAGTCGAATATCTAATTTCCATTATTGCGCCTACCTAAAGCAACACTATGTAAGATTTGCTGGCAGGGTCCCCCTACAGACGAGAAACGGTACTGCCTGTAGCAACTGCTGTAAAATCTGTGTAAAAGCCAACGAGACCAGAGAACTTCCTGAAGCAGGACAACTAATGTGCAATCAAAGTCTTCAGCCCAGGTAGAGTTACAGCATTTTATTCAAACATAAATATTGTTTTATTTTTCGAAATATCAGAAACAAAAGCTAACTCGACAATAACGACAAACGAAAAGGTAATGTTTTGGTTTTCAACTCGGCCTGCCCTATAACGGATTGCCCATTGTGGAAATAGTCTATAGTCCTACTGTAATGCAATGCTGTTTGCGTGGTGCTAATAATGTTATTATTCATACTGTAATACAAAACATTGTAGATGGATCTGCAAGATCTCGCGTCTGAGCCGTTTGTCACTTGGGGAAATACAGTTGACGACGGACATAACACCCATGGTCTACTGTCAGTAGTTATCTAGTTGCATAAGAGATGCTTTTGTCCATATGTGACTCTGCACGGCAAAACCAGTCGCTTGTTGCAAATTTTCAAAATTGAGTTATTATGTTTTCATGAAAGGGCATAAATCAACCTTCAAAACAATACCTATATCGAATGAATTTGGACGACATATGACTGAGATATCAACAATAGGGCTGCAACAAACGACTATTTTTGTAATGGAAGTAATCTATCGATTATTTTATCGATTAATCGAGTAATCGGATTAAAAATGTAAATGAAAATGACAATACATTTGTTATTAGGCTTATTCTACTATGAGTAGAAGTTAGTCAAATACGCTTCATGTTGTTGTATTCAATTGAAAATGAAGAAACATGAAGTTCAAGGGTCATTTGAATCAATTTGGCCAATAAAATGAGTTGCTTTTGGCCTTTCTGGAAGAACCGCATTTCCCACAATCCCCTCGCCGCCCGCGGAGCGCATCACAATAAAGGGTTCAAGCGCATTCGGAATGAACTATGAAAAAATCGATGGGAAAATCTTAATAAATGGCTGTATTGTGGGTGGGCAGCTGGTTGTTAAAATATGGGTTTTGTCTGTAATAAAGGGGATGTTTTGACCGAAACGGAGCGTTTTAGCGAGTAATGGCGCTTACAAACAGCGTCGTGTTTACATCGCAAAAATGTCATTTATGCGTTTTCATGAATTTACTTCTGTTTTTGTGCACGGAATATCTCACAAATACGTTCGCCACCAGAGGATCTATTCTCGCGCCTTGATCGGCGCCACTGAAAATGTTATTAAATCATTAATAAGCGTCTGTATGAAACACAAGCAGCGCGTATTATAGCCATTTAAATGACAAGCGAAGCTTCGATTCTAGAAAAATTGCCTCGACCAGTTATTCGAATAATCGTTTCAGCTCTAATCAACATTCAAAGAAGTCGGGTTTCTCCTGTCACGTAGTGAAACTGAAAATCTGCCTTCGAAGTTGACTATCGTGCGCTCACAGGCGGCTTAGTGCGGTCAGCGGCTACGTTGCATTACACTAGCCTCGCTGCATTCACGACCTGCGGATAGCCTACCTGCGTTAGGTTAACTGAACTTCGGGAGGCGAAGATGGATTCCGGAGAAATATCTTCAGCTAGTCAGCAGTGGATTCACCGTAAATGTTAGATGAGAGCGGTCAAAACAGAAAACTTTAACATTCTTAACAGATTGAATTCCTCACCTCAAGAAAGTCACGTTTTAGGATGGAAAAGGAGTAAGTTTTCAGCCAAATTTATTCACAACAGTACAGTATAAGACCTTCCACTGTTTAAAACACTAAACAAAAATCTAAATTTTGCCCATAGCATAATGATTCGTTTTCACCAAAACCTCCATTCTGCGACAAGCGACTGGTTTTGACGTGCAGGGTCACATATGGGCAAGTCAAAGTCAAAATGAGAATAGCCATAACTAGCATGCTAACTATAGAAACCAACTTCAAAGCTAGCATGTTGGCTACGACTTGATAAATTGCTGTAGGCTACTATCTGACCAATGAAAGTGAATACGGAAGTTCAAACAAGGAGACCTAATGAGCGTCGGCACGTCCAATCGCATAACTCCTAGTTCTGTATATAAGCAGTAAACTGGCGCTTCTTCTCTGCCATTACAGCTGTTGGTGCCACTCCTCCCCTCCACCACCTTCGGCTTCCGCCTTGGTCGGGGCAGGCTCCTTGCCTTCCTGCCTGGTCTCCCAGCCAGTCTACCCCGGCTTCAGGAGCGAGGACCAAGCGACGGGCTTCCTCCAAAACTTATTGCATACACACTAAAGACAGCTTGTTTTTGCCAAATAAAATACTTGTCTATCTATAACTGAATGGTCTCCTTGGTTGAACTTGGGTTATGGCCATAAACTGACGGCAATGACTTCAGTACCACGGCCTGACACACAGCAAACTCAAGAGCACTAGATATAGATGGTAAGCAAATCATTTATACTTACTACCCCAACAGTAACAGCACCAGGTCACCATCGCTCCTCCTCTTTCAGCCGGGCCAATATGCCCCCTGGTCCGGCCTCTTACTTTATCGCTCTCTCGCTTTCGTTAGTTGTTTGTTTACCTGCCTTGGGGGGAAGGCGGATGTGACGAATGCCGTAAAGCAGTCAAATTTTGTAGTTCTTTTTGTGGCGAGGTTCCTACCCGAAACCCGAAGTTTCTTGATGCCAGTTTAGGCGACATTTATGCTCTCAAGCGATTATAATGTCGGAATTGAATTTATTGTGAGCTAATGAAAGATCAGAATGATCTTGTAAATTATAGTTTGAAGGCTGAAAAACTACATAATGTTGCTTTAAGACATGACACCAACATCCTTTACTGCAGCTGGTGGCGTAACGGTAGGGTGTTCGCCCCGGGATCAGAAGGTCACAGGCTCGAATCCAGGACTGGTAAAGTTACCACTGAGGTACTCATGAGCAAGGTACCATCCCCAAGCACTGCTCCCTGAGCGCTGCCCTTACTAGCTGCCCACTGCTACTTGGATCAAATGCAGAGGTCACGTTTAGTTGTGGTGCACTGTGTTGTGGTGTGTTCACAATGACAAATAATCACTCACTAAAACCTAAAAGTTTTTGCCAGTTTGAGCAGTTTAAGGAAATGTATTGTGCTTGTCACATTTAGTTTTTAAAATCTGATATGATTAACAATAAGCCACCTTTTATTTTTGTTATGTTTGCCAGACATGAAAAACAAGCCACTTCCAGAGCGCATCCAGAATGTGTAGCAGAACTAATTCAGACACTGTATCCAAGTGCGTCATCAGCCCCGTTTCACAACAAGACATAAAACAATAGCTCATTCAGGCACAAATTACATTTGTAAAGAAGTTTCACTACATTGATTATCAATATTTACTTGTTTCAGGTGTAACGAACAGTCCGTGTGATATTAACCAGCAACATACCATCAATCCTCCAATAGGTTACTTGTTAAACATGTTGTGCAGTTTATTATAATTCTAAAGTCTAACTAGGGGTGTAACGATACAAAGATCTACATCGATACATCAATTCAATGATCAACAAGCCCACAGCATCAATCCAGATCATACATACTGTAACGTGACTTTATATTGAACAGGAGGTCTGATTGAGCTCAAGAATAAAAATGTATTTTATCTTTTCGTGGCTTTTGGTGATTTAATATGAATGGAAGCGATTGTGTTATATCAACATATGATCTGGATCGCTGGCTTGAATCGAAAACGCCAGGCTTTGTGATATCAGCAGACATCGGATCGTTGTCTATTGATTTGGATAAAACATCATATCATGATGAAACTTGAGATTATTCCTGACTGCAGCATTCCATGTAACTGTGAGCTGTGCCACAGGCTTATAACTGTCGCTTTTTGATCAGGGTGTTCCTCTGTGGAAAGTCACAGCTAGGGAAAACCTGTCCATCACGGTGGGCTTAAGTCGACAACTGCTGGCCGGCTAAGTTGAAATAGAGTAAACACAACAAGGTAACTGTACGAGTACAGAGGCAAAACATAATACACAATATGCAGGTCATTTTTAATCGTGACTGTGTGAGGATAAGAAGATCCCTGCAGGAGACTGCGCAACGAGAAATCATTTTGGAAGAATTTAGTCAACTAAAACGCCCCGAAACAGTGGGTCATTTGCTTTTGTGTGGCAGACTCTAAAGACGGGCCTTCATTTCACAACCATTGCTACGTAGGGCTGTGCGATATGACGCAATATATTGGACGACGAAATTAAGACGTCTATTGTTTATTAGAAATACACTGTTTACAGCAATAATGCTTTGGATGACGGTTTACAGTCGTTACAACGATGCCATGTGGATGCAGGCACAAAGGTGGTGGTTATATTGTGTTATACTTATTCATTCATTCGTTACTTGAACCGCCTAATCCCGACAAGGGTCCCAGTGGGAGCCGGAGCCTATCCTGGGAACTACAGGCACAAGGTGGGGACCAACCCTGGGCAGGCACTAACACACCACAGGGCGCACACACTCACACTTACACCTTACAGGACCAATTAACCTAGAGTGCACACTTTTAGACTGTTGGATGAAACCGGAGCCCCCCCGGCGGAAACCCACACGAAAATGGGGAGAGCATGCAAACTCCACGCAGATAGGCCAACCCGGGGATTGAACCCAGGACCGTCTGAGAGCGCAACGAAACTGCCTAAATGTGTACTCAGATCTATGAAACAACAAAGGTGCCACAATTCACCTTAAAGACCCCTTACTAGAGCGCAGTAAAAAGCATCATTTTTTTACAGCCATTATACTGTGTAAAAAGCTGCCTTTGACCAAGTCAAGTCACTAGAGCGCCGCAAAAAGGGACCTTTTACCAAATAAAGCGGAGTGAAAAAAGGAGTATTTTACTGTCAACTGTGTAAAAATATAGGTTAACTGTGGCACCATATATAAATAGGTGTATAGGTGTGTGTGTGTGTGTGTGGACATGTATTTATTGCATTGTGGGGACCTTTTGTCCCCTAAAATCACTTTTATCTGTTTTTTTGGGCTTTGTGGGGACATTTGAGAGGTCCCCATGAGGAAAAATGACTTTATAGAAAATGTGCTTGTTTTATTTGAGAAACTAAAAGAGGTAAAGGATGTGCTTTTGGTTACTGAGGTTAAGGTTAGGGTTAGGATTAGGTGTAGGTGTAAAATTATGTACTTTAGTCATTATGGGAGTCTATGGAAGGACCTTACAAAGATAGTAATACAAGACTCTGTGTGTGTGTGTGTGTGTGTGGGGCACCAGCCATATTATCATGAGTATTTACCGCTGCGTTCAACTTTCGTTTCAGGTCTTGAGGACGTTTCCAGCAAACCAGTTTTCCGTTTCAGAGGGTAAGGTGCTGCCTCTGGAAATTTTCCATGCAGTTCCACACCAAAGAAAGGAAGACGAAGGGAAAAAAAGCAAACCCAACTCCTCCTCACTTGGAGCCGCACTGAAAGGAATTCCGCCGCTGCGCCTGTTTAGCTATTACTCTGACCTCAACTCAACGTCTGGTTCACTAAGTCCAGGACGCACAGCTCCTGGGAGAATGTCCAGACAAATGTCACGGACTCGTGGCGTTATAGCTGCGGACTAAGCCTCTAACTAACGGTCAAATTTGGGTCATTTCTCACGGACTGACTGGCACTCAACCCACACAGCTGGTTCAAAAAACCTCCACATACAACACAAGAGATTCAACAGTCCCCGGTCTTATGAAACCAAACAGGCCGTGTTTGCTTCTTACATCATCACAAACTTCAATTTAGAAGACACTGGCATGGCACACCCTCAGCACCCGAGAGTGGATTTGCTTAAAAACAGTAAAGCCTGGAAGCTGTAATCGTGTGTCAGCGATTTCATTATTTATAATTCATTTAATGGTGAAATCAAAACGTTACACTGTTTAATATTAATGTGTATCTACTAAATATTGTTATTATGTCCAGTATGAGGTTCTCACTCTTTCTTAGGAAAGAGGGACCTAAAATCAGGACTAAAAACAAAACTTTTGCTCAATATCTTTTGTTACAAACCCCAAAGAAAACTCAAGAAGGTTTTTAAAAAAATCTTGAAACATTATTGTGAAAAAGGCAACAGTATTTACTACAGTGGCAAAATCAATATATTTAAATAGGTTCACTGCAATCCAAAAGTTATTAAAGATATTAAATATTAAATAATATTAAGCAACACTGGCCATAGTTTTCATTTGTATTTGTATTTGTATTGTAAACATACCAACAAAATAAATGAAAACAGAATCACTTACTTTTAGAGACCCATGGCACGGTTTACGTGAACATCCTGTGATTCTAGGGGACAAAAAATAGTACGCTGGTCGGAAGCTTTTCCACGCAGCCCGATGCATTTGTCATGAGGCAGTCGCGTCGGGGAGGCCCGGGCGGCTCGGAGCAGGAAAGGCACCGCGCTGCGGCCCAGCCCGTGACATTCTGGGTGAAATGGCGGCACAGCGTGCCCGGTTAGATCTGAAGCGCGCGCCGGGGCCCGGTCGGATCACTTAAGGTCAAAGAGAACGAAAGAAAGAGAGAGAGAGAGGGAAAGAGAGAGAGATAGAGAGAGAACAGCTGCATGGGGCTCCATCAGCAGGTGACCGGGTGGTCACCGTGTTTCCTTTTTTTTCCACTCCCTCTCTCTTACGCCCATTCTATTCTCTCTCTCTCTCTCTCTCTCTCTCGCACGCATTAAACGGTCCCTCACTCTCTCACTCCTCTCTCCAGAGAGCACGCATCCCAGCCTTCTGTGCCTGCATTGGCAAACACAGCCCTTTGTATTATCCTCAGAAAATCCAGCATAAGCCGTGCCTCAAAAGTCATTACGGCATAACTATCGAGCAAAGTGGATTGCAGAGGTGCAGGGCGATTTGAAACTAATCCTGTGTATCCATTTCGTAGGGGGTGGTGGGGGGCGGGGGCACTAAAGGATGCCCCCTCGTCATATGTTAGGGCTTTGGGGTGTTTATTAATGTCCTCTACTTTGGGATTTGGGAAAAGGTTGTCCGCATCTGAGCCAGTAGACAAAGGAAAGTTGCTATGGAGTCGTTGGTAGTTGTATTTAACACAGTATTTATCTCCTGTATTAAATTAATATCTCCATTACATTAATTTTGGGTTGTTGCTTTTGCTTAAAACTGGGGTGTGACTTGGTGGTGAGTTGGTGGTCTTATTTGGCATGAGATCTGGGCTCTCATATAGCGTTTGGACAGGGTTAAAATTTGTGCTTGGTTTAGTCTAATGGCTGTAAGATTGTAACATGAGAAATCATCCCTAATGTTTGGGTGAGGATTTGGACCAGACTCCTGCATGGGGCTTGAGTTGTTGTGGGGGTTAGGGTCCAGGTTTGGGCTTGTAAGTAGATTTAGTCTAGGCTATAGTTTGAGATTTAGACTAGGATGTGTGTTAGGGTTTATGCTGATGTTTGGGTAAGGCTACAGACTATTTTCTTGCTTGTGGTTTGGGCTGGAATATGTGTTCAGATCCTGGATAGGGTTTGTGAGTGAATTTAGTCTAGGCTCTAGTTTGGGGTTTAGACTGGTAAGAGAGTTATGGTCTGGGTTGATATTTAGGTAAGTCTACAGACTATTTTCTTGCTTGTGGTTTAGGCTAGGGTGTGTTCTAGTGTCCAGGATAGGGTTTGTGAGTGGATTTAGTCTAGGCCCTAGTTTGGAGTTTAGACTGGTAAGAGAGTTATGGTTTGGGTTGATGTTAGTGTAAGGCTACAGACTATTTTCTTGCTTGGGGTTTGGGCTAGGGTGTGCTCTAGTGTCCAGGATTGGGTTTGTGAGTGGATTTAGTCTAGGCTCTAGTTTGGGGTTTAGACTGGGATGAGAGTTATGGTCTGGGTTGATATTTAGGTAAGTCTATAGACTATTTTCTTGCTTGTAGTTTAGGCTAGGGTATGTTCTAGTGTCTAGGATAGGGTTTGTGAGTGGATTTAGTCTAGGCCCTAGTTTGGAGTTTAGACTGGGATGAGAGTTATGATCTGGGTTGATGTTAGTGTAAGGCTTGGGGTTTGGGCTGGAATATGTGTTCAGGTCCAGGATAGGGTTTGTGAGTGAATTTAGTCTAGGCTCTAGGAATGTGTTTGGGTCTGGGTGGGCTGTTTCACGAGTGAAGGTCAGGTTTAGGGTCTGGTTTGGATGGGATTTGGGATTGGATTTGTACTAGGCTCTTGGTAGGGATTCACGTTACCATCTGAGTTATAATCTGGGTTGGAGTTCGAGACGTGATTTAAGATAGAATCTCATGTAGGGTTTGCGATGAGATGCATGTTAGGGGTCTGTGTTGGGGTTTGACCTTGCCCTAGTGTTCTAAAAAGTCAGAACCAGCATTCTATCAGAGCTTAAGGTCTTAGCGGAGAAGACAAGCGAAGCCAACTGGGGAAGAGGACTTCCCATGGCCTTTGGGCTGAAGCTGGCCATCTCCCACAGGCAGAGCCTGCTTTAAATAGCCCACCCTCCCACCACAGCTATTATTAGCAGCCAGCATGTGCTTTTCAGAGTTCTCAATGGGCTAATAGGAGAATCGAGACTTTCTCATGGGCTTTTGTAACTGAACTGCTTTTTCATGGGCATTTCTGCAGGTACACTGGCAAGGAAATCTTGCAGTAAAGCTAACATATGTAGAAGTAAAGGTGTCTCCATTGACTGTTATCTCTACCCTGGAGCAATATTCTGTTCTTAAGCACACGAAAACCTGTAGAACAATCTTCATTGTGTTACGTAGCCATTATCCGTAGCTTTTTCCGCTTAGCAGCTGAAAATGACGTAAGGTGTGCAAAACTCAAAATCATTTGAGACTAGCAATGATTACATAATTGTGTGTGTGTGTGTGTGTGTAAAGGAGATTCTAGAGTCCCACACACTTTAGTTTCAGCTTCTTGCGAACTATTTAATACATTCATTCATTCATTCATTATCAGAGTCGCTGAATCCCAACTGGGGTCACCGCAGCCTATCCCAGGAACTTATGGGCACAAGGCGAGGAACAACTCTGGGTCTGGGTAGGCGCCAACACACCGCAGGGCACACACACTCTCAAACAATCACACATTCACACCTTACAGGGCCAACTTAGAGTCACCAATTAACCTGTAGTGCATGCCTTTGGCCTGTGGGAGGAAACCGGAGGAAACCAACGTGAATGCAGGGAGAGCACACAAACTCCACACAGAAAGGCCCTACGGCCTTCCCCGGGGTTCAAACCCAGGACCTTCTCGCTGTGAGGCGGAAGTGGTAACCACTGTGCCACCCTTACTTAATACAGTCATCTAAATGCCATTAAACTGTTTTTGTCGGTCACTGTCGAAAAACATTATGTTTCTTTGACGGCACTTGCTTGGTAGAGTTAAATGAAAACTAACAGAACAGCAAGGCAAATCTTCTAACCCTAAACTGCTCTCTCTTGTGTTGTTGAAAGTTTGCTTTTATACTGGATGAGCTCTACATTCTAGGACATGATAACTCACAGTCTGCAAAAACAAAAAGCGTTTACTGACAAGCTCTTTTTCTTTACATTTGGTTTACAGGAGTATGACCCAGACTATTAGTAGTCAATACGTGACTACTCCAGTAAGAGCCGGAACATTTGTGGCCACTTTTTCTAAGCAATATATCCAGTTGGTGGCGTAACGGTAGGGTGTTCGCCCGTGATCAGAAGGTCGCCGGTTCGAATCCAGGCCCGGTAAACTTACCACCAAACTTAAGCAAGGCACTGTCCCCAAGCACTGCTCCCCGGGTGCTGACCTTGTTAGATGCCCACTACTCCTTCACGGATGGGTCAAATGGGTCAACATGTTGTGGTGCACTGTGTGCTGTGCTGTGGTGTGTTCACAATGACAAATAATCAAACTACATATAATACATGAAAAGCTTTGATTTTAAGCAAATTCAAGTGGAAAAAAACTGCATATTAAGGTTCATGGTACTGGCAGATTATCTGCTTCTCCACAAGGCTCTCCAGGGTAAACTACAGCAAATGAGTCCGCAACAGTGCTGGTGGGAGGCTCGGGGGGCAGTTGAAATGATTAATTCTATAAATGTAAATTCACCTGTAAGTATTTGCTGCTGGTCACTGTAAAGGTTCAACACAAATAGAAGCAAACAACACACACACACACTGTGGCCATTACCTCATTATACTGAGTAGCTGAGGGTAATTTAGGCGTAGGTGTTGACGCACCTTTCGCAGCAACAAGAACAATATATAAGTGCTGCAATTCCCCAGACTCAACTAGACTAAGAGTAATAATCTGAAGTATTAAACATTATATAACATTAAGATTTTAACGGTACTACTAGTGTTACTACTTATCGGTCCGGTACTTTAATGGTAGAAAAAAATCTAATTAACAACATAACATTGCTTTACTTAACAAATCACCATTATTATTATTATTATTATTATTATTATTATTATTAAACAAACCGTCAACACAGTAACATAACTCCTCTCACATTGGAGTTGCAATATTACTAAAATCATAATAAAATCAAAAGATACACAATCCTTTTTGTTAGTTTAAATTTTTCCCACCGTAGGTCAGTATACAAATCACAAATCAGCCAGAAGCAGAACAGAACATTCACGCACATCAGGCAGCAACACCAGCGTCTGCATAGGAGAGTTTCCTTGTGCATCTCAAGAGAACACTCCAGATTAACGTCTTAATCAGTAACGGAGCAGGCCAGATAAATTAGGAAAGATTACTTTTATTTAGAAGCAAAAAAAACTCATTCAGTAATTTTTCCAGTTAAGGTCAGAACTTATCGACACTCCGGTCTTAAAAAATGTACCCCCGCGGCCCGTTTAGTACCGGGTGTCGGTAGCCATCCCTAACATATACAGTATATTTTGAGATTCATCCCTCATTTCTAGAGAATGAAACTAATAAGTACGATGAGCTATTGAAGCAAAAATACTATTCCTCAAGACATAAAAACACAAAAAACGCGTGGTTCTTTCAAAGCAAAATGTGAAGAAACGAGGGACATACTGTATATATCCCAAAAAATAACGCTGTTAGATGGTGGTCTACTGGTAGGGTACTTGACTATGAAAGTGAGTGATTATTTGTCATTGTGAACACATCACAGCACAGCACACAGTGCACCATAACCAAATGTGACCTCTGCTTTTGACCCATCTGTGAAAGAGCAGTTGGCACCTAACATGGGCAGCGTCCGGGGAGCAGTGCTTGAAGACGGTACCTTAGTCATGAGTACCTCAGTGGTAACCTTACCAGTCTGGGATTCGAACCAGCGACGTTCTGATCACGGGGCAAACGCCCAACCGTTACGCCACCAACTGCCCAACTGTAGATATGGATCAAATGGATAATAAAATGACCACGTTTGAGCCACTGAGAAGTTATCCACTGGGAGACTATACCTGTAATTAGGAAAAGGAAGTTGCTTTGAGCATGTAATCAATTTCATAAATTTAAAATTTAACGCTTGTGTTGCAGGTCTGACCAACCGCTTTTAGTACGACAGGTAGGGTTACCGTATGTAGTATCCAACAACTGACAGCGATGTAGCTGAACTGGCTACAGGGCAGGAATAGGACCCTATGATTTATGCGATGCGGAAAACGCGGACGGAATCGCAGAATCCAACAAATAAAATGGAATCCGATGTAAAACGCGGAATGTCGTATAATTCGCTGATATCGGTGTGTGGGCCCCCTGTACGTGTTACCTGTTGAGGCGGGACTCAGCTTTCCCCACACACAAATGCACAGACACAGAGAGGAAAACGTCAACGGTCAGCTATGGCGAAGAGGCTCGAAGTCCTCAAAAAAATTACGGAATTCGACTGTTAGTGCTAAGTTAGAGCAGAACAATACCCAAACGATTTTTATGAATCAGAAGAACAACTCTGCCAGCACACGAAAGACCGGACCCGCAAGAACACGTGACGTCCACTTACAGTCAAAAACTCACATCAGAAACGTTTTGTTTTGCACCAAACAAAAGAATGTTTTTTGTTGTTTCAAGTAAATGTTTTACCAAAGCAGTAAATGTTCTGCTGAACCCCAGCACTTTGTTGAAATTGAATAACAGTCATTTAATGTGATTTTTTTTCTACTGCATTCTACTGTTCTTTTCCCATCCACTCCAGAATTAGACACTTTTTAGGTGAATAAATATGATTACAACGTAAAACACAGAATTCAGAAGAATAAAAATGGGAAAAACGGAATTCAGGAGAACATAAAACGGAGTTTAGGAAAAAACAAAACCGATTTCATTGGGCCGTACAGGAAGCACGAGTCAAATTTCAATCCAACACCAGCAGCCAGCACACAGGCCGGTCGATGCGTCTATAGATTTTGATGTGACGTCGGATGACGTCCGCCAGCCAGTGGAAAGAGTGGGAAAGCAAGGAGGCGGAGACGGTGATCCGTAAATGCACGTGGTGTTCGATCTGAATGGTAAAATGACCTGCCAGCTGATGATCAAAGCGGTGCACCACGGGAGGAGGAGGAGGAGGATGAGGAGGAGGGGCCTGGGTGCTATTTTTAGCCTGTGGATTGATTTTAACTGCGTATGTGTCCTTGCGGTTAGAATAATCACGCCTACGAGGCTTCACAGAAAATCTAATCAGAACAGCAACTGTTACATTATCTGCTCTCCATGTTTTAAACGGTTCCGTCTGGGCCTTTTTAATTAATTGCAATCTGGAAAACGCTCAAATCTTTTGGGTACTTTTTCTCTTCTTTTTACAATATTATGCAGCTAAGTTTTTGTGTTTCCACGTTTTAGTTAAAATTCCAATATCACTCTTTTCCTCCTGATTAGGAGAGTACTGCGTGACGGTTCGGAGGTTGGTCCCGTGAATGGAAGGTCGCCGGTTGAAATCTCATGAGTAAGGTACCGTTTCCAAAGCGCTGCTCTCTGGGTGCTGCCAAAGAACTGCCCAATAATTATGACTCACATAAATTCAAATCTCACTCTAAGTGTGTCAGTGTTTTTGTTCCCAGACCCTCGTTACATTTTTAGACTTTCCACAATAACTGTCATGGCCTTTTAGGCTGAATTTATCTTTAAACCTGCAATATTTTTCTCAACACAGGTAGTGTGTGGTCCGGGATAGATTCTCACTGACCATACATAATTTTTTTAACTGTTTCAAACCTGGAAAAAAGACAATAACAATTGACTAAAACCACTGGAGGCAAAGCAGAGGAGATGCCTTTTTAAGCTTCTAAGCAGTAATCTGGAGACAACTTCTCACCGTGTGGAGCAGTGACAGGAAAGCAATCTGATCCTCAATCTGGCCAAGAGAAACGGCAGCCGTTCCAGCCGCCCCGTCCTCAGCCCTGCCGGCCACGGGCTCACACTGCCCCCTTCTGAGAGACCCGATCGCAATTCCGAACCCCCTCAGCCTCACCACCGTCCTCCCGCCCCGCGAACGCCTCTCACTCCTGCTGGCCCTGCGCGGCAACACACCATTAGCCGAGTGCATTGTTGGAGGACTCCTGTTGCCTCCCAAAATGAAGTCTCGGCAGGCCACTGGAGTGATTATCGTGGAAATCAAAAGCCACCGGGCACAGGGGCTAAAAACAAAGGGAGGTCTTAAACCGGGCCGAACTCAAAGGAGGCTAATCTTCAAAATAAAAAATAAAAAAAGAGAGAGAGAGAGAGAGAGAGGCACCCACAGGGTTGTTATGACAGCTCGGCTCAAATATAGCCCGACGCAGCAACTTGGATGAGTGCCGGGAAGTGCCATCGGGGAAGGAGGAGGAGAAGGCTAGCTTTGCGTCCGCCCGAGCGTCTCTTTAATCTTTTCCCCCGGACCGGCGGCGAGGAGCCGAGGGGGACGCCGGCGTTTCCAACTTGCGTCAGCAGCTGGCCTCTCTCTGTACTAACACACTCGCCTCTCACTTTAACTATTCATCAGGTGTGTTATCCAGCCCGGCACCAGCTGCCTCCGGAACAAGTCATTACAACGGAGTCAAACCACCTGCTACATCAATATTGGTCCTCAGATGTTCCATTTAATTAGGCCGAATCAAACGCTCCCCACGAGAGACGTTCCACGTTGCCGCGTCAACGCCATTACTCTCAGGCGGCGGAAGGAGAAGGCTGCATGCTCTGAGGACGCTTTAACATCTCAAAGGGAATGATGGAGGGGATTTTAGAAACAATATTCTTCTTGAGCGATGATGAGTAAAAATGATGTGACCTCAAGTGGTTTTATGTTTTTCTTTTCATAATTTAGCCGGTTTTTAGGTTGAAACAAAACACAAAGTGAAAGATCCATCCCAAGCTGGACAGATTAGCTAATAGTTATAGTTAACGAACAAAAAGGGGCTGTGGGCGTGAATTTCGGATTTACGTCGACGAATCAGCAACCGCTCAGTATTTGTGTATTTCCTTGCAAAGCAACAAGCAGAAATATATCGGAATATTACACAAGAAACAATGTGATGCCTCATCAAAAACTTTTTTTGAACACCCAGATTCCACACCATAACCATCTCTTCCTTTCCTTCGTTTTTAATTCGTCTGAAATCACTGAAAAATGCTCCTACGACCTGTGAATCAATTCTTCCCCTCGTGACCGATTACACAGTCGTGTGTCGTTTGCTTAACGCTGTTTGCCTAAATCTTCATCCACAGATTTCATATTTTTGTTCGATGGGTTCGAATCAGATCCAAATATCAAATTTTAAGATGACTTTGTACACAAAAGTCTCCATGAAATCAGTCTGTTGAGATCATCTTGTCTACAAAAAAAAACAAAGACAACTTCGGAAGTGTTTGAGGAGACCACAAACAGCACGGTCAAGCAGGGGCTTGCTCATAGGAGGAACTATTCTGGCTAATTATGAGAATTTTGGGTTAGAGCCAATGAATATTGTCCAGATTTTTGGCTCCACTTTGGCTTCTAAAGACTCCAAATAACCGCAAACCTTTAGGGAGCTCTACTAGAACAGAGACGCCCCCTAGTGTTGTGGAGTGCAAAATAAAAACTACTACTACTGAAACCAGTGTTTCACCTATGTTTACAGCTTTGTGAGGGTCAGGGCTAGGGTCAGGGTTAAGGTTAGACCCACAACAACACAAACTCTTAAAGGAATCACTGTGTTCTGTTTGTGTACAGCATTTGCCACTGTAGTGTATCTTTCTAGAGCCTCTTGATATGGGAAGTCACATACATTTTTGCCTGTTTTTCAGGTGGTTGACGCAACATTTCCCGACGTGCGCTTTCTGTCCGTTGGTGGGAGTGTGCTCACCTGTGTGTGTGTGTGTGTGTGTGGGCGTGAGAATTATTCACACGCGATCATGTAGAGACAGAAATGACAAGGCGTTGTGTAAATAAGATGAATAACATAAGGCTGTTTTATTTGTTTAAAAAAAGGACAAGGTATGACTTCTGTTGTAATCTGGCTCTATATAGAAAATTCAATGAACTTGACCTTCGAGATTGGAGCAGCGTGTGTCTTTGGGGGGCTGGGCACCCCCCTAACGTAATGGTAAGTGAAACACTAAATACTACTAGTTATACAAGTACAACACATACAACACCTGGTTTTGTAACAGCTTTGTCCTCATATGGCTTTGGCCGTAGTCTGAAGCATAAACCAATAAAACGCCCACCGACTCCATCCCAATCCTTACGCTAGCTCACGTTGGATCTCTGCTCTCCTAACACACCCTCACTCACACCTTCATCTCACACTAATGTCGTCTGAGAGATCCTCTGCTTATAAAATGAAAAACGATGGAGACGCTGAGTAGGAGGTTTCTTTCTTTCTCATTTCCTTTATAAAAAACCGGGCAAATAATGCAAGCGAACCGTAACTGCATGACCTTTGTTTGATTGGCATAATCTCCTTAAATTTCACACCTCGTTCAGGCGTGAAATAAACGCTTCTATTTCTCTCGCCATTGTTGCGCGGCGCACCTGCTTAAGGTCTCCGCGAGGCCCCCGTCAAACTGATTCGTACCTTGTCATTCACTTGACGCTGAGAGGCTAAGAATAGACCCTCGGCAGTCGGAGGATAGACATTACGGCAATCGCGTGAGAGTGTGGGTATTTAATTAGACGATCGCGCGCCTCGTCGCACTTCTGTCAATAGATCTGGCGAGGAGTTATAATGACGGGGCTTTGCTGCAGATCTTGACAGAGAGCATTAAATGCATGTGTATATATATCTGTTTAACACTGCAAAATGATACAGAAGAAGACAACATTCTTCTGTGAGTAAAAGGCACAAAGTAGCAGCAAGTGCGGTGGGCGATATAGTCTTAAATATGTTAAGGAAATGTGATAATGTGATTTTTATGATAATGCAAAAAATGTTGACCGTTTCATCGGTGACTGGAGTGTGCTGGCAGCAGCATTTATAAGTGCAAACAAAATGAAGGGCAATTTCCATCTGTCTTCTCGAATGAGCAATGACACGCTACCTGATTTGAAATGTGAATCTATTGCTATATTATATTTTTTATTATATATATCTGGTTTCAGCGCTTTCATAACGTGGTTTCAGTGGTGCTCTTACTAACTTAATCTCACATTTTATCATCTTTAAAACTAGTTGCATATTTGGCATCACAATATGAACATTTTGAACAGATTTATCCCGAATTATCAAATGCACATGTCATATAATATGGGTTCATCATCGATTAGTGTAACCCCAAATTAACCAAAATGATTTTTCATTGTACTGATATGAACATCCAGCTGAAAGTAAGTGATTATTTGCCATTGTGAACACAGCACAGCACACAGTGCACCCCAAACGAAATGTGACCTCTGCATTTGACCCATCCGTGAAGGAGCAGTGGGCAGCTAACAAGGGAAGCGTCCAGGGAGCAGTGCTGGGGGACGGTACCTTGCTCGTGACTACCTCAGTGGTACCTTGGACCACTGGTCCTTGGATTCGAACCGGCGACTTTCCGATCATGGGGATAGCATAACGCCCTAACCGTTATATCAGCTGCCCCGAAGTAAATATGAGTTGTAATTAATAACATTACTCATTTTACATTTACGACATTTTGTCTGACCATTATTCCTAAATACAAGGACGGTGCCCCTGAAGCAACATGAGATTAAATGTCTTGCTCAGGAACCTAATGATGGTGGTACTGAAGGTAGGATTCGAACCCAGGACCACTTGGTCTAGAGAGACCTAGAGATCCACACATACTCACAGTGTCAATAAAAAACAGCAATAACTGGACGTCAAAGAGCATATTGGCCTAACAACACATATGTCTATAGTTATTTCCAATAACTTATTATTAAAGATGGCACCGGATATATGTCCGATAATGACTCAAACAGCTGGATCGGGGGCCAATCTGTAAACGTGCGCATGCTCGTTACACATCGGGAGTGGCACTGCGGTAAAGCTGGTTTATTGTTCGACATTCCAACTAATTCCTACATATTCGTACAGCGCAACATACTACAACCCCAAAAGCGAATCACACAATTATATGTGTAACTTCCTTAACAATTCCAGCTCTTGCTCACAATCCGTGTTCCTGATGGTTTTAGCGCCGCAGGATTAGGGGCCGTCCCAAAATTACACAACTGTCTTTAAATGAATCATTTTTGAGATGTTATTTTAATAATAAATCATTTTGCATATACATATGGGTGTGTAATTATTACATTGTTCTAGTCAGGAAAACAGTATTTAAGTCAAGTATTTCCTTAAGCCTTAAAAAAAGACTCGGAGACTGCATTGGATTTGCATTGTATCGGCCGATATCAAAATTGACAACATCGGTATCGTATCGGACATAAAGTAGTGTCTTGCCATGGTCTACTTATCATATAGGAATGCTGAGAAATTAGGAAACAGAAAGGAAGCGTGGGAGTTTGGATCTACTTTAACCACATAAAATAATAATAATATCACCCATAAAAGCCTTGATTATTAAATAATATCGTTTATTTGTAATTATTTTCACATATCTGACTTTGTCTATGTACATCTTTAGTCATGTTTGTCCTTATACGGAAAAACTCCCACTGCAGCAGTGTTGACTAATTAATGTCTGATCAATTCCAGAATGTTAAGTGCCATTCAGTAATAAAAAAAAAAAAACCCTCCACATTCATTCTGGTAATGGAGTGATTTGGAAATGAGAATTTCATTTAGAAATGAATGACGATGCCTCGTTATAATGCCTCCCTGGAGAACAAACACACTATTTGCTGGCGACTGTAGTAAGAGGCTGCATCTGTCGTTCCTCCGCTGAAAACCTTTCAATCATTAAACAGATTAAATAACACCGAGCTGCAGTGCAGCAGTCATAAGGGAAATATCGCATCATGACATCATGAGCACAAGCGCGAATCACAACGCACGCACCAGGACTAGTTTTAACGCCCGTTGAGTGCAACCAACTGTACTGCGAAAGGGGAAAATTAGCCTTACAAAAAAGCTTTACTGTTGAACTACCTGTGACGTTAACTTCGAGCAGCCATATGGTCTCGTGTAACGCTGAAATTAAAAAGTGCTTTAAAGAAAAGTAGGCCTATAAACTGCGCAATCTGCTGGGGATCATTTGAGAAGCATGATTTTTGGGGTGACGTGGGCAGTGGGTCCCACAGAAAGAGAGAAAGAGAGAGAGAGAGAGCGAGAGAGAGAGGGAGAGAGTGAGAAAAAGAGGAAAATGATAAGAGACGGAAAGAAAGTGTGTGTGAGAAAGTGTGAGAGTGTGTGAGAGAGCGAGAGGGGGAGAGAGAAAGAATGGAGGCACAGGGAAAAGAGGCTTTGCACTGTAATATAGTAATAAAGCACTAAAACTATATGCATAGTCATCAAAACATTAGTCGAAGCTGTGAAAATGACCGAACTCCTGTCCTCATGGTTTTCCGCAGCGCTTTACAGTTAAGGCGGCCGTCTTGACAACAAATCCCTGCAGTTTTAGAGACTGACAAAGTGGACAGTAAATGGTGGGGAGTAAACAGTTTCTGAAGCTGAAACCGAGCTGCTGTATGCACAGTTGGAGTTTCAAAAAATCAGACAAATCTTAATTCTCATTAAAACTGGAAAGTCAATATCTGAGTTGCGACATGATTACTGACTCATCTACTCAAAAATCCAAAATGTGTCGCCAAATCTGATGTGATGTTTAATAGCATTACTGTCAAACCATGTCACGTTACATTCCCCGAGGCTCCCCTGCACACTATAAAGGGGGGGGGAAAGAACTTAACTGTGATGAAATAAAGGAGCCATGAACAATTTGGGTTCGTCATTATCAACCTGGCAAGTTGAGGCTCAGGGGGAAGTAAAGGTGGGATAAATAAAGATGGGTTTATTCCGACCAAAAATGAGAAGATAAGCGTAAAGCGTGTGGCATAAAATCAATTGTAGAATCAATCGATTGTGGAGTCTTAGCTTACCAATTAGCTAGAAGTTCTGGGGGTTGCAAGCAAAATTGGGTAGACGCTGAAAGATTGTGAACATGTACTAAAGCGATACTAAAAATAATCACAATCACTGCTTCCATCAGATTTTCCCTCAGATAATGAATCTTAGGTACTGGTTAATAGCGACCGCAGTGCCGTCCTCAAACTACACGCACGAAGAAACACTGACAAGCATTTAAGCTGAGCCTATGTTGAGTCGCTGCCAACTTGTAAAACAATTCCTATGAAGAAAGGCAATAAAAGGCCTCCCGTTAGCTTTAGTCCATTTCTCAAATGCCGCCACCTCGAGTCAGTTCCTCGAAGTCCCGAGGGTGAGTAATTTACTCCGAGCGATTGAAAATTGATGAGGACTCGTAGAACCAGGTCCGGCCAACATAATACCAGAACACGATCGCCATGTGGCATCAGTGTTAGATACGGTTTCGGCCGATGCTCACTCTGACTGGGTGTTAGTGCAATATATGTTGCGTTGTGAATCACACTGCAACATTAAAAACACATATTATTACAAAAACATTTACAATACATTGGTTTTAGTCACTGTAAAGTATTTTTCCTCTTGGGTAAAAAAAGTCTCGAAATGCAAAGAGTTCACAAGCTCTTAATCAACAGGAATTATTGTCATGAGACTCACGAAAAGCACATCTCTAGTTGCATATGGTCTGCATAATTCAAGTACAACTGTCTAAGTAAAAGTCGGAAGTTTAAGGGTATATCTCATTACAAAGTCCAAGTAAAGTTGCATTTCTGTTGCCAGTTGTTGGGGGGTTTTTCTTAAACTAAATTGTTGGAAAATAAAGCTTATTTTTATGCTGACTGTCCATTTCTAATTGTTCGTTCAGGGCGCATTGTTTCCTTATTGGGAGTAATGAGCTCCCCCCAAAGTGGCTAGTAATCAGATTGGACTTGGTTATTCCAGAGTGCTGCATCACGACAACAATGATAGGAAACCACAACAGAAAGATTTCCCTTGTGCATTTATTTTTCCTAATTAGTGGCGCATCGGGCCAGGCACAGTTAGTTCTGAACTATTTGTTTTCTTCTATCAAACTCAAACTCAAAGTATAAAACAAGACACGAAACAGCAGTGGATGGCAAATTTCGCAAATTTAACAATCCGACCCTCTTGCAATGGTGCATATTCGTAGACGCCCACATAAAAATATGTTAGCCACTAGGATTTTCACAACATGCACACTTCCTGAAGACATTCTATATGTTAAGATTGACATGCATCAGCGATTCAACCTAAAACTATGCCCTAAACACTGATCGAAAACATCTGAGATTGAAGAGGATGTACGATCACATCAGGCTTGCCTTGTCATAGACAGACGACACTAAATCTTCACTGTGGCAGACTCAAGGTCACAGAGATTAAATTACAATGTTCAATAACATCACAACTGTGTTACAGATCATACTGGCGAAAAGCCCCTGATATTACGCATTCATGTAAAATCCACCAAAACGTCAGATTGCATCTGCTCAGTCCGTTACATGTGAAATGCATGCATATCCTCGAGACGTCTCTCATTTACACCAGCGTTACCAGGCATGACGCATCCTTAATGCGTTTTATCTTCACACGGTAAAGGGAGACGGGCCAGTCGGTAACGTTAGCTACGTAACAGCGCGTTCTTGTCCCCTGTGACCTCAATATCTGAGGACTGCAGAGAGAGAGAGCGCAGTTTTCTTAGCAAATCAAATTACCATGGAACTAATCGCAATGTTAACTTTTGCAATCACAACAGAAAGCGCTACAGGAATGAGTTTTCCAGACACTTTTTTATTGGGTCTTATGAGCAGCTAATCCTAGATCCTCTTCATCAGGCTTTTAGTCCTTTAAACGTACTTACTGTTACTTAATTCGGCTAAGTCATAATATACGGAAAGAACTCCTACTGCGCAGGTAATTTAGCTTATATATGTGTTTCCTTTATGTTTTATGTTTTATATAGTAACATAGACGATTATAAGCTATTGAGACTTCTTGTGAGCAGCAAGCACCTTTCAATAAAAATCCAACAGCATAAGGTTAATATGCTAATGTTAGAATGACACAAGGAATGTTATTAAAAACAAAAACAGCTGCAGATTATCTATTATCTCACCTTATATTTACAGTAGTTTGCAGGTAACACCAAGTTTACAAACTAAAACTTTTAGCTCACATTCTGAGTATACTACACACTACACTTGGCCTGACATTGGCTCTCACACTTTGTGATCTGATCAATTTGACAAGACTGCACGGGTTCTCATGCCACAAGTTATGTGGCTGTGAAATGAAAACTGGTAAAAAAGTAAAACGACGAAAAGACTTTGATTAAAATCTTTTGAAGTAAATGTGAAAAGAACGAGGGATGATAAAAGTAAAAAAAGAAAGAAAGAAAAAAAGATGAGATGCGGCCGTACAGTAAAGCCTTGAAATTTGAGGTCCATGTTAGTCTATGGGGAAAAAACTGACGAAAAATGGACAAAACTCACGAACGAGTGCACGTATCAAGACAAGCACCCCACACCGCAATAGGCAGCACGGTGTAGAGTTGGAATGAAGTTTCTAGAACAAAAACTGTAAGAGGAGTATAACTCAATTTTGACTCATTTCTGGGAGAGAACTACGTTTTTGCGCAAGATGGCGTTCCACATGAGAGTCGCGTCACAATAACGGGATAGACGCGTGTCGGTATAATCAGTGAAAATATCAAGTAAATGGCTGTACTGTGAGCAGAACGGTGGTTGTTTTTGTTACTTATCAGCTAAAAATGAGTTTTGTCTGTAATAAACGGGAGGATTACACTGAACTGGAACACTTTAGTGAGTGACTTCCCTGACAGAGTCGTGCGCGCTAACAAACAGCGCATGTGTTTACATCGCGAAAAATATCATTCATGCGTTTCATGCACTGGTTCTCATCTGCCTCTTATTCTTCTTTTATGGCGGTCGGCGTCCAGCTTAATGGTCCTTTACTGCCCCTGCGGCCGTGGTAAGCTTACTGCCACCACATTAGGGGCTAGCCACTGTAAGTATGTGTGTAATAACGTAGACCCAACTAATCGATTATTAAATTAGTTGCCAACTATCTTAATAATCAATTTTAATTAATTTAATCAATTAGCCCTAATGTATAGGTCTAATATATAGGCCTAATAGTTACAAAAGGCTGACTATCATTAATCACCTCCATATCCAGCATCATTTCCAATTAACTTAATTTCGGTTACCGGTCAAAGCCAGCTTTTCATCCATCTGCACAAGAACTCGGCTTTAGCCACACAAACATTAACAAAGAAAAACATGGTTCTTTTTGACAACCTGCCAGCAGTCAAATGTCATCAAAGCTTAATTTAACAGGCACTCTTATTAAGAGGTTTTTTTTACTCTACACTTGTGTGTGTGTGTGTAAAATTCATATGCAGATTATGTGGTCCTAGCAACGTTACCCGCTGGGCAATACAACAAAGCACACATTAAGTTCCGTGTGTAAGTAAGTAAGTATTTGGGCAGAGGCACTGATTTTGTTGTTTTGAATGTGGACCGAGGAAAAACTTGTCTACAAAGTTAATGCACAGATTTCCATTAAAGTGACCTACGGTGCTTTTTATTTACCCAGATTTCCCAACTCAACTGGACAAACTGACTGTGCCGTTCTTTCTTGGCCTAGATTAACTTTGCATTGGTTGTATAATAATTTGGTTAATGATATAAGAGAGAGTTTGATTAGTGCTGTAAATAGGGGGTGTCCAGTTCCGGTCCTGGAAGATTTCCAACATACCTGATGAGTCAATTATGTTGAGCTTCTACCTGAGACAAGGTGTCAATGTTCCGAACTCAAGTACAATAGACAACCTCCAGGATGCCGGCCCTCTAGGTCTGGAACCGAACAGACCTGCCATAAATGCTTGTATTATCAATGATACAAGTCAATATGTGGCCAAAAACACATTATAAATAAAAGAGCCAAAACCTGTCAAAATTATGTTAGGTACGCATGCGTTATGTTAAGGACACTGTCAAATGTTAAAGAAACTTTCATACAATGAAGAAAAACAACACTTTCACCTTCTTTACGATGAGAGCAATCTACATTGCTAGTTGCCTCCCAAGAACGGAATTCGTGGCAACAGCGATATTCTGAAGTATCCATGCTAGCTGTAATGTGCATGATGAAAAGATTGATATTCAGCATTGCTACACATTTGTTACTCTTGTTTTTCGCAGTTACACACTTTTAGCGAAAGATTTAAGATACACAGAAAAACGCAACAGAGCCATACTGAGTCAAACCAGACGAATCAGTCAACTGTCCATCTATATCACTATGCATTTGTCTAAGAAGAAAAGAAGAGCAGATGCATATTTGCTCCATTTAACAGTCATCCTTTAGAAGACCTATAAGGTACCACATCTTGAAGAGTGAAATGCACAGAAAGGAAAAATCTAGTAGATATGTGAATGATGGAGCCACGGATCTCTGTGATCAGACCGCTAGGAAGGACCGAAAAGCATAATCCTTTGTGTCATGTCACATCAAACAGCTCAATCCAATGCTTAAAAGAAACAAAAGTCAAGTTGTGTACATAAGAAGGATGAAGAAACCCAGTGATCAGACTGCAAGAAGACTGGAAGATAATGCTCTCCTTATAAATACATAAACTAAGAACGATTCCAACCTCCGTCTTGGCAGGCCTGGCACACGCCACATGAGCATCTTGCTCGGTCTTTGTTATGGTGATTTGCCTCTTCTGATTTATGTTGATAGGCCATAATATACAGGGCTAATGATTGGCGGCAGGAGCGTTGGCACGAACAGATGTGTCATTTAAAAATGAGTTCCCACCGCCGTGCCAACATGTTTCAGAGAACAGATGTAAGCGGCTGTCTCTGTGCTGGAGAAAGTGCTGCCTTTGATCCATCTTTTAAAAAGCTACTTTGCGCTGCTTTGTTTAACACAGGCAATTAATTAGGGCCGTCAGAAACGCTTCAGACTGCAGCCTGGCGAAAAAAATGTAAAATGTAAGATGGTGTGTGTCTGTGTGCATTGTAGGCAAGTTTTTGTGTATTTTTGAACACTTGATTGTCTCCTGAAAGACACAAGAGATTTTTGAGAGGACTTTTTATATGTGAGGGCCAGTCCTGCTAATTAAAGAACGTGTTTACAGATAAAGTCCAAGACTTGTTTTAGGTTAAGATTAGGGTTATGTGTAGCTGAGAGACCTCACATAGATAGCAAAACAGCTGTGTATGTTTGTGTGTGTGTGTGCAGCCAAGTTCTTATTTATTTGAGAGAGCCTGCTTGTTCCATAATAGACGGGAAAACTTGATTTTTGTGGCTTTGGGAGGATTTAGTTGTCCTGAAATATTTTTTTTACAGATAAGCTGCAGGTTTTATTTGAAAACTCATAAGCGTGGAAAGATTTGCTTTTGGTTACTAAGGTTAAGTTCAGGGTCACCTGTAGCTGTAGTATAACATTATCTATTACACATCTAGTCATTATGAAAATCAATGGAAGAAGCTCTGAAAAACGTGTGCGCATTTCAGAACACTGCAACTGTAAATTACAGTAAGTAAATCTTAACCAAACACCATGAATAACTTAAGACAACAAGCCCACACCCAAAAATGCATTTGAAGAGAAAATTTTTAGGGTAAAACCCACTTTATCTCACAATATCCAGTGACAAACTTGCACCTTGCATGTTATTATGCCTTCCAAATCGGCGTTTTCCCCCCATAAAAGCAAAATCCACTCCTGCATCCAACTGAGCACAGATATAACAGCAGTTGGGATTAAATTAGGTTCTACTTACACATCTACTGGATCCTGACGACTTCATATGGGCAATTTTTGTCCAAAAACAAGAAAAATGAGGGTCTAAAAATTTACCTCATAACCGCTCACGAACCAGGAGCGGTTTTACTATATGGTTATCGTTAAGCCTGACGCACAAACTGGTGATGGAGAAAATCTGTCACGCATAAATCAGTTTATGCGAGCTAAAGTCCTTCAATGACACAAACAAGCGGCTACAACACCAAAATGAGAGAAAATCTCGAATATTTTCTGTCAGACATTTTCCCGTCACCTCACTTTCCGCTGTCAGTAAGCAGTCACGACGAAGTCTGTCACGTTCTCTCTTCGCGCCGTCCGTTTTACTTCGGCGTCCACGTCGCCGTCCAGACAAATAAATGTCCATAAAGTCGTTTACAAAAGTGTATGCTTTACCCCCATCTCTTTTTAAAACTCTGGTTATTCGCTTACCTGCGTGTATGTGGGTCTATGTGTGGAACTCTGCAGACAGCGTCTCGCCGCCGTAAGACGTGACGCTCGCTCCCGCCGCGCATCAACTCCCCTCACGCGGAGGTGAGAGAACAACTACACAAACCCGTCACACGACTTCCCCTTACAGTATCTTCACCATTTCAACACACCTAACCCGTTTCTGGAGCACATCTGACATCTTTGTGTTCGTCTCTGCTGATATTTGATGGCTTTTTGCCAAATCTGATGAGGGATAAACTGTTTTTTTTTAAACGTCACACCGGTGTGAGGGAGGCGTTTGGATTGCGACGCGGGGGGCGGCGTTTTAAATGAGTCCCGTTTCTTTCTTTCTTTCTTTTTTTTTTAACTACTACTGTTATGATACCATGCGGTTATTAGTTTTATTTAATTTTTGTCCGTTACTAATGGTTTTCCTTTCATTAACTTATTTATTCCCCTTCTGTTGTCTAAACCGTACGCACTCCATCTCTTCGCTTCACCATCACCGTGCGTTCGTGCAGCTCGTCTGTGTCGCTCTCTTCGAGTCAAAACATTTCCCACCGCAAATCCCTGCAAAACTTTGCACACACACACACACACACACACAAATGTTTGCTTACCTATTTGTCTTTTCCCCTGTTCGTGCTTTACGGTCCAGCGAGGGGAAATCAGTTCGTAAGAGATCCTAACACGGTGCACGGGGGCCTGAATAGTAGATTTAAGTGACTGAGATTTTTCCATTACGTACCTTATATGCAAGCCTCAGGGGGGGACACCGAAAAGGAAGCTCTCTGAACAACACACTGCGGTTTGCATAAGGAAAACGAGTGAGATCTTGTGGAAATAAAACAATGCATGATCCAAAAAAAAAGTGGGGAGAACAAGAAAAATGTTTGGGATTTAACCTGTCCAACTCCCGCTGGAATCTAGAGGAACATAACATTGTCACATCTAATTTAGCTTTGCTTCTCTGCATAGAACATAGAACCTTAACATAGGAGCCAAGTTTTAGATAGAACCATTGAGACTCCCTGACGAACAAAGAAAAGGAGAAAGTGTTGCATTTAACTCCTAACTGAAGCTAGAACAGACTTTATTATTATTATTAGAATCCTTTTTGCTGATTCAGTTTCCTGCTTCTTCATCACATGCATGAAAACACACCTTTGAAGATCTCGCATTGACACGTACATGCTGTATGTTTACACAGACATAAATACTTCTTTTCATAGCATTGCAGGTGGATTCGGAAGGGATTGAGGAGCCTCTCGGTTGGTGAAAGTTCGCGTCGGACAGGTGCAAAGGTGTGCCGAACACGACCATGCTGGGATAAACCTGTCGTCGACTTTCCCAGCATGCCAAGCTCAGGCTCCCTAAGCGCTCCACATTTTCCAAGCATCACCGTCCCTAATGGCTGAGCCTCCGCAGCCTCAAGCCAAAAAACAAACTCGAAAACAATTACGAGGAAGAGTTGGCAATGGATGCTGCAATCCGTCATTTAAATCACCAAGGTTTAGTTTGTTGAACGCAGATTAAGCAACTTTTTACCAATTAAGTAGCAGCTCAGTTGAAACATTCAACCAGTTTACCCACCGTCAGCGTCTGCCCTGAACATGGAATTTGAGCAACAGGTTTCAGGTTTATCTTCTGAGAGCCCCATTAATAATTTGTCCGGATACCTGGTACTCATTTTCGTGAAAGCTCCTGGGAGGACAAGCTCGAGAGCCTTGTCGCCCGTTCCCGGGCTAGTTGTGTAACACTCATGATGCGCCTGTGATGGTTATCACCTTTGTTGGGTGAAGTGGTATTGGCTGCCTAAATACCACTTACACTAGGATACAAAAGACACTTTCAACACCTTCAGGTTGCTAAAGGGTGCTAGTAAAATGATGGACTTTGCACTGTCCAGTTACGTACAGGGGTAGAGGCATGTGTTAGGACTGTACATCGTTCTGCAAAGTGCTACCTATTGATTCTTAGTGTTTACAAGCCGTATAGAGCGTGTGTTTATAGATGACCCTTTTGCAGACTGGGAAACCTCAGTGCAGAACATAAACAAGCTAGTCAGGGGACAAAAATGCATTTTTACTTTAGAATATTTGATCTTCCTTTATAGAAAAGTATACCTTATGAATTCAGTCTGCTGCGGTTGGAAGTTGACAAATCTGATTAGACGCCTAAATGGAAATATGTTTCATTCCAGACAGTGAAAGAACCTGATTGCACTTAAGTTATTGTGTTGTGTTGTGCTGGGCTTCTTTCCCAAGGATTTGTACTTTTTCACTCGAAAAGGCCCTGAAGGTTGTTCCAGAAATCATGCATCCAATACCACTTATGCTACAGGGGCAACTGGACGAATGCCAATCGGATGCACGGTCTTCTCTAGGGGGACGACAGTAGGGTTTACCCCGCTCCAGTGTCCTCAAGTGATCACGCTGATGGAGAAGGGAGTCATCCCACATAAGACAGGACACTGTGTATGTGTCCATTTCCCGACCTCGCTCATCCATTTGGAATCTTTAGCTCCCATGTTTAGCGTAACTTTTGTGCCAAAAGTCTGAGCAACAAGAAGACAAGTTGTGTTATTTTTCAGCCAGTATCCTAGTCTGACATGTTTTAATGACCATGTTTAGGAATATTTAAATATTTAAAAATGAACCCATTAGTCTTATAACCCATGAGTAACATGTACACATCATTTACCAGCTCGTACTTGAGTGTCGGAGAGTCTGAAAGTTTGCTTCCCCTTTAAGTAAAGTCACTGAGTTTACAGCTCTGAAACTAAGCACTCTAGTGCCGTTTCCTCTTGATGTTTATACACCAACCTCCAGTTGCATAAATAAAAATTCATGACTTGGGGCTGTTTACCACGCAATGTAGTTTCACGCCAGCAGCAGAAAATAAATTGCTTTTGTTCGCAATAACAATCCGCACCGTAATATTTAACACCTTCGGACACGGTGGAGCGTTCTGGTGCCTAACGATTCGCTGCAGACAGTTTTCGCCCGCCTTTAACATGGCACCGATAGTCATCTTTACATTAATCAATTTCGCACACCTTTTTGTGCACCAGCCCAAAGGCGCGCGAGCCAGACCGATGAAGACGAAGGCGAGATGAAAGAAACGGCTCGGAGCTAATTGCTCAACCTCGTGTCCAGCCTCCAATTCCAGGCATTGCAGGGTTTCCTCAGTAAGTCGTTGCAACCACCTCCGAAGCCTAAAAAGTGAGAAGGCGATAAGCACGCGCTACCATCCGTGCGTGTGCATACATTTGCGTGCGCACGGCAGATGGTTAGCCGGCCTCGCTCTGCCCCGCTCCGGCGGCTTCTGAGGGAGTGTGTGGAGAGCGAGCAGATGGCCAAAGGTGTGTTTAACATTCACTCGGCGAAGCAAAAAAGGGCCAAGTCATCACTACCGAAGAATGGTCCTACTGAGTCGCAGGGTCCAACACACACACACACACACGACCTTCAAACTCAGAAGGTGATGGCTGGTGGATGAAAAGACATTATGCAGAATCTTAAGCTGCACTCTTCCCCTATTTAGTGTTTATTAATTTTAACATTTTTAGATCTTTCTCACTCCAGAAGGAACCCATAAAGCCAGCTCGGTAATAGCACCCCCAGCTGTAGAACAGGCAAACTACTGAATAACACTGTTGGTGAGGAGGAGCTATATGTACGAAATTTATGGAAAGTAATCATAAAATGAATCTGTCACCAGAGATTAAGGAATCATGTTTGAAGTACTGATCTCAGTGACACACAGAATATTCACATTTTAAATTTTAACTTACAGCCCGTAAATCGTGTTTATGTTTTGTCCCGTAGCGTCACCCACCGCCGTCTCCCAATCACGAAGTCAGTAGCATTTCAGTTACCACTGAACTGCCGCTACAAGCGTTCTGGATTACAAATTACAAAAACGAAACGAAATTTGAACGTGTGCAGACAGTTGCGCGCACACAGATTTTACTTGCGAAAGATTCACCGAGTTTACAGAAAATGTTAAGTCATATCACACAGCCCTTGGGCTTAATATTTTAGAGCTCCCATATTAAGTGAAAGTGAGTGATTATTTGTCTTTGTGAACACACCACAGCACAGCACACAGTGCACCACAACCAAATGTGACCTCTGCATTTAACCCATTCGCGGAGGAGCAGCGGGCAGCTAACAAGCGCCCGGGGAGCACTGCTTGGGGACGGTACCTTGCTCATGAGTACCTCAGTGGTAACTTTACCGGCTCTGGATTCGAACCTGCGACCTTCCGATCACGGCGTACCGTTACGCCACCAACTGCCCAACTTAATACAGTCATATCCCATCAAATCCCACAGAAACTGTGCGGTAAAAATCTGAGAGATATTTTCAGCAAACTACTTTAAGAGACGTTAAGTGGAGCTCATAGACCTAGTTTAACTTGTTGACTCTACTTTGAAAAACTTTTTTTTTTTACCCCCAAAACCAGTAGAATTATCCTCAAAAATCGATTTCGTCAAATATAAAGTAACGTCCACATGATGTAGCTAATAAAGTGTTGTCATGCTTTTTAAAAAAATGTCCATTTAGATAAGCAGGTAAACGCATTATTGGAATGACTATAATCAATAATTAACTGATAGGACTTGTCTTGCCTGGCTTCCCATGCTGCTAATTAAAAGGCAGCGTAAAAGCCAATCGAGCATTCCCGCAATGATTATTTTAATATGCAAGGTCTGCAGTTTGCCCGTTTATAAACCCGGAGATTTCTCCAGAGAGTAAAACAGCTCCCATGCCACCTTTATTAGTTCAGGTTCCATTTATTAGACAGTGACATCATTCCCTCTTTTCCCTCCCCAGTTCCATTTACGACCTTTATTACAGTTACGGAGAGAGAGCACTTTTAATAGCAAACGAGTGATTATTCGTCATTGTGAAAACACCACAGAACGCAGTGACCACAATCAAATGTGACCTCTGCGTTTGACTTGACCCATCCAGTGAAGGAGCAGTGGGCAAGTTGACGGGCAGCGCCCAGCGAGCGGTGCGGGGCAAACTTTTACACTACCAAATGCCCCACCATACTACTGTAGATGCTGCCAGGTCATTTTATTTTAGGTATTGCTTATTGTAGAAAGATATAGAGGAACTCCTCGCTGTGACATGATTGGTTAAAGGGGAAACGTCGCAGGACTAAGTACTACTAAGCCTCCGCAGTTGTAGGCAGAACTCGTACGTAGAGGGTCTTCGCGTTCAGCGTCTTCACAGAGGCCTCGGTTACTTCTGAAATGAAAGCAGAGCACAGAAAAAAGGGTCATCAAAACGGGGATTCGCGACAAGACGTCACCAGGCAAGTGGCAACAACAAAAAAAAAGGTTGCCAGGTTAAGCAAATTCTGCCATATAACTGCTGTTTGCATCCTTTTCTGGTCACCACAGTGAAAGTGCCGTGTCGTGTCGGAAGCTCTTGACGAGCAACAGTTCGTAAACGTACTGCTCAGTTTAAACGAACCGACACCAAAACCAGGGCGAATGATGCCGTCAATGAAAACAAACGGCTCACATTACCTACTAGCAACACATTAGCAACTTTCAGACCGTTTCTGACGCCTTCTCTATGATGCTAATGTGCAGTTTCCCGACGTCTGAGAAAAGTAAATCTGGTATAATGGCAGCTTTAACTTCTGCAATGCATTCTGTCTTAATTTCATCAGGAACATTCAGACAACGGACAAATTCAAGTCGATTCCGAATCATCTGGGGTTTTAGAGGACTAGTGCACGGTGGCGCGATGATTAGCGCTGCCGCCTCACAGCGGTGTTGGTGGTCTACTGGTAGGACACTCATCTTTGGACCAAGAGGTTGTGGGTTCAGATCCGACCTCTGGCATTACCAACAGTGGGTCCCTGAGCAAGACCCTTAACCCTAAGTTGCTCTCAGGGGAAGTGTCCCTGAAATTAGGAAATGGAAGTCGCTCTGGATAAGAGCGTCTGCTAAATGCTGTAAATGTAAATGAGAAGGTCCTGGGTTCGAACCCCAGGGTCTGCCGTAGGGCCTTTCTGGGTGGAGTTTCCATGCTGTCCCCGTGTTCGCGTGGGTTTCCTCCGGGCGCTCCGCTTTCCTCCCACAGTCCAAGAAGGATGCACTATAGGTTACTTGGTGACTCTAAATTGGCCCCGTAAGGTGTGAGTGTGAGTGTGTGGGCCCTGTGGTGTGTTGGCGCCTGCCCAGGGTGGGTCCCGCCTTGCGTCACGTAGTTCCCGGGACAGGCTCCGCCCCCACCCCTTTACACTTAAATTAACTCTCGGAATCCAATAATACTCCCGATATAACTAAACATGGCACGATACCACTTTTATTCCGATTATTCCGATACGTGTCCTCCGCGTTATTGTGACGCGACCCTCATGTGGAACGCCATCTTGCGCGAAAATGTAGTTCTCTCCCACGAAAAGGCCAAAACAAGCCCAAATAGGCTAAAAAAAAAAATGGCCCAAACTTCTATATTTCTTTATTTTCAATTAATCAATTTTTCTCCCATTTTATAATGTTAGAGAGTAAAAAATTAAATATAGAAAAAAATATTTTTTGGTTTATTAAAAAAGGTTGGAAATGAAATGAATTGTTTTTCTTTTTATCCGATTAAAAACCAATTAATAAAAAAAAAAAACAGCAGATTAATTGATTAACAAATTTAACTACTTAAATACTGTTTTCCTGACTATAACAAAGTAATAATTACACACCCATATGTATATGTTAAATGACTTGGTATTAAAATAACATCTCAAAAATAATTCGTTTAAACACAGTTGTGTAATTTAGTGACGGTCCCTAACCCTGCGGCGCTAAAACCATCAGGAACGCGAGAGCTGGTGTTGTTAAGGAAATTAAACAGCATAATCATGTGATTTGCTCTTGGCGTTGTAGTGTGTTGCGCTGCTTGTTCTGCTCATTGTCATATGTGACTCTGCGCGGCAAAACCAGTCGCTTGTCGCAACGGAGGTTTCCGAGAAAAACGAGCGTTTATGTTGCGTGGGGTAAAATTTTGCATTTTTTGTTTTTAGTCTTTTGAAACAGTGGAAGGTCTATACTGCACTGCTATGAAGAAATTTGGCTGAAAAACTTACCCTCTCCATCCTAAAAACGTGACTTTCTTGAGGTGAGGAATTCAATTCCAGCAGAATGTTAAAAGTTTCTGTTTTGACCGCTCTACTTCAATATTACGCTAAATCCACTGGTTGACTAGCGTGAAGATATTTCTCCGCTATTTCTCTTCGTCTCCCGAGCTCAGTTAACCTAACGCAGGTAGGCTATCCATGTGGCTGTGAATGCAGCGTAGGCTAGCGTAAATGCAAACGTAGCCGCGACCGCACCGAGCGTCTGTGAGTGCTACGTCGATAGTCAACTTCAAAGGCAGATTTCTCCGTTTCTCACTTGGCGTGACAGGAGAAAGCCGACTCCTTTGAATGTTGATATCTCAGTCGTATGTCGTCCGATTCATTCCATATAGGTATCGCTTTGAAGCTTGATTTATGAAAACCTTTCATGAAAACATAACTCAATTTTGAGAATTTGAGCAAAGTGACTGGTTTTGCCATGGAGGGTCACATATCAATATGTAGGAATTAGCGCAAATGTTGAACAGTAAACCAGCTTTACCGCCGGTGCCACTTCTGACGCATAACGAATTGAGCGTGCGCCCATCCACAGATCAGGTCCATAGATCGGCCCAACGCCACCCATACCCGATCCAGCCGTTTGAGTCGTTATCGGACCGATATCCGACCCACGTATGTCATCTCTAACGTTCATAACATTCCATTTGACAAAGGTTTCGCATGCCATTTCTCAACAGCAGCCCCAGACATCCGGAGAAGCCGAACCGGACAGGGACACAGTGAAATGCGTGAAAAAGAAGATGGAAGACGAAGTTCTGTCTTTTTTGGGACGCAGGACGTAGCGAGAGGCCACGTTTTTACCAGTACGTCGGCAAAGTCTGGCGACTGACGAGGCGACAAGAGAAGCCTTGGAGATGTGACCCAGTTTCACAGACAGCAGAAAATAAACACTTCGTTACGTGAAGTCCTTCGTTCTGCTGACTCTGAAAAGCGCTCGGATATGAAAAGGACCTCATTTCTTCCCCGAATATCCAAGATCTTTGCATATATATGTGTGTGTTGTGTATATATATATATACATATATATATATATATATATATATATATATATATATATATATATATATATATATATATATATATATATACATATATATAGAGGAAATGAATTAGGGACTAGTGTTTTGTTACAAGAGGACAGCGCTGCAGAAAAAAAAACGTAGTCCGACCGCTTTTGCAGCCTAAAAAAAAGACATGAGACACGCCGTCAACAGCAACGTTAAATTCAGTATTAGCGAGTGGGTTGCGATTTTGCCTCGCCACAAAAACAAACAACCTCGGGACCTCTATTACGCTTGTCCGAGTAATTAGGATGCATCTTAAAGCTCATCACACGCGCCGGAACCCAAGGGAGTCGGCGCAGTTCAGGAGATTACGGAGAAAATCCCCTTTTAATATTTGTAAATGAGAAGCGATTATGCATGCGGAGTCTAAGTAGCCCTCACACGTCCGACTTTACGTCGATAAAAGCGCCGGCTGACCCGAGTGAGGTCGCCCCGAACTTTTTGTGGCAGCTTTTATCTGACCTTCAAAAACATGAGGTTTTATGATCTGCTGCAGATCTTTAAAAAAGTGAGTGATTATTGGTCATTGTGAACACACCACAGCACGGCACACGGTGCACCACAACCAAATGTGACCTCTGCATTTAACCCGTCGGTGAGGGAGCAGCGGGCAGTTAACAAGGGCAGCGCCCGGGGACGGTACCTTGCTCATTAGCACCTCAGTGGTAACTTTACCGGCACTGGATTCGAATCTGCCACCTTCTGATCACGGGGCGAACGCCCTACCGTTACGCCACCAACTAGTGATTACGTTAAGTGTTTAGCTGTATTCACTTTTGATATGTGCCATATCGTGGCGGAAAAACGCCAAAGTGATCGCTCAAGTTTTGCGGCTGTGACGAAGATTGGACGAGCAGAAAGGCTCTGAAATGCTTTGAAGTGAATAAGGACGGAACGAGGGATGATAAAAGCAAGAGAAAGACGAGTGAAAACTGATTCGGAAGCATGTTCGGTGAGGTGGTCCGCGTTGGCATAACAGCGCGGTCCACTTGCGGTTGATGCTCGGTTTTCCGGGGGCTGAAGCAGGAAGTGACGATATGCGCGCCCCCGTTTCTCGGACGCCCGACCAGAGCAGCACCCCGGAGCAGCACAGAGGACCCCGAGTTCAGAATCCAACATGGCTGCTCGGTGCAAATGCTGCGATTGTTTACATTTTTGAAATGTTGTTTGTGTCGAACTTGGTCAGCTGTGTGTGTGATACAGCGTGGCTGTAGTCGGTAGCGGTGTTGCTACGATCACGTTATATGTGAAATACCGCGTGACGTGTCGTTTATTGTCATTAAGCGGTAGGGCTGGGTATCGTCGCAGATTTCCTGATTCGATTCCGATTCACAAGGTCAAGATCCGATTCAATTCTCGATTCAATATCGATTTATTTCGAGATTTCTTTGCGTCAATACTAGTTTTGTTTGGTTATAAAATAACTTGTTTTAAAACTGTAGTGTTGCCAAACATCGGCCTTTAGGCCAGACGGTGATTTGAGCGGAGCAGCTTCAGCCCTGGCTCGATGTGGTTTCGGTTTTTATAGCTCTCCTTGCGCGGCCGCGAGAAGTAGCGCATAGCCGCAGGAAAGGATCGATCCGCGAATTTTTGAATCGGTATCGTATTTTTCGAACGAGAATCGATATTGATCGGTGAATCGATTTTTTTGAACCCAGCCATATTAAGCGGTGATGCTAAGTTGGCTGGTCGATGTTGCTAAAAATAAATGACTAGCCACGTTAGCCGTGCAGAAAGGTGAACATGGCGGGAAATTCAGATATAAAGTGTAAAAGTGTTAGCGTTAATAAAGCCCTAGCCTCTTGTATCCGAGTTCAACTCTCCTGTGACAAATGGAACGCATCCAAGTTCGGTTTTCACCGCGGATGTGACGTAATCGCGTCAACTGAATCTCGGATCCAATAAGAACCACCATAAGAACCGCGTTGACCGTCGTGCGAAAACAGGTATTCTTAATGGGAGAAAATAAACGGATCCCGAAGAGGGAACGTAGACGACGGAAAACAAAAGGATGAAAAAAAGACGAGTGCGGGTCGTGACGGTTACAGGTGAGAAGAGGCCGGTGGACCCTCGATTCACGTCGAATTCACAGCGGCCATGCAGTGAAGCGTCAGAATTCAAGCTCCATGTTAGTCTATGGGGGGAAAAAAACGGATAGAAAAAAAAAAGGACAGAACTTGTGAACGAGTGCACATATCAAAAACGGCGGTCAGATAAAGTGTGCGGTATAAAATTTGGATAACCGAGTTGGCAAAAGCATAAAGCCCATTTCTAGCTGGCGTTGCGCTTAATTGGTGAGCGGAGAGTTACAACTTAAGCTCCACGGATCCTGGTCTAGAGTCTGAGCTTAACCTTCCATCCACAGATTACAAATCAAGGCTCTGGGAGAACGTCGGCATCCTTTCTTCCCAGAAAAAAATGGGGCCGAAGACAACCTCCGAAGAAAAAGGGGCGACGTCCTGGTGATGAACCCGCGCGAGGTGAATTCGTTTTTGCAGTGGCACTCGGTCACGGCGCCTACGGATCGCCTTCTACAGTAACGAGACGATTTCTGGAACTCGGCCCGAAGTGTTATGATGAAAGGCAGGGAAATGTATTTTATGGATTTGTCCCTGGGGTGGAAGACGTTAGAATTCTGACGGAGTCTGACTGAGTGTGATCTGAGCAGACGAAAATGTTGGAATTAAGTACGTAAAAAGAGAGACGAACAGCAAGGCGAACGAAAATGAACTAAAACAGCCAGTCTCCGAGCTGCGAACCTGATTTAACCAGATGTTGAGGTCACGAGGACATGAAACATCATAATAAACCAGACTTGAAATAGCTGCAAAATATTTACATTTAGAAAACATTTTTTTAGGAGGGTTGGGAACCTGCCGACACGTGGAAATATGCATTGTACAGTTTAACGTTTCAGACGACCTCCTCGAACTGCACCGCTGTAGAGAGAAGAACTCCCTCACCTTCTGAGAGATCCTCATCCATGTAAACCTTGAGCCTCCTGCCCCTGAGCCCGAACACCTTAGCAGTCTCGCTAAGCAGCCCGGCGTACTGGAGACCGTTCTGACCCACCGGATTAGCGAGCAACAGCGTGCCGACGTCCCCTTTCTGGTATTCTGCGGGACAGAAAAGACATTTGATGGGATGGAGGTTAGAGAAAAACTTCCTTAAGCAAAGGTCTGGAACGGCGCGGCTTCACGTGTTCAGATTCTGTGCGATACGATTAAAATTCCATATCCCGATAACGATATATATCACATATTTACAGTAAAATCAGTGGAACTTTCGCAAGCAAAATCTCGTGTCTGTGTGCGCTCAACTCTGTCTATCTATGCACTGGAAACGCTCATATAGAACTCCAAAGGTGCCACAATTCGTCCATATTTTTACAGTTATTTTTACTGTAAAACGCCCATTTTTAGGATGCTTTATTAGTTAAAAACAGGGTTTTTTTTGCTAATATACCTAATTCTAATACACCTGTGCTTCGTACGCCGTTGACAATGCAGCTTTTTGCGGCGCTCTGGCGCATAGATGTCAAACTCAGGTGTAATTATATTTGGCCAGCGAGATAATAGCAAATATGTGACTCTGCACAGCAAAACCAGTCGCTTGTCGCAAATTTTTTAAATTGAATTATGTTTTCATGAAAGGGCATAAATCAAGCTTCAAAACAATACCTATATGGAATGAATCGGACGACACATGACTGAGATATCAACATTCAAAGGAGTCGGGTTTCTCCTGTCACGCCAAGTGAGAAACGGAGAAATCTGCCTTTAAAGTTGACTATCGACGTAGCACTCACAGACGCTCGGTGCGGTCGCGGCTACGTTTGCATTTACGCTAGCCTACGCTACATTCACAGCCACACGGATAGCCTACCTGCGTTAGGTTAACTGAACTCGGGAGACGAGGATGGATTCCGGAGAAATATCTTCACGCTAGTCAACCAGTGGATTTAGCGTAAATATTGGAGTAGAGCGGTCAAAACACAAACTTTTAACATTCTGCTGGAATTGAATTCCTCACCTCAAGAAAGTCACGTTTTTAGGATGGAAAGGGTAAGTTTTTCAGCCAAATTTATTCACAACAGTACAGTATAGACCTTCCACTGTTTCAAAACACTAAAAACAAAAAATCCAAAATTGTACCCCACGCAACATAAACGCTCGTTTTTCTCGGAAACCTCCGTTGCGACAAGCGACTGGTTTTGCCGCACAGAGTCACATATCTACTAGAGCATGTACCGCTGTTACTACAAATCCCAGAACGCTCTGCTTTTTTCTTTTCATTTGATTTAAGAAATGAATGCCACAGATGTCTTTTATTTGACATTTGATTTCACACGTGTTTATAGTGTTGACCTTTGCTCGTTTCAAACTCAATGTTTAAGCAAAACGTACGTTTGTTTCCATCGATGTATTTTGCAAAATCGACTACGATAGACGCTATAATTTCGTCATCCGATTTAAATGGTCCTATCACACAGCCCTAACCAGTGGCTGACAAATAAAAGCGAGCACAATTCAACAATATTAATTATTAGGGATGCACGATGATATCGGAATCATATCGGAATCGGCCGACGCTTAGATTTGACCAATGTTTTATGACGCATTTATTGTACGTTGGAAACGTAGCGCTTGTGCCAGGCATGTCCAAAGTCCGAGGCGGGATTTTATACGGCCCACGCCCTCTGTCTTTATTTATTGCGTTATTTTGGGGCAAAATTCTGAGCACGCAGTGGAACGTTCGCAAGAACGTCTGCCAACTAAATTGCGTTTGCCTCACTTAGCGAACGTGAGCTCGCACGTGGCCTGTGGTCTGAGCCGCGTACTGCCGAACTTAATAGTATGGTATGTGAGGCGCTCTTATCATTCTTTTCTATGAGGTAGTATGCATCTCAGGAAGTAGCCGGGGTTGTAGCTTAACACACTCTCTACACACTAGGTAGTGCACATGGGATAATCGGAGAAAATAAACCAATCAAAAGTTGCCATCAATTGGCCTGTGCCTACACTGACGATCGTTAAGACAAAGACAACAGTTCGCAAGATTAAAATGACACTTCCGTAAAGGAGAGAAAAGCTGTGCAAGTTTTACAGAGAAACGGACCTTCAAAAATCGAATAACGCGTCTGAATTTGACGAGTCTGACTCTGACAAGAATCCCTCGCAAGTGATCAATTCCGTCAGCGGCAAAACATCATATTTCTTCCCTTCCTCTGTTAACTGGCAAGTTCTGTTCCCGTCACAAGTTTCAACTCAACCCTGCCAGAAAACACGGATAGAGGACGGTCACGTACCTGCCGGACTGGCGTCGACGAGCCGAAGGTTGATGTATGGGCAGACGACAGAATCCAAACTGGCCACTTCTGCCGGATCGGCACCCGACGTAATGAACAAAGTCCTCCCGCTCAGGGCCAGGAGATCAGAGTTGGCCTTGAGCTCTGTGAAGAAATCAACAGATCAGAACAGAAAAGAGTCAGAAGCCCTAAAGGACTGCGCTAGGCGGGGAAAAGGGAAAAAAAAACATAGTGCTTGGTTTCTAAAAGAGCTGCACAATATTACATACTTTCAGCATCATCACCCCCGTACTAAAAATTCAGAATATTAACATGATGAGATTGAAATATAATATCCAAAAATATAGCCGCAAGCGGCATCTAGCGGGGTCCAAGCAAAAAAAGTCACAAAAAGCAGCACCAAAGCAGTTGATGAGTGAGTGAGTGATTATTTGTCATTGTGAACACACCACAACACAGCACACAGTGCACCACAAGTGACCTCTGCATTTAACCCAGCCGTGAAGGAGCAGCGGGCAGCTAACAAGCGCCCGGGGAGCAGTGCATGGGGATGGTACCTTGCTCATGAGTACCTCAGTGGTAACTTTATCGGCCCTGGAATCGAACCTGCGACCTTCTGATCACGGGGCGAACACCCTACCATTACGCCACCGACTGCCCAATGAACCCATGCAGAAAGGAAGGTTGAAGAAAGGAGTCGGTGAAGTGAAAATTTCCCCAATAAAGTGTAAAAAGTTTGGATTGTTTTTACCAAATTTCAGCAAAATCATACTTATGAATTTAGCACTTAGAGCGCCTCCTATTGTCCAAAGCACTTCAACAAATCCCAGAGCGTTAAAGAGACCACTGAGGTAACACTGTGTATTGTTGTTGTGGCGCGTTCATGAACAATCACATTATGCAAGCGTAATAAACGTAGGGATGCACGATCGGAATCGACTGATAAGTGCTCCTCTTTCCGTCATCGACATCAGAACGATGCTAAGATTTGCCGATATTTTCAGCCAACATTTTATGATGCGTTTATTGTATGTCGGAAAGGTAGCGCTTGTGTCATAGGTGGGATTTTACACGGCCTGTGCCTTCTGTCTTAAAACCTTCGGCGCTATTTTTGTGCCAAAATTCTGAGCGTGCGGTGAAACGTTCGCAAGCAACTCTGCCTGCACGTATGGAAAACTTGGGACTAACTTCGTTGCGCGCTTGCCTCATTTTGTGAATGTGGACTCGCAAAAATGGGCTGTGTTCCGAACCGTGCACTGCCGCACTTAATGGTAGGGTAGGTAAGTCGCTCTTATCATACTTTTCTATGTGGTAGTATACATCTCAGGAAATAGCCGGGGTTGTAGCTTAACGGCTCTAGGTAGTGCACATGGAGGGTCACACGCACCCTATTTGACCCCACGCTGGAAACGCTCCGTCCTCGCTCCACATTAACAGATACAATTAGACTAGGATACTGGCTAAACTCTTCCGGTTGCTTCTTTTGCCGTCGTACTGGAAACATGTGCGTTGGTATTTAGTATATGAACTTGGAGTCATATTAGTGACCTCATTGATTCAGTCAAATTAGTCAGTCAACTTTCTCCAAGTCTTTTTTTTGTTTTTGTTTTTTTGGAGTTGAGCACGTAGACGCCAGATTTTGATCGCGAAAGTTCCACTACATGCTAGGAATTTTGGCCCAAAATAACGCCGCGCTATTTCACACAACAAGAAATATTCTGACGTTTCAATATCGCGATATCTCAGGCCACGAGGCCTTGTCACACCCCTTTTGCTGATAAACCCTCGGCTTGTAAACTAATACGCTGCATATAACAACAGTCCAACTTCAAGTTAGCTCAGAGTTAACGTGCAAACATGGTACTAGTGGATGGAAACTCCACACTTTGTATTCGACGGAACTCTGCATGAGAAGCAGCACGTTTTATTACCACATTACTGCATCAGCCGCTCCACCGGAGATGAATCCACAAGAGCGTGACTCCACGTTCTGGCATTTTTATCGTCCAAATCCAATCTATGCCCCACTCCGGAAGAAAGGGGCCCGAAAACCCGGCTAAGTGGCAGAGCGAAGTTTTAACCCCAGGTTTCCCCTCTCGGAGATCGTAAATCACGCAGAGTTCCGGCGTCGCCGAAGCCGAGGCTGGCGGCGCTCTGCGGCCGGTCTTTTACAAGGAATTAATGACACAGTTAATGAGCATTCATCAAGCTCGTCAGCGTGGCCCGTCTCACCGCTGCTCCTAATCACTCCGCGCTTCTCGTTAACGACTCCTCTGCAGCGTTGTCGTCGCCGTGTTTGCGCTGGCGGTCGGAGCTCCTTCTCCAAAATTTTACCGATTTATTCATTCAATTTTTTAATTTGACAACACAACGTCGGGGCAGGACTCTTGAGTCGCCGACGCAGCTAACAATGTGCGATCGCTAAAGGGGAGGCTTTACGTAGGAGTTGAGTGCTGATTGGAATTCTGTTCGCGGCACAAGATGGTGATTAGTGTGTGATTTAACAAAAATTTCGATCGATTGCTGCTGAGTTTTGTTTTGGTTTAAAATGCAAATATAAGAGCGATTAAATCAAATCTGGGCTTTCACCAAAACTGTACATAAAGTTCGAGGCGATGCCAAACCTTGTAGCAGCCCTCAGAGCTGTTTTATACCCTCTGCTTAAAGAAGCGAAAGCCGAAAGATATTTGGAAGGTAGAGCAGTGACAGATTGGAGCTTCCATGTCTCCTGAGACCTTACATTCCCTTATCTCCAAGCACGCACACACACACACACACACACACACTTCAGTGGAGCAGAACCCCAGCGCCAAGCACCGGTTCTCCACGAGAGGCCGAATCAGCAAGTGAAGTGTAAAACTGATATTAAGCCTGAAAGAAGGTGACAGAGAGGAACGAGGGAACAGAAGGAAGACGGGGTGAGGGACGACTGAAGAGAGAGAGGACTTTGAGACACGTGACTGGCAGTGCCCAGGCTCGGGCGGAAGAGCGATGGACGCAGACGAGTGTGACAAAGGGCAGATCTGAGAAGGCAGTGAGACGGAGAGAGAGCCATCTGCAGCTCGGTGCCCGTCTGAGCGGAGGGGCGCTTCCACTGCCAGACGGAAGTGCAAAACGCGGCAGGGGGAAGCCTCTTGCGGCTTCTCAGCCACAACTCCCCTCCTTCTCCATAGACCCGGTTCTGTCAAAGGAGCCGCAGTGGAACGGTGATACGAGCGTCAAAGACAACAAGGTCAAATCCTGTCCCAATTATACTTTGTCCTTCAACTGTCTCAAGGACACATTCTACATGTGGACAGATAATACAGAAATTTTCTGTAATTTTAGTGGAAATTTCACCAGCAAAATCTTGTGTCTGTGCCCACTCAACTCATTCTCTCATATGGAAGGCCAACAGTGCCACTGTCTGCCTACATTTTTACAGCGATGTATTAGTTGAAAACGTAAAATTGACGTAAAAGGGGCAGTTGAGGGGCAGGCGAAAGCGTAACGGCTAGGGAGCTGCCCTGCGATCAGAAGGTCGCCGGCACGAATTCCTGAATTCCGGTAAAGCAAGGTACCGTCCCCAAGCACTGCTCCCTCCCTTGCGGCTGCCCACGTCAGCTGCCCACTGCTTCTTCACGGATGGGTCAAATGCAGAGGTCACATTTCGTTATAGTGTGCTGTGTGCTGTGCTGTGTTCACAACGACTAACAGTCACTCACTTCATTTCAAAAGGAGGTGGTTTTTACAGCACCCTAGTAGGGTGTCTTTAAGGGACCTTTGGTGTTCCATAAATCCGAGCACGAGGGCGTGGAGTGTTCGCGCACAGACACAAGACTTTGCTTGCGCAGGAATTAAGGCACAAATATAACACCAGAGTATCCTCTGTGTCTACATCCACCGGGTCCAAATTGGGTCTATGATGAAACTCAAGTTGTAACGTCGAGATGACTTTCAATAAATGGCGCACTGGAAGCACACAAACGTTAACGGTCTCTATAATAAAATAGGAAACGATTCTCAACAACCCCCCCCAACCCTCCGCCCGGCCCTGTCCCAGTCTCACCTGTTGCCCCATTAAACAGAGCCAAAGGGGTGTTGTTGAGCTTGAAAATGCTGCGACAAGCCACTTTCAACTTCTCCACGTTCATTCTGTTGTCTCCCTTCGGGTTCTCCAGCAGAATCACACCCTCTGGAAGACAAAAGCTAATTACTACGGCCTTATTCCAGCCATCTGGAGCAGGAGACATATCATACTCCGCGCCGAAGACAAACACAAGGCTTGTGTTATGTATTAGCTGAACTGAAATCCTGATTCTCATAAGAATCATTTGATTCCATGCCTGAAATGAACACTACAAAACCTAGGGTGTAACAATACGTCACTCTACATCAGTACATTGATCAATCATCGACGGTCTCATATTGAATGGTGGCTTCTGAACTGAATCGTCTCGAATACTGGCTTCTGAACTGAATCGACTCGACTGCTGGCTTTTGAACTGAATCGACTCGAATGCTGGCTTCTAAACTAATTCGACTCTACTGCTGGCTGCTGAACTGAATCTTTTTGACTGCTGGTTTCTGAACTGAATCTTTTCGACTGCTGGCTTCTGAACTGAATTGTCTCAAATGCTGGCTTCTGAACTAATTCGACTCTACTGCTGGCTGCTGAACTGAATCTTTTTGACTGCTGGCTGCTGAACTGAATCTTTTTGACTGCTGGCTGCTGAACTGAATCATCTCGACTGCTGGCTGCTGAACTGAATCATATTGACTGCTGGCTGATGAACTGAATCATCTCGACTGCCGGCTTCAGAACTGAACCTTTTTGACTGATGGCTGCTGAACTGAATCATCTCGATTGCCGGCTTCTGAACTGAATCATCTCGACTGCCGGCTTCTGAACTGAATCTTTTTGACTGCTGACTTCTGAACTGAATCGACTCGACTGCTGACTTCTGAATTAACTCATCCTGACTGCTGGCTTCTGAACTGAATGGAAATCATGTCATAGCAGACTTTGTGACTGATTTGTTCACTGATTCAATAGAATTATTTTATTGTCATTTATACCCCAAGTCAAGTTCCTTCATTCCTCCACACCTGTATTTGCCTACCTTGTTGGTGACTGTTCAGTTTGACTTTGAGGTTGACGTAAGCGCATGCCGGGCCCGCCAGAGGAGCTCTGAATGTCTCGGCTCCCTTAATGATGGTCAGGTCCAGGTCTGAGCCCTTCAACTACAGCCAAAGAGATTCAATACCATGAATCGAATACCACAAAGACGAAGAGTCTAATTACAAAGCCTCTTCAGTCTCTCATTTTACTCCGTTACACAGGACGTGAGAGTGAAAAGTGATGAGGCGACACAAAAAGAGCCTGAAGATCTTTCCCGAGATGGTTCACCTGAGTTTTCTCTTGGACGATGACGCCTGCGTTCTTGGGCACAGGATAGGGCCTGAGTGGGGCTTTAGTGGTGGCCAGGATGAAGTCTGTGTGAGCCTGGATGACTTTGTCCAGGTATTCTCCAGCAGGCTGAGAGCTGTAGTACACCGTAATCTCGTCTGACGGCACCAGGTGACCCTGGACGGGTGGAAGGGAGAGAGAGAGAGGAATATGATGAGTGTGGGGTACATACCCAGAGACATAGAGGGGGAGAGAGAGAGACGGTGATGTGTGTGTGTGTGTGTGTGTGTGTGTGTGTGTGAGAGAAACAGAGATATGGTGATGAGTGTGAGGTAGAGTGTGTGTGTAAGAGAGAGAGAGAGAGATAATGATGAGTGTGGGGTAGAGTGTGTGTGTTTGTGTGTGTGTATGTGTATGCGTGTGAGAGATATGGTGATGAGTGTGGGGTAGAGAGAGGGTGTGTGTGTGTGCGTGTGTGAGTGCGTGAGAAAGATATGATGAGACTGAGGTAGTGAGGGTGTGTTTGTGCGTGTGTGTGTGTGTGTGAGATATATGATGAGAGTGGGGTAGAGAGTGTGTGTGTGTGTGTGAGGTAGAGAGAGAGAGAGATATGGTGATGAGTGTGGGGTAGAGAGTGTGTGTGTGTGTGTGTGAGGTAGAGAGAGAGATATGGTGATGAGTGTGGGGTAGAGAGTGTGTGTGTGTGTGTGTGTGTGTGTGAGGTAGAGAGAGAGATATGGTGATGAGTGTGGGGTAGAGAGTGTGTGTGTGTGTGTGTGTGTGTGTGAGGTAGAGAGAGAGATATGGTGATGAGAGTGGGGTAGAGAGTGTGTGTGTGTGTGTGTGTGAGGTAGAGAGAGAGATATGGTGATGAGTGTGGGGTAGAGAGTGTGTGTGTGTGTGTGTGTGTGAGGTAGAGAGAGAGAGAGAGAGATGGTGATGAGTGCGGGGTAGAGTGTGTTTGTGTGAGAGGGAGAGAGAGAGAGAGATGGTGATGAGTGTGGGGTAGAGTGTTTGTGTGTGTGTATGTATGTGAGAGAGATGGTGATGAGAGTGGGGTAGAGAGTGTGTGTGTGTGTGTGTGTGAGGTAGAGAGAGAGATATGGTGATGAGTGTGGGGTAGAGAGTGTGTGTGTGTGTGTGTGTGTGAGGTAGAGAGAGAGAGAGAGATGGTGATGAGTGCGGGGTAGAGTGTGTTTGTGTGAGAGGGAGAGAGAGAGAGAGATGGTGATGAGTGTGGGGTAGAGTGTTTGTGTGTGTGTATGTATGTGAGAGAGATGGTGATGAGAGTGGGGTAGAGAGTGTGTGTGTGTGTGTGTGAGGTAGAGAGAGAGAGATGGTGATGAGGGTGGGGTAGAGTGTGTGTGTGAGAGAGAAAGATGGTCACAAGTGTGGGGCACAGAGTGTGTGTGTGTGTACGTATGTGTGAGAGAGACAGAAAGAGATGGTAATGAGTGTGGGGTAGACAGTGTGT